>QUSF01000015.1:5691891-5811654 GCA_003676055.1 Chloebia gouldiae
CTCCAGATTATTTTCAGGGTTTCTGTAACTGACTAACCCCAGAAGAATTGAGCACTGAACATAATTTTCTGTACTTATAATATGAAAGTCTATGAATTAATCTCTAATGGATCATGAGTTCTCAGTGATGTCCTGTGAGTGACAAACCTTTCCTACAGCACATGTTCTACGGCATGTGTGATATTATTGCTCACTTCTTCTTAGTGCACGCAGAAAATTGATTACATTATCCATAAGCTGAGGTTATATTCACACATTCTGGCCTCATTTGTGCATGTTTGTAGGTATGTATGTATGTATCACAGTAATGTAGTTAAGGCAGTAAAGTTCTGATATAAAAAGGAGAAAAGCATTGCTCTGAAATATTTAACAGTGTAAAGCTTTCACCTAAGTTCTGACTTTGGATCTACCAACTTTGATCCTGCTGTTGCTCACTGAAAAATATTAAGAAATAATGCTTTGAGTTTAGCATCAAATAGGGAAGTAGGTAAGTTAAAATGTAAATCACTAAGTAGTATTTCTTATATAATAAAATACTCTCCCCAGTGTATTCTTTGTTTTGATACAGAAAATTTCCTAAAATGTAATGTCAGAAATAATGAAATGATTGTTTCAGTTCTGGAAGTAATGTTTGTTTTTTTTAATAAAATCTAAAAGCATCAAAGTTTAATATTCAGTGGCTAAGCTATGATAAGGTATACAGCCTCATTTACAACATTTAATTTGATTGTCTCTTGTAATCCAGTCCCACTGCATGTTGAATAATGTGTAGATAAGGAAGGTGTGCCAAAGTCTCTCTCAAACAACCTTAAATGTGTCCAAGTGTAACTGTAGTGTTTGCACAGGTACTCGGGTGGTTGAGTGTATTGGGAGCAGCCTCATGATGGCAGTGTTTCTTCTTAACAAACGTTGTTCCTCTCAAGAACTGAAGTCTGATGTGGAAGAAGATGCATGATGCTTTTCGAAACGTGGTTTAAGTTCAGTGAAATGAATCATTTTCAGGAGGATGTAGTTCCAGTGACAGATAGTTACAGTGACATGTTGACGAGCTGTAATGGCAGTATACCTACAATTTGTTGTAGACCAGAGTTGGTCTTAAAGTCAGGTTGGTTGCAAGGCAGCAGGGTGTAATTACCAAAACAAAAAGAAACAGATACTGTATGTCATCCCTTGCTAATGACTACATTTTCTTACCCAGCAATCTGTAACAAAAAGCTTTATAAATGACCAGACAGCACTTAAATACAGCACTAAAGAAAAACTTAGAGGCACAAAATTATTCCAGCCAATTGAGTGGAAATGACAGAGAATAATATGAAATTATCTTTGGCAGGGAGATGTGTGTTTGGAATGTCACTAGTGGACAGTGCATTGAGAACGCAAAGCTTCCTTATAGGCATACAGCAATCCATGTAAGTATAGCAGCTTTTCATGGGATCTCTGTTCATTACAACAGTTTTGCTTTATTAACATGGTATTTTTCAGAAACAGATTTAAATGTATGGCTTGTAACACAGGAGAAAAGACCCTGTCGCAATATAAGTAGTTTTTATATCTTTTTTCATTTTCTTTTTTTATAAGAAACGAATTGAGACTTTTATGTTCCTCTGCATTCCTTAATCAAATCAGACTGATTACTTTTAAGCTGCAAATATTTGAAATGCAGTATTGATTAACTTACTGTTTGTGCATCAGGTAGCCAAGTAAAATGGTCTTAATCTTTGCTCTTGTTAAAATTGCATGGAAGCTTCAAGTTTGATGTTGACTCTTTCATGACATTTAAAAAGTACAATTAATCTGGCCAAACATTGTGAGACAATCTGCTGAAAGACTTATTTTTAAGCTTTTGAATGGTTTTTGTGCTGAACTCCTGCCTCCAAAAGAGTTCACCTGATTTTCAAAAATACACTTTCATTCATTGCAGAACTGTAGGACAAATCCCTTATTTTCAGAGACTTTCAATATTGCTTCACATAATTTTGTGTCTGGTTGAAACTGTATCCAAGTAAAATAAGTATCTAAATTTTGGAGTGTGGGAGAGTTTGAAATAGACATGTGAGTAAGATTGAGGGACCCAGCATCTATGGGTTTGATTCTGGGACATGGCTTTTTTTCTGGATATCTTAGTAGAGAGAAGCTCAGGGCTCCTGTGTTAGTTAAAAGGCTGGCTTTCCTCAGTGAAGAAGTCTAGGGTGGAACTAAGGCTCCAAATGATGGATATCTGAGCCTTCATGTAACTCCAAAGCACAGCCAATTTGGAAACCAAAATTTTTAAAGCTTCCAGAAGAAAATGGTTTTCCTTTCACTGCTTTGGTTGATATGAGGAGTTCAAATACAGTTGTTAATTGTAAAGGGAAGAGGAAAAACCTTGGATATATTGCCAACAGAAATGTCGGAAGATTAAAGTCTTAGGTTTTTTTTTACATATATATGTGTATAAGGACATAAATTAAGAAATATTCCGCTCTTTTATTGTGCATATGCTTAAAGGACATAGATTCCTTAAATGGATGTATGTACACATACAACAAAAAAACCTTAAATTATAATTTAAGGAGCAATATGACCTGCATTGTTCTAGTGCTTAATTAGATTTTAATAGATGAAGTTACAGATAAATTCTGAAGGGAAGTAGGCAAATCTGGCCTAGTTGATTAGCTGACAATCTACATTTTTTTGTGGAGATCAGAGAGAATATTCATTCTTACCTTTCAAATAGGTGTAGCAAATACTTGGAGAAAACAGGTAGTTCATCTCTATTAGAAGTAAGCTAAACTTAATTGTGGCTAATAATAATATCTGTTTAATAACTTGGGCAAGATAGTTAAAGGAAAATAGGAGCATCTAACAGGAGAGCTTTCTTAGAGAAAAGTAGGTGTTGCTGGGAGGGGAAGGTACTCCTAAAATGCAGCCTTCAGATACTATAAGAAATTGTGTTTTTCTGTGTGTGTTTTGTTGTAGATTTTTTTTCTTGTTGTTCCATGGGGAATAGTTGCTTGTGCTGTAGTTAATGTTCGGTTTTAATTGAACTACTAACCTATCTGCTCTAGTAGGTTCCTTTTGTTCAGTGTAGATGATTTAGCAATGAATGGCAGATGTCAAGTAGTGCAAACTGAATATTTGCCATTTGAAATGAAATTTAACACCAGGGTCAACACTTAAACATTTGTGGATCTTAACCAGTGTGGAATTTTCTCAGAGGAATTACTGACTATAACAATCCTGTATTTCAAGCCTACTTTAATGGTTACAGTAATTGTAAATTCTAAGCATTTCTGCCTTATATTTTATTCATTATAACTGTACTACTATTTATCCTGTTTCCAGTTATTTTTGCTACACACTTCAGTTAGTTTACTGAAAAAAAGAGAATTACTATATAACCAAAACTGTACAGAAAATTTGTAAATGAAGTGCAGTTTTTTTGGGTTGTCTGATATTTTTGTCTGACTGGATGATTGTTCCCTTTAAGGTTAGTGTTAAATGTAAATCTGCTTTGAGATGGCTGCTTTTGCATTTATAGAAATTGTTTAAAATAACAGCTAGAGATGCAATGCAGATGTCCTTGCACATATAAAACACCTAGCAAAAAAGAAATCCTCATAGTCACTCTGCACTCTATCTCTGTTCCTTTGCTTTGACCTAACAAAAAAGAAGTCCTCATAGTCACTCTGCACTCTGTTCCTTTGCTTTGTGTCTGTTGTTTTTTTTTTCCTTTTGTGATTGCTGAGGAAGAATCTTCTGAACACTCTAGGGTGTTTAATGACAGAATGAATAATATCCTATGGAGTATAAATCCTTCCTGGAAAGTAGTCAGTAATTAATTATGAAAAATTTAATTACAAATATTCTGCATCTTTGCCTGATTCTGCCTTTTCATACAACAGTTGATAACAGGTGCTTTATGAAATGTTTGGAGAGGGGCCTCTCAGAGAAACAAGTCTCAAACTCCTTAGTAATTTATAGGGAAAATTAACACCTGACTTTATTCCAGAAATTTAAAAAATCCTAATATTTAGGAAGGACAGGTGCTGCTTTCTGAAGAACCTTTTACTAAGCTGTGTGCCTTGCTAGTGTCACTAGCAATATTGGGTATGGTTTCACATATGCCTTAGATTTTTTTTTAGTGATAGTACAAGTGTTGGTTATGAGATGTTCAGTGTGAAAAGTCTTCATGCCATTTGTGTATCTGTGTGCTGACTCTCTGCTTTCCACTTGGACAGTATTACCATTGCTCATTCCGAATGACAGGTGAAGGCTGGCTTCTTTGTTGTGGAGAATATCAAGATGTTCTAATTATTGATGCTAAAACTTTGGCTGTTCTTCACACTTTATCATCATCTCAGTCTTCTGATTGGATAAATTGTATGTGTATTGTACACTCTGCAAGAATTCAAGGTATACATTTTACATGTATTTATGTTGGTAAATTAAATTGTGCTAAAATATTTCTGTATAGGTGGTGTGTTCCTGCTTGATTTGATATTAATTTGTTTCACAGAGCTGTTATGTAGAAGATGTTAAGGTTTCATTGATAGCACAAGAAGTGTTTTTAAGGCTTCTGTTTTATTTAATATGTTTTTAGAGAAAAAAAACAACATGTTCTATACTGTTCTGTACAATTCTTGGATTTAAGTTTTGTAATATTGGGCAAATTAAAGGCACAATACCACAGTTCTGTGCCTTCTGTTAATACATTATTCACGCTTGTTGACATCTTTTGTATTTCTGTATGTAATCTAATTTTTTTGTGTAAAACCGATATTTCACATAAACAGTGTCCTGAAGAATCCTTGTTTTAGTGCTGAATAGAAAGGGGATCTTTATATTTGGCTTCAAGTTGACTATCTTACTGTTAACTTTTCACAGAAGACTCTTTAGTTGCAGTGTCTGTAGCTGGAGTTCTCAAAGTATGGGACCTGTCTTCATCTCTGAATAGCATTCAGGTCAGTGTTAACATGAATGTTCTCAAGTAAAGGCTACACTGAAGCAGAATATGAATGAATTTACATCTTCTGTATGTGTATTAACTAGATTGTATTACTTTTGTTAGAAAATTCTGAAAAAACACCTTCAGAGCGTTATTTAAAATTGGGCCATTGGACAGCTCTTGCCTTGACAACTGTGCTACCTTTTGGCCAGGCTTCTTTTCATATTCCAGGATGCTTAAGCTGCAATGCTTTCCTGCTATCCTGATAATGTCTTTGAGCCCCTTCACTGTCCTTTAAACTCTAAGCTCTTCAAAACTGGCCTTTGTACTCCCTCTTCACCCTTGTTACTCTCTTCAAAACGGTCCTTTAGATTTTGTTTTCCTCGGTCTGCTTTTCACAATGCTATCTTCACTTCGAAAAGACTCTTGCTGTGTCAAGTGTCCTATTTTTCTATCTTCAAACTCACTCTTTTTTGCGTTAATATTCTCAGCATCTGTCACCTTCCATGAACAGGTGTTACAGTTGTGGTGCAATTTTTGTGTTTTAGTTATACTCTAAAAGCTAGAATCACAAAGGGGCTTCAGCAGTGAGACAAAAATGGCAAAATATCAACAGACTTCCCTGCATGTTGGTAACTCCTGGCTGGACAGGCCAGGGTGTGGACGGCACTTCGTGTTCATGGGTAGAATCAGGCACCTGAGGAGAGTCTGTCACATTTGCTACCATCCTGGTGTTTTTGATTTATCTGTGGTGTTTTGGGGTGTGTGCATCTTTTCAATAGTCCTAGAGCAAACCCCACTGCTGTGTTGTAAAAATTCTGAGGATCCTAACAACTGATTACAGATGTCAGAGGAACATATGGTGTGGTGCAGTCTTTTTACTGCCTGGGGGCACTTTTTGTGGAGGGACTGCTGCAGAGTTTGTAACAATCCAGCTAAATTCTAAAGAGCAGTATTCTAATAAATATTGTTGTATTTACTTGGAATAACTGAAGCTGCAAGATGTTGTAAGAAAATGGCTTTCAGTTTTATAGCCATTCTATTCTCTGAGAGTTTTGAGACTGTTGGTATCTTAAAAACAGAGAAAAACCATTTTAAGTGATTTAATCAATAATTGATAAATATAATACCAATAGAATATTTTTGAGTGTGATGATTTTAATATGTCTGATATTCCCACAAAAAGTGTGAAAATACATATATTGTTTTTAACAGCATATTTAGCAATACAGAGCTAAGAAAATTAATTACTTTTACACTATCTTTGTAGGTCTTAAGAGCAAACAACACCAGCATCTCACTGTCCAGGCTGCAACAAGAATGAGTGGGAAAGTAAAATATTCGTCAGCTTTTCTGAATCTGATCCTTTGTTTTATAGGTGTTGTAGCTATTTTTTCACTGAAATACCTAGCAGACACTCATTACAGCAGTTTCTATTTATGGCCTGCCTTTGGTCCTTCTCTGCGTTCATTAAGTGAGATCACAGTCTGAGCCACATTGAATGTTTACATTCTTCTGTTTACATGTTAGTTTTGGACCGGTTGTCTTTCTGTTGTTAATTATACATTGCTTTGAATTTTGAAAGTCTCTTATAAGCAAGTTTTCAGTGGGTTGTTTCTATCCTAAAAGCTCAGATATCTGAAACAAATTTTATAGCTTTTTTCCCCCCTCTGTGCTGTAAAGGAGAAACAAAGTGTGTCTGAGAAGGAATCAAAATCTCTGGACTGTATAAACTGTCAAGCAGTAAGATTTTGTACTTACACGGAAAGGCTCCTTCTTGTCGTGTCCTCCATGTGCTGGAAGGTACATTTTTGAGAATTGTACTTTCTTTTTAATGCTGTTCATTTTGAAAAGCTAATATGATTTTTACATGCAGATACTTGTTTTTCTCCTTAGGTTGAAGAAAGTGTTCACAAATTGTCAGATATAATTATGCCTGCAGCACTTCTTGGCTTATCTTAACTGTGTGAAAGAGATGAAGCTTTTAATTTTTATGAATGTATTTCTGCTTTTAAAATTTAACTCCAAATTGGCTGCATATAAGGGGGATTTAAGTATTAGTTTTAGAGCACTGAGTGCATTATAGTCCCCTCCACAGTGCATTTGAAAGGGAGACAAAGAATAAAAATCCCTGTTTAAGTATGACAGAAGTACTCACAGTTGGCAAGTCCTCAGTAGTTGGGGACCTTTGTTTGTTGATAGCAGCAGCAAAACTAAAGATTCCAGGCTATATTGCTTTTTCTTGAAGCTATAATAAAGTAACTAAAATTAAAAAAAAAAAGAATAACAGTTTTAGAGAAAACATAATGTATTTAAACTGAAACCTGTTGTAAAAAAAAAAAATCTGTGTTTTTCTTTTCCAGTGCTACAAAATTTCTCTTACACTAATCACTCAGGATTATTTTAACATGTATACCTGATTCTAACATCTCTGTGGGGGTAGGAATGGGTCAAAAAATTTCCCATATACCTGTATCAACTTCAAATAATGTAGTTGTAGACTATCTTTGAGATGTCTCTTGGGCTACCTAAATTCTCTATGAAAGCATTTATAAAGGAAGTTCATGTGTAGAATGGATTTTCCACTTTTCATTGAAAAATATCTGTAACATGCATTGTTTTCTATTAATTTCTATAAGACTCTAATGCTACCTTTTAGTGTTTTAACTGTCAGTTTCTTTAATTTTGAACTCTATCATTTGTCAAAACATGTTAGGCTTTAAAAATAGTTGTTCAACTATGAAGAGTGGAACTCATGTACTACTTCCTGATTCACTGCCCAAACCCAGTTTAGGTTTATGAATTTGCCTATACTCTTTGTTTATGTTGTTTTTCTGAACTTAGGTCTATGATTATTGTGATTTCTCCTTGCTTTGTACCGAGTTCTGTAAGAGTGGTCAGTGCTTTGCTGGTGGGGAAGTGCTGGCAGCTTACAGACTTATCATCTGGACAGAAGATGGCCACAGTTACATCTACCAGCTGCTAAACAGGTGGGCTCAGATGGGAAATTCACACAAAAAGTTCAGGTACAAGATGAACTTTGGGAGGGTTACTATGGAAAATCTCTGCATGTTGCAAATGATCAAAAACCAGAACAAAACCACTTTGGCACTCAAAGATTTACCCTGAGTTTGACAGCCCTCAGTCTTTGTTTGACACAGCAGGGGACATAGGAATAAGATTAGCCATGTAGAACTTGGGCAGCTGGTGCAGTGATTTCAAAAAGTCTTCTGTAATTACTTATTTGGTTACCTTTAATTGAACTTGTGAATCTTGGATGTTACTGTTCTGCTTTCTAAAAAAATTACTTTCTAAAGCTTGTAAGTTTAAAATTTCTTGTTTAATTATACAGTGGCCTTTCTAAAAGCATGTACCCTGCTGATGGGAAGGCGCTGAAGGAAACAGTTTATCCTCATTTACTCAGCTTTACTGGTATGAAGGAAAATAAGGTAAATTCATAAGGGTTTGAAAGTATTTATTGTCTGTTTCCAATAACCTGAATAATCCCAAAATAATTTATGAATTTACCAACAGA
The DNA here is from genome assembly GCA_003676055.1 of Chloebia gouldiae. NCBI lineage: Eukaryota > Metazoa > Chordata > Aves > Passeriformes > Passeridae > Chloebia > Chloebia gouldiae. The sequence goes on from QUSF01000015.1 coordinate 5,700,357, forward strand.
TTTAATTGTTCTATGAAAACAAGGAGTAATACTTATTTATTCATTTTAAAATTGTTAATTACAAACTTGAAGAGGCTCATAATGTATTGTGTGATTTTTGGCTATATAAGTTTTATCCACAGCGGAAAAATGCCTTTATCTTAAATTCCAGATAGACTGAATCTTGTTCCTTTTCTCTAATTCTGGCAAAAAGAAAAGTATTTTTTAACAAAGATGTGGTCTAAAATATTTTTACAAGCTTCTACTTTCAAATCTATAAAAATTAATAAAAATAAAATAAGTAATAAAATCTCCCAACTAATACAACCATGCCATAAAACCAAAATCAAAAATGGCAAAATGTAAGCAAATTACTTAGTCCTTGTTTTATGAATGTATGCATGTTTCAGTGTAACTATATAAATAGGTTGTGTATCCACCTGAAATTTAAGAGGTCTGAATCTGTGGCATTTTATCCAGAATACTGCTGCCTTGAGCCTTCAGCGGCATGTAATTATGCCTAAGAACTTTCTTGCACTGTGAGCAGACTGATATAGTGTGCATAAAATGAGACAGTTCAGAACTGTGGTCTTGGCTTGATGAAGCCCCTAATGTTAAGAAAAGAGGAAGCTGAAAAAGTAGCTGATCTCTATATTTTTGTTTGAGAATTTATATTTAGCAGAGCATGTCACACAAGTTTCAGATTTGAAGTTACTGTGTAGATTGGTATCTCAAATGGACACAGCTGTGTTGGAAACCTACATCTTCACTCACTTTTCATGCTGTGCTTTGTATGCCACAAATAAATAAATAAGGATACCCAGATGATTTGAAAAGAAGAAATTTCCTTATAATTACAAAGATGGGGAATGGGGGGCAGGAAAGATATATGGCAGGCCTTCTTACTTGGGCAAAAAATGAACCAGAGCAAATAGAACAGATTTTTCTGTGTAGCTTTGGTTCTGTTTTGTTGGTTTGGTTTTTTTTTGTGTTTTTTTTTGGGTTTTTTTTTTTTTTTTGCTAATGCTGTTAATAAAGTTGTACTTGTTAGAAGAGGTGGATTTAATTCCTGCCTGAAATTGCTTTAGTTTGAGTGTTTGTGTGACACCTCATGCAGTTTGTTAAGCAGTTTGTAAAAATATGCAACAGAAACTTATTTTTATTTGTAGCTGACTAGAAATATTGCTAAATATATACCTGTGTAAGGTTTTCTAGCATTCTTTCTCTTGACAAATACAGGCTTTTAAAAAAAATGGTTGTTGCACAGTTCTGTGGAGTCTGAGAGATTTAATTTTCAGTTGAAGGGAAATAGCATAAGCCATTCAGCTTTTCCCCAAATGCTGTGATCTAAAAATCAGATAGGATAACTGCTCAAGGATTCCAAAAGGTCAGGAAGGGTAAGGGAAAAGAAATAGCCAAAACACATGGCTTAGCAAATAACAGGTTTACAGTGCTGATACAGAGTTCACATATGCTTCCCCCCAAATATATGCTTTTTAAAAAATAATGACTTGCACTTTTTTAATATTTCTGCTTTAATACTTGCCTTACTGCCTGAATAGTTTTTATAGCAGATGTGCAAGACAACCAAATCCCGTGTGATGATCTGTTTTGAACATCATTTTGGGACTATAAACTGAGACATTTTGCAGGGCAGTTAATTATTTTGGAACTTATTCTCAAACTGTTTTAAATAAGTATATCCAACATATAAGGTAATTGTAGGGAGTGATAAGCTTCCTCCTGAGCCTCCTTTTTTTCTAGAGTAAATAACCCCAGCTGCTCCCCATCAGAATTGTGCTCCACACCCTTCAGCATCTTCATTGCTCTTTGGAAATGCTCCACTACCTCATGATGAATGATGGTGTTATGAGCTATTACCTGTGTAAAAGCATAATTCTTACCTTTCATTATTTGTAGTCATGATGTAGTCAGTGATGACTGAAGCGTTACTGAATTTGTTCTGATGCAGATTATCAATATTTCACTGCATTGTATTTTCAGCCTGACCTTGGTCCTTATGCTGGTCAAACTATAAAACAGGGAGAATTCCCAGTCTACTTTTCCATTTAGGGTGTAGGTTTAGCCAAAGCAGGGGTGATCCTTGAGGCATTTGTATCAGGGAGCGTAGACTTGGTCTGAGCAGATTTAGTGGTGATAAGGAATCAACTGTGGTTTGTTCTGTATTTTTACAGCTTTTGATGAAAAAAAAAAACAAACCTCATTCACATTTATCATTATTACATTATTTTATCAATTTTCTTTCCAATTATTGACTTACTGTTGTTTTTGACAGAGTCTTCCTTTTGTCATGGGCTTCATGAATGAAAGAAAGGAGCCTTTCTACAAGGTTCTTTTTTCTGGTGAAGCTTCAGGAAGGATCACTTTGTGGCATGTTCCTGATGTGCCTGTGTCAATGTTTGATGGTTCTCCAAAAGGTTTGGCACTTTACTACCATCTTTTGCATAATGTCTTGGAGTCAATTTTCATGAAAATCAAACTTGTCATAAAAAGCTTTAGGCAAGTGATGTTCATTTATTCATTGTGTTGTGATTGCTTGTAGTTAGGAGTAGCAACTGCTGACTTTCCAACCCTAGACTGCAGAAAAGGATAAATAAAGGGAAGTGATCAAGAGATGAAAAGGTTTATTTTTTTTAGTTTGACTTTATATTTTGTTTTGCATAAACAAAAAAATCCTCTCGCCCTACCCTCTAGAGATCCCAGTTACAACCATGTGGACTCTTCAGGATAATTTTGATAAACATCATTCCATGTCAGAGGGCATTATTGATCAACTTTGTGAATCTGAAGATGGATTTGGAAGTGCGGTTGTCAGTTCCTCTGTGTACATACCTGGTCTTGATAAGCTTGTATGTGGATGTGAAAATGGGAAAATTTTTGTAACATTAGGTTTAGAAACTGCAAGAGCAAGACTTTTAGAAAACATATCTTTTCTTAAAGGTAAGTTTTAACAATTTGTTCAGATTCATCTCAGTCAAGCACAGATGACTTCCTATTTCTGGCATCACTTCCAGTGATCCTTGTAAAAATTCTCTGTAAAGTAGGGCTAGCAGTCAGGAATTAGGTAAATGGAAGATTATGATGATCTTTCTCCTTCCATAGCTGATCTATTGGGTCACAACTTAGAGCTACCAAGGTGCTTTCCAGTAGTAGCAGTCTGGGAATGGTTGTGGGATTGGATGCCCCCTAGAAGTGAGGTATGTGGCATGTCTCTATATTGGCAGTTTTCTATCTCATTTGCTTTCTAAAAGATCATTCCACTAAAGGGAGCATAAAGGGTACATCTCAGTAGTGAAGCTCAGAGTGCAGACCTCTGTTCTCCCTTTTGGGAACAGGTCCAAAATTCTTTGACATCATGTAAAGGCTGGTTATATTTATCCTGACTTTCAGGAAATGTGCTGTAAAATATGGAACTCCTATTCTTAAAGAGCAAAAATAATGTGTCATCTTGTTTCAGATAATCTACTTTATAAGGTTCTGAATGGTCACAGTAGCAGAGTCACTTGCTTACTTTATCCACATGACAAATCAGTAAGATTTGATCCAAGCTGGCTGTTATCAGGGGGGCAGGATTCTGTTGTGATCTGCTGGGATATATTTACTGGAGGCATTCTACAGCAGTTTAATCTGCAGTCTGGTGCAGTGACAGAGCTTTTGAGATCCCCAGAACACTACAGAGTAAGTAAAAGCATAATAAATCATGTCTCAAAAAAAACTCTGTATACCAATCTGTGTGTGTTTATATTTATATACAAGAGAAAACAAAACACTGTTTGGCAATACTTTAGCCCACACCGCTTTACGCTTAATTTACCTTCTCTTAATTGTTATGTCTGCAAGTTGCTTTTAATTGCAGGGAGTTGAGTTTTTGAGTTTGTGACATATCAAATTGAAGCTCTTAACATTCTATTCACCATTTTTATTATCATGATTATTGACATATGTCAATCAGATTAACTCTTCCTCCTGAAATTTAGAAAAACTTACTCGCTTAGGCTAGGAGCTTGAACATAGTATTTTAATCTTCTCTGTGGGTCCAAAATATATATACTTCATTTTGGTTCCTGACACATCTTTGGTACTTTGTGTGTATGTTTTTACATTTTATGGTATTTAAAATAATTTAAAGTTGTGTTCTAATTGAATTTTGAAATTAAATTTAGGTGAAAATTTACTGAATGTTCCATCTAACTTTTGAACATTGTATTCCATGGGGCTGGAATTTCCATTTTTCCTCTTAGCCTGCAAAGACAGATTTGATACTTATGAATGACTCACAGTTCACTTATGTGCCAAAATAAAGTAGTCCAAAATATGGCTTGCAATAAAAAAGTTTTTAATATGTGTAAAGCTCCTTTTCATCTTTATTCTGAAAACTGAGTAGGATTTAATGCCTACCTGGCTTGTTTCAGTCTTGTTTAAAGAGCTGAATTGTTCTGTGGGGGAATTCCTCCGCGTGCCACCAAAAATTACTTGCAGGTAGGGAAGGTTTTACAGTATCAGATCCATACAGTATGAATGAATTTAACTTTTTTTTTTTCTTAGAAATACCTTACCATTGGCTTTTTAGACCTGATGTAATTTTATATCACATGAACACTAGTTTGTAATTTTTAAAATACTTTCTCTTCTAGAAGAACTTCTACTGTTTAATTGGTTATAGAATCACTGCTTTAATATGCTAAATACTGTAACTAAATGGAATTTATAGTTAAAATACTGAAAGAACAAAGATGAAGATATGTTTTCCTGTCAGAAAATGAGTTGTATAGCCAGCCTCCTGAAGACAAGTTGAAGATGTTGGCTGACATGAAACATTATTTTCTAAAATTAGTATGTTCTGGGAAGGAAATCACTGGAGTACTCTTAGTAGGCCGGTTAAAATGATGTGGTTGTGAATGTGGTTACAGTGATGAAACTGGAGTTTTCTGTTTTGCAGTTGAAAGACCAGAGCATAGTGTGCTGTGTGTGCAGTGACCACTCAGTAGCAATTCTGCACCTCCAGAAGAGACAGTGTCTCTTACATGCCAGAAAGCATCTGTTTCCTGTGAAGAAGATAAAATTTGATCCTCTTGAGAATGTGCTAATTGTTGGATGTGAAGACAATTCAGTTTATATTTGGGAAATTGAAACAGGTAAGAACACTGTTTTGATGTTTTGGTCACTTTCCTGAAGGTTTTTCTGTCACATGGTGTTATTTATAGAAGGCCAAAACATTAGTAGAAATACTAACACATTGATTACATGAATGGGAGTGTTTCAATGTTTGTATAAGCAAGAAAAGAAAACTTTCTTACAGTTCAAGGTAAGTAGTCACTAGTAAAATAGAATGGCTTAGAGTCCCATCCTGATAATCAGAAGTTTAGCTGACATGACAGTGAATTGAGTAGAATACTCCTGGGAACTATAAATAAAAATCAAACTTATTAAAAAGGCTAATGTTTTCAGTCTAAACTGTCCCAAGTTGGAGCACAAAGTTATGCTTTCTTTCAAAAACCCATGATCTGAGATATTTTGATGTAATTGATAATCAGTTAATAGTGGGAGATAATTGAAAAGCTGATAACCATGTAGTCAGCAAAACTAAAGGTGAGTGTTTTCAGGTTAAACTGTAGATTCCCAGGTGATAATGCAATGCTGATTCATGTGGGTAATAAATGTACTTACTCGATCTTGGACAGACAGGACTATTAGGCGTTATAATGGTATTGGGCATTACGTGTGTCCAGGCAATTCAGAGCTGTGTGTCCTGAGAGGAGGAAGGTGCATTTAGTCCAGAGTCACTGAAATGCACAGCTTGTTAAAACTGTATCAAAACCCAGATTACTAACTGAGCCCTGAAATCACAGTTTGTTTTGCAGGTTATTACAACACACTATCTACACTATTTGCTTTAGACAAAACAGGAAAATCAGAGTATATTTGAACAGTCCCACCTTTACTCATAAAACCATTGCCTGTTTCGAGATTAAAGAGGAAATAAAATTGATACCACTGCTCATGCATATTACTTATTCAGATAAGGTGCAGATGGCTAAAAGTGTGTCTTTTGTTATGAGTATCACAGAACAATGAGTGCCACAGTCACCACCTCACGCAGGAAAAGATGCTGTTATTTGCTCTACAGTAGCAATTAACAAATCTTTTTTGTTGTGGCTCCTGTTATGCATTGCTGACTAAAAGATGCCATCTAGGGTCAATACCTGAGAAAGCCTAGTAGGATATACTGTATTTGCTTTAATGTTGAATTACATCTGTACTGCAGCAGAACACAAGAGGTCATGGCGTTGATCCTTGAAATTGGCCTGACCTAGATCAAGAGCCATGGAGATACTTCAGTGGCACTCGGGCAGATGTGTGACAGAGATGCCACAGCATCACTGAGGCACCTCTGCAGGAGCACAGCACCTTTCATTAGGAATTCATCTCTTGGCAAATAAATGGGATACATCCTCCCACTTGCCTACACAGTTACCTCTGAACATGTTGCCTAACTCTGTTAAGTAGGATAAAATCTGAATGGTAGCCTTGTGCTTGAGTTCTGTTATGGGAAGGGATATAAGATAGCTTTTATTGCTTCTACAGTCAAAAAGTGTTTATATTTCTTCTGGCTATGCTGTTAGCTTCATGACTCAGGCTTTGCCTCTAAGTTAAAGTCAGTGGAGTATTGTGTCAGGCACATATATCACTGCAGTTAAAAAAATGAATCTGAACGGTGTAATGGATAGCTGGGAAAACAACCAGTCTGTTTACAATTTCAGGCTGTGGATTAAAAACTTTTTATGAATATTTCAGTATTTATACTGTTGTAGAGTCAGCAGTAATTCTGTATCTTATTGTATCTGTATTGTTGAATTTGACAGGTGACTTTAGAAAGTTCAGAGACTTGGTACCACTTTGACTCTAGAATGGTTCTTCCATCAGGTAATTAATAGGGAGACCTCTAGAGCAGATGGAAGATTACATTGTGCATAATGGTTCATTGTCCAGTTTCCTGTGAGAGAGGTTGACACACTTGTACACAAGGCATTCCAAAGGACCTAAAAAAGCCTGTTGAGACAAATATTCTTTGTGTCCTCTGTCAAACTCTAAACCAGTGCTAGTTTGTATACAGCTTGTTGTACTGTCTTTTAATGAGATTTACAAAGATGACCTTATATTTCATGATTACTGGGAAGCTTTCTGAATACAATTTTCTACATATGTTCTAAATAAATAGGATTTCAGCATAGCTTGTGCTGAAGTGTTAAATACTAGGAGTATAGTTGCCTTCAAGTCTAATACAGGTCTGTATCTCTTGCCCACTGACTACAAGACAAGTCTAAAAGAGCTGGGGGTTAAAAAAAAAAGACAACTGCCTGTTGCTCTTACAGGTCTAGAATTAGATAAATTTATTTATATCCTTTATTCCCTTGATTTACAGAGCAAAGTGAAATTATTCTAAGTTTAAATGTTGATATTGCACCTGCATGTGGGTAGTGATATTGAAAACAATATAGAGGCCATGAAATAATATCTGTGTAGTTTAATGTATTTTACCTAAATTTTAATATATGGGTACGGCAACTTTCCATTACAGTGGAATATCTTTCCATGACAATGAATATTGATCTAATCATACATTTGGAATATTAATATAGTATGTGTACAGGATATTCTCCAAACTTGTGCGCTAGAAGACAAATACGAAAATCAATAACAAATTTTATTCTAATTAAAGTGCAGAATATTTTTTCCAATAGCCACCACTTGAAAACCCCTTCAATAAGGAAATTAGCTGTTATCTGTATGGCTTTTACATTTTCCTAACCAGTTGCTATCTTTGCTTTTTTAGAAAAGTAAATATCATTACAATAAGATACAGTAATAAAAGGATCAAAGGATTTTTGCTTGCTATCTACATTATATGGCAACATGTCTACCAAGCTGCCTTTAGATTGAATGTGTGTTAAGAGTGAGGAATGAATGGGTGGGCTTTAAATAGCAATCTTCCTTGCTCAGAGTTAATAATCTTCATTTATCAGTGATAAATTGTTTTTCAATTGGTATGAGTTTAAAGTGAATTTATTCCTTGAGGTTCATAATACTTGCAGAATGAATCATTTACTAATTTCCTGTTACTTTATTTTGCCTTGCAAGCCTTGCTCTATTTTCTTAAGGATATGTTTAGTTTGGGTTTAAAGATAGAATAACATCACTTAATAAAACTTCCATTTATTGTTCAGTTCTCATACTACAAATTTAGCTTTATATTGGCTATGTTGTGGTTTTTTCATACTCCCCCAGGGAGTGCAAATTTTCAGACCTATCTTACATGCTACTAGCTCCAACATGAAAAAAAATTGAAACATATGCCTAAAAATATTTTTGAGGTCAGATCTCCTGAATAGTCAAAACTAACTGTGCTTACAATCCTTATTAGAAAAGGTCAAAAATAATCAATAAATGATAGACAATAATGAAATACACGGTATTTTGTTTTATCCACGCTATTAGTGTATTACTTTCCCTATTTGTGCTCTACCTGAATCCTTTTCTGAATAGAATAACTTTCCTTGTATTTTCACATGTTTATTATGACAATATCTGAGTGCTTAGTAACAATAATTCTGCCATTTTCTTTATAAGTGCAGAAGCATTACAGTTGTCTTGGCTTCTAATGTCTGCATCTAAACAAACCAGAAATCCTAAGAATGACAGTTTTACACAGAATTATTGAGAACACTCTGGCTGCTATGTAATTTTAAACCCCCCATTTTTTGATGTATTGAGTATACCAGAGAGTGTGCATAGAAGTACCTGCTACCTCAATTCAGAGGTGTTTTTTGCCATTTCTACCTGTTTTTGCAAATGTGGCGTCAGGGTGATACTGATGTATTTATCTCAGAGCTTTTGGTAGAGGTGTAAGAGGACTGACTGTCACCATGTGGAATGGTCTGCATGGACCTCTCTTGCTTGAGCAAGCAGGAAAAGCAACAGTGCTTTAAGCAATGCTGGCACTGTGGTGGGAGCAAGGTGTCAGCTTGGAGGTTCAGTTCACAGAACACGAATGTTGAGCTTTGAGTCCATACTTTAAGGCATGAAGTTTTTCTGAAACACTTGTGTTTCCTGACTTTACCAAGAAGGATTAATGGCTTGAGACGCTTCTGCTGAGAAAGGAAAAAAAAATTATACCACTTTAAGGTAGCTGTCAAGCATGCAAAATTTTACCTCAAGCGTATAAAAGCTGCACAGGTATCAATAAAATAAACCAGCCTTTTAATGAGTTTGTCAGCCCTAATAAAATATGTAGTGTCTAACATTAGTCAAATTCATCTGTATGATCATAAAAAACTTTATGAAAAATAGAAAAGAAAATACTCTGCAAGTAATTCTTGTTGTGTTAATGCCACATCAATACATTTAAATTTTGCATAAAACCTCTGCCATAGAGCAAATTAAATGATTCTGCAGAGATGATGTTATGGATTAAGCCTTTGATCATATTGATGGTCGAACATGCTGGAAGGTTTTCAGACACTGTTTAAAGATAATTTTATGTAGTTATATATGCGCCAATATTTTTATAATTGGTGCCAACAGTGGAACTTCTAAACTCATAGTAAACAGAAAGTATCACACAAGTTGAACAGTGTGAGGGGTGGGGTTCGGGTTGTTTGGTTGGCCTTTTTTCTAAGCAGGCCTTTATTTAGTACATCTGACAACTTTTCTCATCCCATACAGACATACAGAGGTTGAACTGTTTAGCAAGTTAAGGCTTAGACTTCATCAGGTGGCTGTGAGAAAATAAGCTGTAAAGTTTTAATGAAACTTAGAATTCTATCCAAGTAAATTTGGTCATTACTAAGATTTATGCCTAGATAATTGCAGAACCAAGAATAATTATATTTTTGTGACTTTTTGTCCTTTTAAAATTGAGTGATTTACAGTCCCTTTTGATATATTTTTCATTTTCCCTGTCATTCTATTGTTCTCTTTTTCTCTTCAGGTCATTGGTCAGAATTAGATCTGAGTGGGTGATTGTGGCCTAACTGATAAATCCTGTAGTTGTGTTTCATCTGCTGGAGGCCATGATGTAGGGTCAAAGTCATAGCAGTCACTACTTTCTTGTTTCTTTTTCAATGAATTTTGCATAGCTTAAAGATCTGCAAATCTCTAAATAAAATTTAAAAATGAATATATATGTCTTGTGCAACTTAGCATTTGGGTTTGGGGCTTTTTTTGTTTTAATTTGTCAGTCGTAAGGTAAAACTTAACTAACGTTTTGCCCATTTTTTTATTGTATCTTATATTTTATATGTGTAACCCTCGGGTCAGTCTGTAGCTTGTACTTGAATATTTCATAGCTCTCTAAATTTGAGTCATCGTTCAGTAAATACTTATTGATGTAGAATAATAAAGGGTAGTGGAGCTTGGGAAAGTCTTTCTCAGGGTAAAAAAAAAAGCAGTGTCATCTTCTCCCTAGTTTGCAGAATCTGAGGAAACCTGAGTCTTCTCAGTATACAAGAGTCTATATTTATATTTAAGAGTATATTTATATGCATGCATACGCATATGTACATTTATGTACTTTATGTATACTTGGTGGAACATGTATAGAGCTTAGCTGTATGTGTCTGCTCCCTCCAGCTGACAATTGATCTTCATTCTTATTATTAATTAGTAAGATTTTATATGTGCGTGTACATATATATATACACACACACATATATGTAAATAAGAAGTGTAGCTGAAAATTTCTATGATCCAGTGCAGTCAGAAGAGTGCATGGCAGGGAGGGGTTTCATTCCAGACATGAAGGGACAGATTCTCATTCCATCTTTCAGTTTGTGGTAAAGGAGTAGATGGAAACTGCTTTGCATATCTTCCAAGTTCGGAGCTGCCAAGTTCATATCTTCCATTCAGCCCAGTTTAGCACATTTATTGTGTCTTAACAATTCATTCACAGGTTTATTGTCCTTAACTGTTTGGAATAGTTTAGATGGAGTCAAGGAGAGAACAGGGGAGTGTCCTTTCTTTTGGGGTCTTATGTCTGCATCAGAAATCCTGAGGTGTTGGGGAAATCCTGGCTGTGTTGGGGAATTGCTCTTCTTACCCACATATATAAACTAACATTATAAGTTTTATTTCAGTTTTCTTTGTGTTGATGCTCATTGCTTTTTTTTCAGCTGAAGGATATTGACAGTAGTTTGCTAATGCTCTTCTGAAAGTGTGTATTCTGAAGAATGTCAATAACACACAGAGTTGGACATTGCAGACCCTCCTTACTCATTTTTGCATTTGGAAGATTTCTGTCAAGACACATCACAGGGCATCTCCATCTTTAATCTTATACATAGAGTAAAATACCTTCTAAAATACCTTCTAAAATATTAGATTATTTAACAGGCTGGACTTTGTGTAATCTATCCCATATCTATTTGCTAGATGGCATTTACTTTTGTCTTGATATTGTTCAGAATATATATTCTTAATGCATTGCTTGTTCCATATGTTTTAGGTCAATTGATATTGGAATGGTAGTACTAGCAGTAAGGAGAAATTTTTCAAGCAAAGTGCTTGCCAGCTGTCTTGGAGCAAGATCATAGAATTGTAAAATTCAAGCATTTTTGTAGCAAGGAACATAAAATTTCTGTATGCCTTACTCTGCAGTCATAGAAAAAAGTGTGTTGGGAGGGTTTTTTTTTTAAGGTGAAATAGGTATTTATAGAAAAGAAGATCTTAACAGAAAATAAACCAACTGATATGGTACTTGTTCTGAATGCTGAGTTTTCTGTTTTGACTACTAGTAAAGAAAAGGATTTGTTCTCAACCACATGTTGTTTTTAAATAAAATCAATTCTGAAATAATTTCTCATTCACAGAGCACTGTTATGGTGTAAGAGTCATCCGAGTTACTAGGTCACAGCAGCAGTGCAATACTGAGGATTTTCAATACTTAAGCTGTGACAGCAAACAGAGCACTGGAGCCTGATGATATGACAGGTCATGTGATGGCAGTGAATGCCTTGTCTTGAGGCAGGAAGATGTGCATGACCTCTCCAGTAAAAATGCATCCTTCACTATGCAGAACCCAGAGAACTGTGTGGACAGCACTAACACCAAGAGACACAATTTGTAGTACTTGGTCCACAGGAAGAATAAGATGTTGTAGCAGTCTCTAGCCAGTCACATCTGGTGGTCCAGAGCTGCCCAGGAGAGTGAAATACTCCACTCTTGTCTGTTCCTGAGACTTGGTTGCCATGGTCACAGCATTAGAGAGATAAAGACTTTCTTTTCCTGTATTTTGTATGTATAGTAGGGGGTCATAGCAGTGGTGTTGCTGCTGTGTAGACACCCTTTTCTTGTTCATCCATTGTTATTTTATTTTCTTCAATCAAAATCCTTTAGGCTTATTTGTATTTAAATACTTCAGGTTTGAGAGTGAATCTTATTAGTCCTCTTTCCTGTATTCTCATCTACAAGCTTTCTTTTCTTACTCTTTATTTTTATTTTCCTTTAAGCATATTCCTAACAAATAAGTTTCTGAACAATAACCACTCTACCCCAGTATTATTTTCCTTGTTTGCAGTGCTCGGATACATTGTCATATATACAGGTATTTGTCATATATACAGTTTTCTAAATCCTTTCCCCTCATCTTCCCTGTTTGTTTCTCAGATGTATTCAGGCATCACAGAATATAGATCTCTTCCTTTATTTTGTCTCTGCCAACTCTTTGCTCTGTAAATGAGTATTTTGGGCTACTCAGAAGAGTAAAGTTAAGCACATAATATAAATACTATGTAACACTTTCATGATCACACATTTTCCTCTGCACTTTGTGCCATTTTATTTCAGTATCAGCTGTACATATAAATGTGTACATAGAGATATTCATAATTGGGAATGGGATTGGGTACTATATTCAAGAAAGGATGGAGTATTTTTAAGAAACTAGCCATCTTCTGGAAGGTGCTACTTAAAAGGGATTTGAGATAGCTGTTATGAGAGATATGCAAATGATTTAAAGATGTAACAGGGGTTTTTAAAATGGATTTTAGGATGTCATAATGTTCTGTTAGTAAGAAAATAAGCTGGTTGTCCAGGGCATTTGCTATTCAATGTTCCTCTCTATAAACGGGCTTTTCAAATGAAAACTTAAAATCAAACAAATTTTAAGTTCTCTGTGTGAGAAGCCATGCCCTGTTCCTTGTGTAGTGTAAACTCTGAAGGGCTTTTTTCAGTTGATAAGATGTTAATTTTCTCTTCTCCAAACTGTTCAACAATGGTATGCTTGCAATGGCATTGTTCTGATGCACTTAAAGATTTTGTTAGCAGCAGAAATGTTCAGTAACACAACCTGTTGGTGTCTTCTCACTTTGCATCTGATATCTGTGATATATAGAAACATATCTGTCATCTGTTTAAAATAAGATGTGTGTTAAATATATAAAACATGAATTTGCTTTAAGATACATTGAGAATACCTGTATATTCTATTCAGGCCATTGCCTCCCAAGGTTAAATTCTGCTGTCAGATTTTCTGTACCTTTTACTACTTCTGGTATGTTTCTTTTTCTGTCAACTAAAATTTTTTTCTTCGACCTGAAGTTGAAAAATTGGTACTGAAGCTGTTGCCAGAGAAAAGCTCTGATATATGGAAAATAACCCAAGTCTGTCTGTAGTGTGACAGACTTAACTAAATTATATTCTATTATGTGTCCACTAGATTATCCCACAGAATGGTCTGGCTCTGAGGGATGACTGCTGCTGAAATACTCAAATGCATCTGGTGTTACCAAGACATGTTTGGAAGTTCTGTCTAATACCAAAGACTATGCATAGTCAGGTTATTGAAATTTTGTACCATGCCCCCAAAAGTCTTGGGTTTATTGAAAACTTTCTGTAATTTCTCTTAAAAAGAACAGGATATCTGGTAATTTCACAGGGATATTTTGATAATCTTGAGGACTCCAGCAGTGAATTGCACTGATATAAGTGTTACAGAAAACAAGATTTGATATATGTATGTATATACATGTGTACAAATATTCACTGTGTAGTGGGCTTGCCACAGAAGGTGATAGACCCCTCCACTTAAAAGTAAGAAGAACAATGATTTATTTCAGTTTTGTTCATATTGTGCTCTGAATAATCCACATAGTTCTGTGGCATGTTTATAGCTTGAAAGGCTACTTTACATATATAAAGAAGCCAAAATAATATTAACTGAGTGACTGTGTTATTTCCAAACTTCTTTACTTTGTAAATGCTTTAGTACTTACAAGAATGTTTGCTCATGTCCAGCATGAACTGTACAATCATCGCTTGTAGGCATCTATAGACACAGTCTTTGTGTTCCTGAAATGTGTCAGTGCTTGGGAGCTTTGTAGGCAGTCTAACTATGCAGACCTTCTGGGCAACTTACTTTCATTTCAGTAACCATCCTGTTCTGTAATGGTCCCTGGCACTGGCTGCAAGTCCTGGGGAAGAATTAAGAAAACGGCACATAAAAAACAACTGGGGCTGATTCTTATTTCTGTCAGTGTAATATTGCAGTAATCTGTGATGTCCAACTGATTTTTATAAGGTACAAAGTAACAGGTTCCCTATCTTCTTCTGCTCCGAGTTCAAAGACTTTGTCATATGAGTAGTAGAGGTGATACGGCAGTGAAAAGAAATGGATGAGTTTCAGAGAAATAATTTCAGATAAAGAGATTTTATACACACATATACACACAAACACTTATTGTATGAGATCCCTCAATCCCAGTCCAATATTTTTAGCAGGTGTTACTGATAGAACTTCAATGTTACACATTTTTTTATTGTAGCAGTGAAAGGGAAAATTCATGTTGTATTACTTGAGGGTAGAAAGATTTCAAACTTAAGGGAAAAACATTTCATTTTATAGCTGATATTTAATACTTGAAAAACCTGTCAGATGTATTTTATCTCTGATATTTATAGGAAACATGCTATTTCAGCAATTTCTTTTAATTCCTATAGGAAATGTGTAGTATATAATAGTAGCTCATTACAAATACATTTGAACTCGGTTTTGATATTTTGAATGTTAGTTACAATTAAAATAGTATTACTAAAATTATTACTAAATAAAATTTTTACTAAAGTAATAACTGGGTATAACGTCTAGAGGATTTAGATTCTAGAGGATCACACGAATGAAGTAGTCTCTGAAACATCGCATTCATATCCCAGATGACTAAACTACATGTATATTCATGTATAAACCTTTATGTCTGACAATTTTTAGGAATGGAATGAAAAAAAAATTGAGCTTTCTCTTGCTATTTGTAATTCAGAACACTAGAGGACAGCACTAAAATATTACATAAATGTGTTGTTGTTTACACGTTAATGATATAGGTGCTCTGGGAGGTGTTTGTGAAGAGAAACCAAATTAGTGTTTTCAACAGTTAGGGTAGGTAATATTTTTGTGAATATTTTTGGCTCTCTTTCAAAACTGCATCTCACTCCACATGTGTAAAATACCTGGAGCTGCTTGTGGTGTGACACAAAGTTATTTGCTTTGCTGCCGTGGTTTCTTTAGAAATTAAGCTTTATTTTTTAATAGCAATAGTGTAGAATACATTTTTAATTTTAAAAAGAGTAGTTATTTGCCTATTCTGTAAATATTTGTGATTTATTTGTACTATATTAATTCTATGATAGAGATGTGATAGTATAGCTCATTCAGAAAGTTACAACTTCTGTTGTGTTTCTCTAGGCACTCTGGAACGACATGAAACCGGTGACACAGCAAGAGCAATTCTTACTGCCATTGAAGATTCAGAATACTTAGTGGCAGATGCTCTACTTCCTGTGTCTCAGGAGTCAAAAAGGAGCAAGAATTCTGGATACAAACACTCCAGCTCATATAAGCATGGCATGGGCCCTTATCCCACTCATACAGAGAAATCTTCAGATAAGGTAAGAGTGAAGAGTAGAGCATTTTTCTGGAGCAGTAGTGATTCCAATTCTTTACCCTATCTCCCTCTAATGACTAAATGGGCTTCAGCCTTATTTCATAGACAAATGAGGAAAATTGGCAGAGGGACTTAGGCAAGGTCGTTAGTAGCTAATCTCAAAAGGGTTTTCGCAGACCTTATTACCTGTAGTTAGATCCTATTTCCTCATGCCTCTAGCTTGTGACTGCCTGTCAGTAGTACCCTGACAACAACAGAATACACCTTAGACCCATTCAAATGTGTATGTCTTGAGAACAAACACACAGTGATCCCATGCTCTTGGTCTTCTCTTATTGCTCTTCTAATGAGACCACAGTTCCTCAGACATAGTTTTTATAGAATGTGTGTTTTCTCTCAGCATCATCACAGAATAGACTGCAAATGCCTTATGTTTTTATTAGTGTGATTAAATTTGGCACCTTATTAGATAAAAAGAAGATGGTAATACTTTTGTGAGGTACTGGGCTGCACATACGTATGATCATCTTCAGGAAAGATTTGGCCAGAGAGAGATTTGTATTTGGCTTTACCTAGAAATACTTTCCTACCAAATCATTAAACCAGCTAATTAAGACTGATGGATAAGATGTGCTCTTCCTTTTTGTTTTGAATAAGTAAGAGAAGCAAATAATATGCTTAAAGTAGTGTGAATGTGATGTTAAAACTGACAAAATGAGTAGTTAGATATCAAGTAATGAGAAGTAAGATTAAAAATGTAATAGTCACTCTATTTTCTTGTGGCCTAGATAAATCTGTACTTCTGTCAGTTATTTGTAGATGTTTAAAATTAATATAGTAAGTATTTGCTAATTTTAAAACTGGTTATTATAACTATCTCTAATTTAATACAATCTCAAATTCAATTAGATGTATATTGCCTTTTTCATATAGGGAAAGAAATGATACGAACCCATTTTCTTAACCCCTATTAGTGCATCAGGAAGTAATATATTCACTGAACTCTTGATTAGAGTGTGTCTTAAGAATAGGGCTCTTATGTTGTTTGTTCTTGCTTACCACTTTTTAATTAATGGATTTTGGGAATTCTATTCTCTGCAATAAACAGAAGTTATGTCTGCTATTCCTCAATCCTCAATGTACATAGAAGGTGTTTTACCACAAGTATTGAGAGTAAAAAATGTTTTCCCTCAATCACACATAGAAACAGCCTTCAGAATGGTCTCTGGCCTTTCTTGTGGTTTTATTAATTATAGGAAATGAAGTAGCAGATATTTCAAAACTGATGAAGTACAGCTTGATTGAAGTCCTCACTCTGGAGTTTTATGTTCTTTTCTTCCTTGTGTCTTCAAATTTACATATAACATTGAGTTTCTAATGATTGTAGTTTAACTCTTAATATTTTTCTTTGACCTTTTACTAACCTTAGTCTGATTTCTAAAGTTCTTTTTGATCCCATTTTCTGAAAAGTCTTATTAGCGCGTAATCCTGCTGAGCATGTTGTGGGGCAGATGGTGCACTAGTTGGCCATTGACACAGAATCTGATCTCCCTGTTAGTTTGTTAAAAGGAATAGTTTCTTCTTGCCTTCTTAAAGAGGAACAAAAGAAAAAAGTTTTGGTAGTTGTTTGGTAAATAGTTTTAGGTATGACTATTAAAATAAAAATTGCATGGATTTAACAGGGTGGGAGGAAAGAAAATGTGCTGATTATGGAATACAGGAAGAGTTTTTTGTAAATTTTAAAGCATGAAGTTTAACATGCTTTAGGAATTATGATCTTAAATTGGGAGAAATATCACAACAGGAAACTGTGGAAATGTACTAATTTGTAGTGCTTTTTGATTTGCTATACATCTTATCTGCTCTGATTTATCAAAATATTATTCTGTATTCATGTTTAAATATTGCTTATTGTCTTGTACAAATGCAAACTTATTAAGAATACTGTTGATGTATTTTAGACTTTTTCTCTCAAAATCTATTTTTTTTTTAGTTTCCTGTTCTTTTTTGTCATTGCAGACCTGTTAGGTTTGTCTAAATTTATAATGAAGTTCTAAATTAACTTGGGAAAGCACTTTTCTTCCATCAAACATGTCATCCAGTACATTCAGAGCTTCTTCCCACTTTCATCTGCATTGGAGAGAGTTCTGTAGATTGGTGTGGGAGATTTTGGAGCCTAAATGTATTTAGGGTAGCTGAACCTGGGAGAAACATAACAATGGAAGTCCCCTTAATGCTATTGCAGAAGCCCAGTGCTGGCTACACAAAAGGAGTGTGGAACTCTGCAGCTTTTTTTGCACTGTTCTGTTATTGCTGAATTGAAGACTTGTTACGAAGTCTCCTATTTTTCTTAAGTTTTGTGCCGAAAAAAATGTGTAAGGTTTTTCAAGTGCTCTATTGACTGTTTTGCATCATTCTATTTTAGCATCTTGAAATATTTTGGAAATTCAGATACCATGCAATTCGTGAGAGAACTGTGTTTATCAGTCTGTTTATGAGACTTAATTAAAGCACATAATTACTACATATGTAAAAATATCACAAAACTTTCAGATTATCAGTGGATTTTAATATAGAATGAGTGTTTCATTATCAAGTTCCTTCTTTGGCAAATTGTGTATTAGAAATTTAACAACATACTAAATTGTTAATAACTTTTCTATCAAAAAAACCCATCATCAATTTTAGCATATATTAAGGAACTCAATTTCAGAAGATTTATGTGACAGGAAGAATAAGTGGGTAGCTATTCTGTCCTGTTGGTATTCTAATTGAGAGTGATCCTTTTGTACACCGAGTTATTCACATAAAGATTGCAAGTAAAATTCAGCATTTATTCTTGCCAGTGTTACATTGTTTTACCATTCATATTATATTTAAGATGAAAGAATGTTTTAAAATGGTCTCTCTTTCCTCCATCGTAAAAAAGATAAATATCCTCACATAGTAGTCCAGCTACAAAAGCCTTTCTTTCAGAACTTTTGCCATCATGTAAATCACGTATACAAAAGCAGAATGTTTTGATTTCATGGTGTTTTGACCATTTTAATTCTTTTATTGTGTTGCACGTGCCAGTGGGAGTACCAATAACAGATGACTGTGACAAATGCAGTTAACACAAGATCCATATTAATGTTGTCAAATCCCCTTGATATATTTAAACAGATTTTAATTATTTTTAATGTCAAACGACCCAAAATATATAGCTTAATAGTTCTTCAAGAAAGCTTTACTTAGTATGTGAATGTAAAACCTCTCATAAAAATGAAACTTTTATATTGGCCTTAGTCATTGACATAGGGTATTCATCAAGTCAGCAATTTGTGTGGCAAAGTGCCATTTGAATAGCGTATTGTTAGAATACTTATGGTCCACTTGACAAGGGCTCTTGCTGTAAATAGTGCAATTTGACTCCAGCTGTTAAAGAGTGGCTTTGACAGCAGCCAAATAGAATGGAGATGCTTTACTGCACCGCAGAAAAATCAATATTGGGTTCTTGTTCATAGTAACCTGTTTTCTTTTTTTTTTTTGCAGATTTATACAAGACTATCTAGAGTTCATTTGTGAAAGTTTAAATACTATTTTGAAAATGAAGCTGTTTTATTTCCAGACTAATGTTGGTGGCAAATGATGCTTGTGTTTAGTTAAAAAGTAAAAGACAGCGTTTTGTGGATATACATAAACAACGCGATGATGCAGCATTATTGCAACTCTTATTTATAGGGGTAGATGTTAGGATGTGGGTGCATAAGTTGTGTAACTAATGACAAAAAATGTTCTTTCCTTCCTCTGTGATTTTTTTATTTTTGTAGTGCTACTGTAGTATCCCTGCCAATTTTCTAAGTATGGGGTTTTTTTTAAAGCAGGTTTCTTTTTTGTTCTCTCTGTAACAACCCCCACAGATGTTGACAATCTGTAGTGCCATTGTAGATTTTCCTGAAGCATGGTCTTGCTAGTGCTGAACAGTTTTCTAGCAGTATTCAGTGACACAAGGTTGCTATGATACCCGGCCAGTAGCAATAGGTATTGAATCACTGCTCTTAATTACAATAGAATACACACTAGACTGTGCTCGTGGTGTTCATATGGAACTAGCTCTCATTATAGCTCTAAGTCATACTTCTGTTTGAAAATTGGAGCTCTGTGAAAAACCGATTTAAAAAAAAAAAATTTGCAATGCTCCAGTGCATCATATGAAGATTTCATTGATGCACATAAAAAGCTGGATGTGTCTGGGAATTGTTTTCCTGATGTTCCAGAAACCCTTCATGTTGAAAAGTTTCCTACCTTTCCAGCTTCAATATTTTGGATATAAGCCCGTGTTTGTCATGCACTAATGTTTCTAGTGATTTCAGTAATCAGAATGGTCGGGGTAAAAACATTGGAGGGAAAAGAAGATTATAAAATCTGTGCAATGGTTGCTGAAGCTTGAACTCTTAAATCATACTACTGAAAATCTAGATCAGAAAAAGAGATTTTTTTCTTTTTTACTGTGTATATAAGACAAGGAAAAGATGGAGAGAGAAACATTCATTTGTATTTGGACTTGTATGGGTATTTTTTGATGTATTAACTTAGCAATTTCTTAATACATGTTGTAATAGGAGTCCTTTAGAACTTGATATTTGCTTGTATAATAATATACATATTCTGCTCTGAACAAAAATATATAAAGGCAAGAATGTCCAGAAGTTATAAATAGTAAAAGAAATATCTACTTTGCTGCTGCACAGAATAAGTAAGAGGCAAATGAAGACTGTAGGATAATAGTAGCTATTTGTTTTAGTATAGCAAGGGAAGCAATTTGAAAATAAAATAGTTATTGGAAGTCTGGAAAATCGCTGCTAGTTAAATCTGACTGATGGAAAAATTGATAGAAAAATGGAAATAAGATACAAACACAAATACAAAATAATACTTAGCAAATAGGAAATCAGGAGTGGTACCATAAACAATGGTGTCGCAGACATGGATTCCTTTAATTTCTTTCCTTTTATAATATTTAGAGCATTATTAAGGGGAATTACAGATCTTGGTGATTTATGTGAAGTGGATTATTAAGGACAAAGCAAAATAGAAAGTAGTAGAGTATTTCTCCTTAAAGCTGGTAACATCGCATTGCTGCTGCAAGGTTTTGGGTTTTTTTTTCTGGAACTAGTGTTCAGTAGCTATATTTAGTAGTTTATTAAGTAAGCATATTAGGAAAATGAGTGAAGAAGAAAGGACTCAATATATACAGGTTTTTTTTTTTCTCTATAATTCAGTTGCAAAACATTTTAGTACTTCATTTCCTGTGAAATTTTACAATTAAGTATTTCATCAAGGGACCAAGGTATCAACATAACTACAGTGAAGTAATAACTTGGGAGTTACGAGATTAAATTGGGAGCAGTTAAAAAGAACCATGATGCTGAGGGATATTGATGGCTTTGACCACATGCCATCTTTCATGGAAGTTATGTAGTTTTTGAATTGGCACACCAAGTCAAGAATTTGATCATTTGTGTTTTCTCCATTGATTGCCTCAAAGCAAAATGAAACCAAGAAGTTGCCATTGTGGTATTGTAGCACATTTTAGTCTTACACATGTGGATAGCAATTAACACAGGGTGTCAGAAATCTAATAATAAGTGTTAACTACTTAGTTCAATGCTTCTGACACTGATTCTTTTCTACTCTGACTATACTGAAGGTGACTGACTTAAAACTTATTTCCCTTCCTAGACATCTAATTGGACTGTGTGATAAAACTAAAGAGGCTGCTATAGTATCCTACTAGAAATAAATCTAAGGTCAATATCAACAGTCCTTGTGAAGTATTTCATGTTGAAGGATGATTTATTGAAGCTAACCTAGCTATTGTTGTCTTTGTTTTTTCCCTTACCTCTGCCATGCTGCAATTCCCTTCTGTCTCTTGGAATCTTTAGCAAAGTTTGCATTTTGGTTAGGGATTTATAATTAAAAACATACAGTTTCTCTCTTATGGAAGTGGTCTTCATGATATATTTGCCACTTAGGGTTGTTTCTTTTAGGTCTGGTTGTGGAGCTGAGCACAGTTTGAGTTTTCCTATTTTGGATTTTACCTTTACTCCTTTTGTAGTGTAGAAGACTTGTTCTGTCGATCAGCCTAATTGATTTTTCCTTCCAAATGCTTTGCCTAATTCTAAAATAAATAATGTGATCTTTGTTTTAAACTTTATATTTTCATGTTGTTCAATAGTATTTTTTAAGTTCTTCACTATTCATTATAGTGATATGTTGGAATCTTTACAGTTCTGATAATCACCTTTTTTATTCTAAACATTAATTCCCTGGCCTCGTAGTTTAATCAGTATTATTTTAGTGAAGAAAAATATTAACATGACTTCAGAGTGAATTCAGTGTGAGACTTTTTCCTAGGTTTCCACCTCACACACCTATTTAAAAAAAAAAAGAGTGCCTTTTTCAGAAGCAGATCATCATCTTACATGCAATTTAGAAATAGGAATTGCAGCAAACAAACATTACACTGCAAAAGAAAGGCTTGTTATCTGCTGTCTTCCTTCTGATAGCTAATTGAAACTCTTGTCTCAGTTATATAGCAGAAATAAAATCCTTGGCTAACCTATGGTTTGAGTTCAAACAAACAAAGCAACAGCAGTGGTTATATGTCCATTCTCTTGATAAATTTTTTTGTATATTAATACTCAAACTTTAATTTGTTCCAGTAGTCAGGTTTGGTTCTTGCAATACTTATGGGAAAAGATGAATCATGCAAGCAGACAGCTGAGGACGTTTGTTTCTAAAACCTGTCCTTTTGGAAGCCTCTGTAGTAAGATTGAACATCTTGGAAGGAAAGTACAGTATGAAATCTATGGATACAGAAACTTAGCTGCCCATCCTGATACATCTCAGAATGCTATAGGATCTGAACAAAGTCCAGCTTGCCTGTTCTTAAAATCTCAAGAATTTCACTTTCTAGGATACATGGGACTTTTTGGCTTTTGTTTATTTTTCTTTAGTAAAAAGTCACTTCCTTATGAATTGATCTAGAACTTTAATGTAGGTAAATTTTCTGGGTGGGACTCTTCTAATTTAGGATGGGAAATACACTCAGAACAGCCCAGGGAAAATATGTTGTTTCATTTGGAGTCAGCACTCAGACATAACTTAATTTTTAGATACATCAGTCCTTCTTAGGACAAAGCAATATTCTCAAGCTCCTGCAAAGGCCTGTTGGCAGTATCTCCATATTCAGCATTATATCTCACAGATATTAGGATGTTCATTCATCCAGTAAATTGTTCAATATGATGATTCCTAAATCCTGAGCCAGCAGTCTGTGGCTTTGGATTGCTGTAGCATTTTTTGTTCAGTTGATGATCAAGAAAACTTTGGAGATGTTCCATCTTTTTTTTCTAAAGTGCGGAGTGAGGATGGAAATTTTTCACTACCACACAGTACTGAGCTGTAAATATTTCTAAAGATGTGGTTAGGAAATTTACTTTTGCATTCAAAATAATTAATATATTAAGATCTAGGCAGAGTATTTTAATATTGAGTCTATAAATAATACTTAATTTTAAACACCATCTTATTCCTTCTATCTAAACTTTTCATGGCTGAGGCTGTCCGTGTCATAAATGGATGTTAGAGATGAGTGGCTTTACAGTTCACTTTTATGTTCTTTCTATGATAAAATTATTAGACAAAATTTTGTCAATAGTGTTGTGTTTAGAATTGTCTCATAGTGTGCTCAGACAGCCAGAGATATGGATTCTAGAGCAAAGCAAAAGTTGTCTGTAAATAAGTCATACATTTCTTCAGATGTTTTTCTGAAAAATAAAGGATAGACTTGTTTCTTAGTGTTGAAAAGTTGTGAAGGATATTCAGGATATTAATTTTACTTGCCTGTTATTCTTTGATATCTTTTAAGGATTTGTCTCCAGTATCACTTTTATCTGTACACTTTAATTAAATCCAATAGAAAACTCTAAGATGAGTGTTACAGAGAGCGAGTATTAACTTAAAAACAAAATGTGCAAAACATTACATTTTCATACCAGACCTCCACATTGAGCAATTGAATAGATGTGTTAGCAATTCTTCCTGAACAATTGAAATTTTTGTGCCCAGTAGATCCATCTGGACTACAATCTGCCTGACAGTGGCCTTCCATACATGATAAAAAGAGGGTTTATTCAGTTGCTTAGACTATTCATCACACAGCTTGAGTCTGAAGACTCCTTGGCTTAATTACTTACATTGTGCCACAGATGCATCAGCAGTGATGCTACAGTTGCTGTTCAAAGTGCTGTGGGGATAGTAAAGCCTTCCACTGGGACTTAACAAAAGAAAAAAGAAAGATTACAGTGTTGGGAGGAAAGAGGGTGACTCTGCTTATGTTGCAATTAAGTTGATAGGTAAACACTGGTGCAAAATCAAAAAATACTGTAGCCTTTTCTTCATGGGAGGTGGATTCTTAGGAGGATCTGGGCATCCTCAGTAATATGGCTAGAGTAGTAATAAATATCATAATAAAAGTAATGCAAGGCAAGTTCAAAACAGCTTGTTTATACTAGTTCATGTGGGAAAATTCATCATGAATTGGCACATTGTCTAAATGATGAAGCCTCAGGTCAAGCATAAATTGCACGTGAAAGCAAACTGGGGCACTACTACTGACTCCAGGCTTTTTACAGATAGTCCTTTATATATGAGTACTGAGCTATAAAAAGGGTAAATGAATAAGAAAAAAGTTCTGAATGCCCCTATCAAAGGATCCTATGACTAGGTCAGGTGTCTGAAGGTAAGGAATATGAATGACCTTGGGGTAGTGACACTGTAACTGTGTGATGCTCACCCTGTGCAAGAGGCCAACATTGCTTTCTGGCAGGTAGGCTCTTTGTACATCTTGGGAAACCATTGATACTCTTAGTGACAGAAAGTCTTCACATGTTCCCTAAATTCACATGCTCCTGCTCGGGAGGTGGGCAGGGTTGGACAGGGGTGTGGTATGTGAACTGCTGATAGGAGCTAATATTGGATTAGGAAGTGCATATGGTTTTTATGTGGAGATGAAAGTGTAGCCAATAATTTGCATCCTTTCTTCCTCAGCAGGTTATTTTAGAGATGGTGTATGGTCTATGTTTAAGTGCTATTTCAATTATATACCTGCTGCTTGTAACTATTTTTGAATAAATGCATCTTTGCACATATCCTAGATTGCTTGTCCTTTCAGCGGGGCAAGAAAATAAGATAGCTGTGTATTTGCAAAAAGGTTATGAACTCAAAAAGCAGGTTTGCTGATGGGATTTACCTGAAATAAGACATCATTCAATGCTTAGATTATTTTTAAGTTCCAAATACCTAAATAGGATTGAAAGACCATATTTCTATCTATCTGTTAACAGTTCTTCAAGCATGACCTTGAGAATCTGAAGTTTCTTTTAGGGAAGACTTGGACTCCTATTTCAGATTTCTGTTTCATTTCTTAAAGCCCTTGCTTTTTTAATAAGTGCATCAAAATTCTAATCATAAAATAGATGAGTGATGTGCACTCTCTTACTACTCTTCCACTGAATTATGTTTGATCATGTGCTGCATGCTGTGCTGTCATGGGAAAAGGTTATACGAGCTTTTCTTCTTGCTTGTCTTCTAGTGATCAAGGAAATTAGGCTTCCTAAATTTGGAAGTGACTTAATGCTAAGAAGACTCATAAGTTACATCGAGCTTTTTGATTTTATATGTAGAAAACACATCCAAAAGATACAATTTCTCAGTAGATAAAGAGGTGTTCCATTCGTGGCATAGGTTTAAGATGTGCTATTTGAAATCTGCGGTTTTTGTGGAACTTGCTAACTATATTTTATGCTCATAAACCAGTTTGAAGCCCCAAACACAATTTCATTTATCTTTATATTCTAAGCTTTATAGAGTCTGCAGAAGTGTCCATCTGTTCAGTCGAGATTGCTTCAAATAGTGAGTGGTCAGAGAGACGTAGCTGATAAAGGTCAAAGGAGCCTCTTGACCCCGTGGTTCTTGCCAAAGCAATTGGAGCGTAGGACTGATATACAGTTAGATACAGCTTGCTAACGTGAGCTCCACTTTAATTGGTAATGATAGCAAGAATGCACAGTAAAGTCATTGCTGAAAGAAAACAAAAAGTATCCAATATAGTAATTTATTACCAGTCAGTGGGTTTCACGCACTGGGTTGTTTTACCCCTGCAGTGGTCAGAGAAAGCAAAAAGGTACTCTAACACTTAACTGAAAATGGATGCCCTGCTGCTATCAGAGATGCATGGTGGTCAAACGATTGCCTGTGCCATTAGCTTGGTAATGTTTTCTCTATTGTAAACTCAGCTCCCCATGTTCTTCCTGTGCATCAGCTGCAGATTGAAGGCTTTCTCGTTTGTCTTCTATTTGTGCTGCCAATCATCAAGCTGCTGTTCACCAAGCACATTTCAAGGAGGCAATTTTTTTTTTACTCCTATCGACTACCATCTCTAGCAACTGAGGGCTCAGAGGATTTAGAAATAAATTTAATGCTTTAATTTACACTGTGCCAGCCATTTTGTGTGTTGTTTATGTATTTGTTTTCTGTGACAATTCAAGAGACAGTTACAAGTTTCCTATTTTTCAAAACTGTGCATGAGATAGATTTATGTTGTGGGGACACATTTGCAGGTACTTTTTCTTATGCTACTATTTTCTTAAAATGTTGAAGAGAAAAATATTTTTGCAAGAAAAGACAATTTTTAACCTATTCGGTAGTTTAAAAACAGATTAAAAACGCAAATCCAGCAAAAGATAACACAGATATTCTTTCCCACAGTCAAGGATAAAATAAATTATGTAGAATAAAATAGAGCTATCATTGGTGGTATAATGTATAAGACCCTTAGGTCTTATATACCCTCAGTTAATAGTTCTTCAGTCTCCACAAAGTGCAAATGTAACAGGAGAGTAGGAGTACCTAAATAGCTTTTACAAGCAGATGTGTGATGTACTTATTTTTTGTGAGCCCAGAGCCAGATCAATGATGAGATGTGATTCTGAGAAGTTGTGACTTCTGAACTTTTGTTGACCATCCAGTGACTGGCCTGATCAAGACACAGAAAATTCTTACCCATCCATAAATTCTGTTTGACAAATTCTACTACCCTTC
This sequence comes from Chloebia gouldiae, assembly GCA_003676055.1. NCBI lineage: Eukaryota > Metazoa > Chordata > Aves > Passeriformes > Passeridae > Chloebia > Chloebia gouldiae. The sequence continues at coordinate 5,727,437 of QUSF01000015.1, forward strand.
TCTTTCATTTCTGTAACAGTTTCTCCACAATTTAGTTTTTTAAAAGCAAAATGTTTACTGTTAATGATTGTTACAGAGTTAATGAAGACTGATTCAGATATATATGTCTTTACAGTTTCTATTTTCTTTTTAATGTAATAAAAAGACTACAGTAAAGACAAATGACAAAGCCAATTGTAGATTTCATTGAAATAATCATATTGATATTATCAAATATCATTGTGATATTTTAAAAATTATGTCAAAAAACTTCCTAGAGCCTATAAGATATGGTGGTTTTGACTATTCTATATTGGGTTTTGTTTAAAAACTCTTGTTTGAAAATATGTTGTACAATTGGATAGTCACAGAATATCTTCACTGAGCAAACAGTAGGGTGCTGGTATTTTAATGGTTAAGTTTGCATTAATTTATTAATAATAAGTTTATTTAATAATGAAACAATTACTCTCTAAAAGTCCATCAGATAAGACTTACTCTTTTATCATGACCTTCAGTGGGCTGTTGTATTGTATCTGTATTAAAAGCCAATGGCCTAATTGCTTTCAAAATAAATAAAAAAAATCTTTTAAAAAAAACTCAAGCAAATCAGAAATAGAAATCCCTGACCCCACGAAAAATGAAATAGCAGTGCACCTTCTATGAATAAAACAACCTTCCAGTCTCTTCGGCATTATTTCATGTAAGCTCCACATATCTCTCCAGTCTCCTCCTGCCTAATCTACCTAAAAATTCCCATTAAAATTGTTCAATTTCTAACATTTTCTTGAGCCTTTACAGGTGGCAAGCAATGGACAAAGGAGGGGATTGAACTTGTTCAGTGTTAATGAATCAAAAGATGTTCTTTCAAAGGAGAAAGCTCAAAGGAACAGAATTAAACCCCTTAAATATTGCATAATTAAAAAACATACTTAGAATCAGCATATGAGCTGTCAACAGGATAGCTCCCACTTAGGCTTTGTACATCATGATTTGTTCTGCTGGCACTGGGAGCTTTGGGACCAATTTTCTGCCACATCTATCCTGTTATGTTTGGGATAAAGTGAGAGTGCAATGAATAAAGAAGACCAACTATAAGTCTGGAAGAAAAGTCACTTTTAATACTTCAGAACTTGCTTGGCATAGGAGTAGATACTTCTGGTGCTGTGAGAACTGAGCAACTTCTATTCTGTGGTATCAAAGCAGCCTCTAAGTTTATTTTGAATGCTGCTGCTGGTATTTTGCCTTTTAAAATTTCTACCTTGTGATTTTTTTGCTACTTTATTTCCTTTGTGTAGAATGAATGTCAGGATCATTCTTGTCAAATCTGCTTTTAGTACAAAACCCACTATAGAATACTTCTGGTAAAAAGAAAGCAGATACATGGAGAAAGTGCATACATACGAGGAGCTGAAAAAGTATGGGAATCCCTGTCAGCTAATGGAAGTGTATATTTTAAGTGGAATACCATTCCCAGAACAAGCTGGATCCCAGTGGAAAAAGGCCTTTAGAGATGAGAAGGCAGCTAGGTAAAATAACACTTGAATTGTACTTCCCATGAAATTTTTATGTGATATATCTGTCTTAAATCTGTTAAAGGTAATGGCATATATTGGATGCAGTTGGGGGCCACAGTAAGCACAGCCCCCTGCTGCCCCCTTCCCATAGTCACAGGGAATTTTTTTCCTTGGGTGCTAAGAATGAGTAATTGGGAAAAGATGTAGAGGAACAGGGTTGTAACTTGTGGAGCAGTGATGAATTGCGTACCAGAAAACTGGAACAGGCTTCTCAGAGATGCGTACAATGCCCCAGGCCAGTGACTGTTTAAGGGGCTTTTGGAGAGTCTGGTTGGACTAAATGGTCCTGTAGGTCCCTTCCAACTGAAATAGTTTACTCTAGCTCTTGTCTGATCCTGGCTCAAACATTTTTAGTGGTAAGCTGGGGAGATGTTAGGGGATAAAGGGCATGCATGGAAAATAGCTTGGCATTTCATAGCCTCCTTGAATCTTGCTCTTTCCTCAATATAGAAAGCTTTTTCTGCTGTGAGTCAGCGATGCACAAGAGGTTCACAAGTCTCAGGATATAATTTTAGTCTGTAGTCAGACTTTTTGCTTCTTTAAAGCTAACAGTAAACATTTAAACATTAATAAATGTTTTATTAAATAAACTAGAAATGTTTAAACTAGAAAAGGAAAGGTACAATCTATAATATAAATATCTCTTAATCTGTTTTTCAATATTCAATAAATGCAGTTTCCACCTGTCTGGTTTGTAGTTAGTTTCATGGGTGTCCTTCCATTTTCTGTAATCTTTTGTTGCAGACAATATCTTGCCCATGTGTCCTAAATAGCATTTTATGTCTAAAGCTTTGGATGCCCACCTCCTTTCATTGGAATGAAATGCCTGTGGCAGAGAGCTGAGATAACTTGGCAGACAGTTTTAGGATCAATGTCAATAAGCTTTCATATTGCCAATAAAACATAAATGTTTATTGTGACTTTGTATGTTGTAGCATCACCAAATATCTCAATGGATTGACATTGTCACTGTGTTTTCCTTTGTTTGGATGGTGATTTCACTGAAGGTTTCTAAATGTTAATCAAGCAGATATAAGTCTATAGAAAGAGAAAACAATAGACTAAATAGTAATAGTTACAATTAATGTCAAAGCTAGCCTGTGAATTCCAGTGTTTGCATTCCATAAGGTTCTTCTTATCTATTAGAAAACAACATAATTAAAGATTATTTTAATCCTTGTACTTAACTATAATGTATTATTTTTTTAAAAAGAGATAAAAAAACCTGAACAAGCAGTAATAATCTCTAATTTATGACTCCCTACCGAGATCTTTAAATGAGATTATGTATTTAGAGTACATTCTCATCTGGTTGGGAGCATCATTCCCTAAATAACAAAAGGCCAAATTATATTACTGCCTGAAACAAAATAGTCACATGTCATAGAGGTTATGCCGTCAATTTTTTCCTTGTGTTATTTGTGCTAAAATATTAACAGTTTAAAGATAGCTAATCCTATCAAATTATAGTTTGTAATGTAAAAGGAGTTAGGTAAGGTGGTCATGAGAAAGATGAGGTAAAAAATGTTGCATTCCAGTAAGAGCTGGTTGCTGCTCTGTTTACTAATACTTGATGGTTTATTTTGAGATTTAACTGTCTTCAACAGAAAGTTCTTTGCATTAGTTGGACGCTTCAAATTGTCAAAAGAAAATTAAAACTCAGAGGGACCTGGAAAATTCTTTATCATTTGTGATGTGGAAGCTGGCATGATGGTATGCAGGAGTATTACTGAGATGAAAAGTTGCTTCTTGATGTTTCTTTCTGCTTGTGAAGGTGAAGTAGGCTGAACATGGTGCTGAGAGGACCTATGTTTTTATTGTCCTGCTTGTGCAGGACAATAAAAACATACCAGTTGTAAATGCTTAAAGAAAAGGGCAGAAGTGTCAACAAGGAGTTTATAGTCCCTCAATTCTGGTGTTTCCCTGAAGGTAAAACATACTTTTTTGGTAGATGCAGCAGGATTATGATATAAGATGCTGTGTCACTGTGCGAACTCATCAGATCATTTTCGTAGTGCCTGGAGACATCTCTTCCACTGGAGTTCATCACAGCATAGTGTCCGCCCTATGCCAAGGGCGCTGGTAAAGAAAAGATACAAGGTTCTCTTCTTCATGATAGTTTATAATTTAAGTAATGAGCCTGCAAGGCTAAAATGGAGTGGTTTTTTTTTTTGTTTTTTTTTTTTTGTGGAGATGATTTTGAGCATTTCCTTATGTTCAGCTGACAGTTCATCATTAAGTTATTTCTACAATTTAACATGTGATTCTAAAGTTGAGAGCATCTGTAGCTCTTCTCAAATCTTTTGGTTTCAAAAACTATGTTCTTTGGTCATTTACTAACAGTAATTAGCCACATGTATTTATTATGTTAGTATGTAGAGTTGAAATTGTGCTTTATAAATTGCCATTACTGTGAATGGGCTTTAAAGTTGGGGGAAAAGTATGGAGAATTATAGAAAATATGCAGGTAGGAAATAGGGTGGCACAAAGTAAAGTCAGATGTTCACAAACATTGTAGTCACCTTTTTCTCTTAATTATTTTTAGCTAAGGTGATTATTTGTGTGTGTGGAGATTTATTTACCTAGGTTCCTTATTGTTCTTGCTTTGTGACTTGTTTCAGAAGGAGGTAACTTTTAGACAGCTTTGCATGAAATTGAAATAACAAAAGGCCTAGTCTTTATCCCATACAAATGCCATATATATATTTATATATATATCCTATATAGCAAATTGCAAAAAGTCATACAGACACTCAGGGTTTGCAAGAATCTTGTGCCATTGTAGCATTTGCTTCTCTGGCTTTATTTTAAAAAAACAAGTTTTATGCTATAAAATTTTCCAAAAATCATTTTAAATTGAAATAAGACTTAGCAGAAGAAATACCAGCCTAGAGTTTTTCCAAAGATATGTGCAAGTATGGCTGTGGAATTGAAGGAGCCTGTTTTATAGTATTTACACATGGATGTCTCTGTGGAAGCAAGTCTTTTTTACTTCATCAAAACTGAATAAATATAATTTAATTGAACTTAAAGGAGTTAATAGATTTTCTCTATTCCGTAGGAAATTCTATGTTGATATCTTGAAAATTACAAAGAGCTGTTGGTTTGTTGTTTGGACATTTAATGTTTTTCTTTCAGTTGACTGATACCAGCTGCATCCAACAGCCTTTTACTATTTTACCAGCTAAGACAAAATGGAACAATGCAAACTTTCATATTCTCTTGTTTGACCTGGAAAAACTTGAGGAACTTCTATCATCTCAACTCAATGGATTAAAGTCATCAAAATCATTCCACAACCAATACACCCTAGAAAGAGCTAAAACTACTACTGAGAAAAGGTCACTGACATTAAAAAGAAATAAAACTGCTGCCTTTGTACCTCAAGTAGATGGGCAGGCAGAGACTGTTTGTTCAGATCAAGTTCACAGGGATAATAATGCAGCTAGGCCTATAGAAGACAGTGGTGGCATAAAAAGATGGAAAAAAATGAAGAGTTCAAGAAAGATCAGAATTCAACCATCAGGAAACATCGATGTGAACATCGCAACCGATACAGCTAAACTGCTTTTGTCATGTCTCCTACCATGGGGTGTAGATAAAGAAATAGACAATCTCTCTGCAAGACACCTGGACATCTCGAGGCTTCAGTGTCCTGTTTCTTTTGGACTTGTGTCAGATGAAAGCCATCTCTCACTCATGTTGCCAGGATGGAAATGCACTGATTGTGGAATGCTAGAAGAACATGGAGTTTTCAATTTGTTTTCAAAAAGAGTCCTTGATTTATCGAACAAATACCTTGCTGCAACTGAAGGACAATTTGGAAAAAAGGAGGGACCTGAGAATAATGATTATGGAACAAGGGACTTGGAAACAGTATTTTTCTTATTTAGTAGAATGGCTTTAATCAACAGGATAATTAACACACCTTCAGCAGTTACAGATGAAATTGGAAGGTAAGAACTTCATTATGAGTGGACTATATTTTCTAATGTCTCTACATCCAAACTAATTCCTCCTAGTCACACTAATGCACTTGGTTATACTTTTCTGTCCCAAAGACGCATAAAAATGAAGCATGCCTTAAAATAAAACACCAAGCCAATACCTTGATTTCAAAGAACAAGTCACAGCAGAGTAATCTCTAAACATAAGTTAATGAATTGGTATTATTCCTGTCCCAAACCTTACCTCTGAAAAGCTTATTAGGTAACACAGAGCAAGTCACATACTTTTTGGGAAGAGGATCTTCAACAAGCATGTCTCCATACTTTCAGCATCTCCATTCCTTGTGCAGGACTCTGAAGTTAGCTCAGTTGGTTGGAGTGCTAATATCACTGACATTATGAGTTCAATCCCTTTGTGGGCCATTCACTTAAGAGGTGGGCTTCTGGGTCCCTTCCAGCTAAGGATATTCTGAAGTCTTCTCTTCTTTTGTAGTTTCTGAAAAATTAAAAAAACTTTTCTTAAATATTTGCTTCTTTAATGAAGTTTATGTTCTTTCTCTAGAGCTTTTTGACAGATGTTCTTTGAAGAAAAGGAGATGAGGATATAAATGTCTTTACATTTTTCTTTTTAGCAGATAAGAATTGATGCAGGATTTTTTTTTTCAAAAGAACTTGAATTATCTGGCTTCACACCCAGTTTTCCTAGAGATCACTCTTTTCCTTGCAGTTCAAACTATATAGAATAATGAGGTCTCTTTAGGCACATAGGGAGATGTGCATTAAGCACATTTGTGCTGTTTAAGCTTCCACTCCCTATAAGCAATATACTTCCTTTGCCATGGAACCCTTGCCTTCACAGATAAATAAAACATAAGAGAGAAGAATGGTCTGCCCTAGTTATCCTATCTGAAGTACAATGCCCCCAGTAATGATGGCAGCTCCTGGGAATGAATGCCTCATCAGCCCTTATGTTCTGAGAATCATCCCAAATAGCATTTGTTACTCAAAGCAAATTTATTGACTAAATGCTTTTTCAGCATTAAAGGAAAAATAACATGCTCAACATTATTTGACCAAGCCAAATAGAGCATGCTAATCAGGCAATGGATATTGTCCACAAATTTTTTGTTGTTTGGCAAACATAGTGTTGGTCTGTATTTAGTTTTTTAGGGACAATTAACTTCAGTGTTGGTGATGCTACGGCCCCAAGGCAAGAAGGGGGGACAGAAAATATTGATCTTGCAGCAAATATCTGCATCTCCCACAAAGCTTTAGGCACTCAGCCTCTCTCAAGACATGTGCATCATCCCACAGGACAAATGCACATTTCTCATTTACTTTTGCTGCTAATCATGTTGCCTATTGGTCCATATTCAGTGCAAACTCTTAAAAATACTGGTTTCAGGATTCCAGCTTGAACATGAATTTCTTTTCATGCAAAAAAAGTACTTTATGCTTGCCTTGTACAGCACTCTTTTGGAAAGACATACTGTAATTTAAATTAATTGGCATACCAAAATCAAACATTTTTCCCAGACATGGACATCCTGGCTTTGGGAAATATATCCTGTAAAATTATAAGTCTTAAAGTTGCTGCAAGAAAAAAAAAAAGCCTTTTTATTTGTTTGGGTTTTTTTCCCCCCAGAACAATGCTATATACTTTCAAGTTTTCTCTAGGTTACATAAAGATATAAACCCTTTAACAAATGTTATTTTGGTGAGTTTTCCTTCAAAAAGTACAGTGTGCAGCCAAACCTCTTTGGACAGTTGCTTTATCCAAAACTGCAGTATGCTCAAGGGAAAAGAAACCTACATACTGAATTCTAATTCACCACAGTATTTGCAGAAGTAGTTAGAAGGACAGCTCTCACAGCTTGCACAGGTTCTGCTGTTGGTTTTTTCCAACTTGACACAGCCTGTGAAAATAAAGGAACCTGAGGCAAAATGTGTCAGATCATAAAAGTGGGACAGAGACAGGATGAAGCTGGAAAGAAAAGATCTTCAACAAATTTATTTTCTCTGGCTTTTTAACATTTGTGTCTCGATCTTACAGCTCTCAAGCTGCAGGCTTTCAGAGTTGTTTGTTATTGTAAAGTCTTTGGAAATGTTACAATTGAAATGTTAGAACTCACTGCTCATTATAGTGAATTTGAAAGACAAATATTTTTTAAATGACACATAAATGTAGTTTTTTGCAGGTCACTATTGTGCTTTATTTAAAAGAAATGGTTCTAAATTGTGCAAGGGTTTTCGGTGGTTTTTTTCACTTTCTTTCTCCACCATCCATATCCTTTGTTTTCAAGGGTTAGGTTGCTGAGTTAGTGACTCAGAAAGAGCAATATGTACACTCTAGTCTCCTAAATTGTAGCCATCCACTGAAATCCCAAGTATTGTAATGATACTCTAAATTATTTACTGCTATAGAAAAAAAAAAGGGAAACCTATAAAAAAAGGCTTTTCGTTTCCTTTGAACTTTTGTCCTGTGCATTAGGAAAAAACCCAGACAAATTCTTTTGTGAAAATGATATATTAATTCCGTTCTTTACGTATGAATTTGTTTCTTCATTGAAAAATAAAGCTTCACATTTGGCTCCAAGTTTATTAGGCTTAAGTTCCTGCATTTGGATAGGACTTTTCAGTGTTATATTTCAGTGTATATTCATGAATGTTTCAATAAGAAATTGTGGACAAAAGAATGTGAGTGACTTCTGAGGAGAAACTTAATTGGGGTCGATAGTAATTGATATCAGAATACGTACTGTAAAAAACACCCAACCCTACCTTAATAGATAAGATTTCTCATATGTGTTCAGGTTTTAATAGTTTCATATTCTTTAAGCCCGCAGAAAGCAGAATCTGTACATGACAAGTGGCGAAATGTAGAAGCCATAACACTTTCATGTCCCAATTTTTATGCAGAATTACCAAGCAGTAAGTATGTGAATTGGCAGTATTAACTTTTAAGTCTTCTGGTTTTGCATGCTTTTTGTTGCTAAAATGTAGAATTCAATTTCAGTAATGATAAAAAATGTTGCTCTTTACGCTGTCCAATCTGTGAACAGAGAAATTGAATTACTCTGTTTCTTTTGTGAATATCTCGAAAAATGTGTAAACAAAGTGTTAACTGGCATCAATGATATTTTTCCTGTTATGACAAGATGTTTTGTTGAGTTTCTAAAGACACTTCCCAGCAGTCACAAAAACAGCAATGTAATAAGACAAACGCTGCCCTTATCCCCTTCCCCCATCTCCCTCATCACCATTACGTGCCCACCCAATAATATATACAGCCCTCCAAGCAAACTGTTGCCTTAGTAATACAAGCACCAATCCTGACTGTTCAATAATGCCTTTAGACTTCTGGCTCAGGGCAGAATAAAGTAATCTGTTCCTGTTAATGTCCCACAGGCCATCGCTCATCAATCTTGACTTTGCAAGCCAGCCTTGGTTTGTTTGCAGTATCTAACTAACCGAAGAACATTTAAATAAAAATCTAAACAGAATATGGATGTTTGTCAATACATGTTACCTGAAAAATATAGTGTTCCTCTTACAGAATAAGCCATGTCTGAACTCAAAACACGAATTCTTTTACGTCAAATCTTGATGCTGTGCTGTGTAGGTAAACCTTAATATCCCCATCAAAAATTAGTTACCTCTCCTTCTCTGAATCTAACATGCACCACAACTGTATAACTTGCAGTGACAGCAGAAATGTCCATCGGAAAAAAGAGATGGAGTGACAATAGAAAATAAATAGGGGAAATGCATAGAAATGGTGACTAAAATGTTCCTGAACATAAAAATAGATCTACTGAGTGACCTAAAAATTCTTAGGTAATCTAACTCATATGCCATATCTCCTAGTTCATACAGTTGTTCAGATTTACAAGTTAAAATCTAATCTGAGACTTGCATATCTCAGAGATTTTAGGAGCAACCTGTTCTTGACCAACAAGGACAGGCTGGACAGCAGAACAGGGAATGCGTAGTAAAGTAGTCCAAACCAGAAAGTATTCTTAATATATTTAGGAAATTGTGATAAAAGAGTACTCCATGGAATATCAGTTCTTTGTTTAAAAAAACCAACCTAACAAAAAACCAGAAAAAAAACAAAAACCCCAACACTAATTTAATTTAGGATAAGAATAAATGTAAAAACAATAGATTGTCTGAAAACCTTGTTCTTATTTTATTGGATGAGAGCATATGCTAAGAAATGACATTTTTTCAGATCTTCTCAGGTACATTGTTGAAAATGTTAAAATATTTTTCTGTTTGTGTGCTTCTCTATATATTGTCAGTTCATAGACTATCTATGTGTTTTTCAGGTAAGAGTAGATATCATTCCCCAGACTTTGGGAGCATTGCATTGCTGAAACTCATTTGTTGTTGGAATGACCAATCTGTAAAGGTAGGAAATAGCCTGTGTCAGTTGTAGCAATGTAATCCTTAAGTGCCATTTGCTGTAATTTAGTATTTGGAATCAGTAATGTGACCTAATAGTTATAATTTATGGGGAAACTATTACATAAGTCATGCCATTCAGGTCTGTGGAAAGCAGATTAGTATTACAGTATGAAGGATGCCTTTGAAGTAAATGTTTAGATGAGACAAAGTAACCCTCCTACTAATCTTTCATCTAAGTGCTCTTCTTCATAGCATTTATTTAAGAAGTTAGTTATTTTTTCTCTAACAACCACTTGTAACTTACATCAAAAATGCCATTTTTGGCTCCATGAAAACAAAAGGCAAAAATAAGGGCAGTGTCCTATGTTAATGTATTGTTAGAAGAAACTGAAAATGCCTTAGTGAAGGGCAAAAATCCCAAGTCTTTAATTATTGGAACAGTCTTTAAGAATAATTTGAAAGCCATGTAATTGTGGGTTCTTCAGGTCAGATGATGCTCATTCCTATTATTAGTAAAGAATCTGAAGTCTTGAGAGATAAAAAACTTTTTGAGAGTTACAAGCAGCAGGAAAACAATCTAAGCAGTGAAATCTAGAGACCATTTTTCATTTTGGAAATATGCATTTAAATAAAGTTGTGTTGTTGTTTCAGTGAGTTAATATTCAGAGATACAGAACTCAAGATGTTATATGCTGACCACAATGGATTTTATTCCAGAAAGGGGAAATACCTGTTACAAATCTAGTTTATGATATTACTTTTGAAATTGAATGCAACTTTCTGCTACTTCAAATGCAAAGAATATTTTCCAGAGCTGAGTTTTGCAGGGGTGCTCCAGTAATAGTCCCCTGTTCTGTTAGACAGAAATAGTTTCTGCAAATATTCACATTCAATTGATTCCAGCATTTCATCTTGAGCTTATCAGTTGTTTATTATATTCCCACTGTCTGCATATCTTCCATATTATTTCTGAATTCTTTTTCTCCCCTCTTTCTCTTACAGTAAGATTTATTTTTTTCTTTTCAAACCTCAATAACTGCAATTGTCACGTGGAATGCGTAAAATCTCTTGCTGACCTGGTCAGCCACTGTTTGTAGCATAATTGATTATGTGAGATCTAGGTATTTATATTTTTGAGTGTATTTAGCTACTGATCAGTGTATACAATGATACTGGTCTCATCTAGCACAGGAGATTAGTGTGCTGAAAGATAAGGTATGGAGTAAGATGCCTCACACTTTTTTACCTGAAAAACTTTAAATGTAAGACACTGAAATTGTCAAGTACTGCAAATATCATGCTCTCAATGCTTCTCAAATTTTAACATTATTAACATCATGGTAGCTGCACTAAGTTTTGATAACCCATTTTGTAGCAAGATTCTGTGTTGCTTGCCCACTAAGTGCCTTAAAACTTCTAAGATTAAAAAAAATATATGTTGGCAGTCGGTATGATATTTAGTTACCAGTAGTTTATATGAAATTATAGGTTTTTGTTGACAATAAGATGGTTTTGTTAAAACTTTATTTATACATTCACAGTTTAATGCCCAATTTATTAATCCTGAGCAGCCTGCTTAAGTACTCATGTACATTTACCAAAAACATCTCTATTTAGGCTGTTTTTAAAAACTTTTTCTATTGTGTTCTTCTGTGATGGATATTGACTCTCAAACATGACCCAAAGGAATTAACAATTATTGGTTCCTCATCTCCTTTCAGCACTGTTAACAGATTCTGTGCAAACAAATAAACTGAAAAAACCTGCTGCAAATTTTTTATCAAGGCTCTACTCACTTGTTGAAGTTGAAGGCTGTAGGGAGGTTATTTTCTAAATAAAATTTTAGAAATGTGTATGTTTTTAAAATTTTTTTTGGTATTTTCTTTTTCCCAGATGATTTGAAAGGAAAGGTCATCTTCATCTGTTTTGCTCTTCTGTCAGATAAAATATAGCCAGTCCTTTCCACATTCCTGTCCTACCCAGAAGTGACTTGTGTGTTCATGTTTCCAGATAGGTATATGGAGGAAAAATATAGGCAGTGGCAACTGTCCTGACAATTACTGTGCAGAATTCGAGCGAAGCAGACTGGATCATTCAAGTTGATGTTTTGATGAGTATTTTCCCCCATGATGTGACTGTGTTAGGGAGGCACCTGAGAGGCAGTTTCTGCTCAGACCTGTAGAGGTTATGGTCTGAGCAATAACCAGGAGTGATATCTATTGACTTCGCTCCTTAAACCCACTCATCAGAAAGAGAATAGTAATCCTTGGAAGAAATGATAACATGTAGAAAGCAAAGCCAGGATAACTTAGTATGGATGTAACAGTACAACTTAAGTTTTGTTCACTTGTCTTTTTGAATTATTCTGTATTATTGCTACTTCAGAGTCATACAATTATCTTTCACTTTTAATATATCAGTATTTATAGGTCAGCATATGCTATTTATACTTCCTCAGTCAAAGAAGCAGCATAATTTGTCACTTTTAAGAATTGAAACTGAAAAACACATTCTATTTTCAACAGTAATTATAATTATAGGGAAAAAAATTAAAGCATATGTAGCCAATAAGGTAGCTGATTTATATCTAGAAGGACCCTAAAGATAAAGTGGAAATGATCAGAGCAAATGAAAGGTGCTCACGTAGATTTGCTACGTTAGAAACAGGAAAAACTACTGGAGATCATTAAACTTGGTGAAAAGTCTAGATGAGGTATATAAATTTTGGAGCAATATTCCATGAGAAAACAAAACTAAATATGAAACCACACCAAGCACTGTGGAATTACAGATAGAAACACAGTAAAGTAACATGCAGAGACATCTACAGGTGCCTCTACAATAACATCATGTTGTGACATTTGTTGCAGTTTTTTGCTTTAACATGTTAGAGGAAGTTATTACAAATGCTGCCTGGCGTGCACAGCAGTGATACAAATAAAGAGCATCTGATCCATATTAGTGAGAGGTTCTTAGCAGATCTCTTTTGTGTACCTCTGTAAGAATTGTTTTGTCAAAAATTTCCCCAGGACAATGAAAATGTGTCCGTGTTTCTTTCTCTTTCTTAATTATTATAGATATATTGTAAGAGTCTGCTGCAAAGTCAGGATCTGTAATCCCCAAAGCTCAGGGCTGTGTAGACATGAGGAACTGGGAACTGCCTTTGGTGTCCCCTGTAAAATAAAGTTTTATTACAACAAGATGAAGGTTTGTGCTATGTTGAATCACATAGGGCTGAGTTCACTTGCAGTGAACTTTTACATTGTGGACCTGACTATGGTATATTTGTCTACAATAAAGGATTTTGTCACAAAGGACACCCACAGCCTTTGTTCCACTTAATGATTTGAATTTACAAGGGCATTTAGAGATATTTTTGAGGACAAGTACTCAAGTACAAGTACAACTTAGTGAGTTGAAATTATCTCTCTTCCAGGCAGTTTGAAGGATACTGTACATCAACTTTTAGCCATATGAAACTTAAATAATTTTAATAGCTTTTTTATAATATAAATAGTGTATAAGCTTAAAATGTTTATAATAACATATATTAAACTTCAAGTTTTTGTATTCCACTTAAATTCATATTTAAGATGAAGTTGAACCATAGATTCATCCTGTTTTTCAGGAAATTTCTTGTACTTGAGAAGGAATACCTTCCCAAATGGGAAAAATTGTATTCCTTTTCTAAAGGAAATACCAAATGCAGAGAAGGTACACCATTCTGAAATTTAGACTAAGAATTAGAAAGGTTTGGGGTCTTTTGTCTGAGGTCTTCATGTGCTTTATAAGTGTCTTTAAATGCCCTTAGTTCTTATGGCACCCTTTTGCTAAAGAGAAGGAAAGTATTAACTCTGTCAGCCAGTCTCCACACTGCATTGTCCTAATGCCCACATGAGGTGCATCAGCTACTGCAAGTGCCATTTACAGGCTGCTCACAACTCCAGGACATGTTTCTATTCCATAAGAGGGGTTTGAAGAATGATATTTCTCTCTGCATTAGACAAAATATTTGGGGGTATTATGTTTGAGCTAGAGGAATAGAGCATCACCACTAAAAACAAAACATTCTTTAATTTTATCAGAGAGATTAGATGCCAGAAATTCTAAAATAGTCAAAATCAAGTCACCCCAAGACAACAGGGTCATTATTCATTATTCATTCACTTTTGCACACATCAGAAAAAGAATGAAAATACTTATTAGCTGTAATCATCTTGTTTTTTACTATTTTGTTAGTAATTGTTTGTCCTTGAAATCAAGGAGGCAGTAGGTGACTTTTTCTAGATTTGACATTTAAGAAAATGAATGTTTATTGGGAAGAAGTCCTGACTGACAACTTACACTATTTTATTGCTATCTAGTTAACCTTTTTTTCCTCGGTGTGTATGTAGAGACACATGATTATCACTGCCTGAAAGACTTATTTTTCTAATGACATTCACCAGGACAGTCTCCAGATTTTGTGCAAGTTGGTTAAAATTGTCAAATACTTTGATAAATAATTGAGATACTGATATCATCCAATAATAATTTGCATTTATGACAGATTGTTGAGGCAATGCAAGCAGTGCTGCTGGCAGAAGTTCAAAGGACTTTAAATCCCTTGAGAAAGACAGCAATTTGCAGAGAGCCATTGGCCATAGTAGAGAATGGAAATGGTAAGTTTTGGGCACTCCCGAAGACTGAGGAGAGGGATTTGCAATATATTAAAAATAATAGAGTGGTTTGGGTTGGAAAGGACCTTAGAAAACATCCAGTTCCAACTGCTTGCCGTGGGCAGGGACACCTTCCACTTGACCAGGATGCTTAAGGCTTTGTCCAGGCCTTGAACGCTCCCAAGGATGGGCCATCCACAACTTCAGGCAATCTGCTCCAGTGCCTCACCACCTCTACAACAAAGAATTTCTTCTTATGTTTAATTTAAATCTGTCCTCTTTCACTTTAAATACATTACCCCTTGTTCCATCACTACACAACCTTGTAAAACGTCCCTCTCAGAAATTTTTTTTTTTTCCTGTAAGTGGAAAATTTGCTGCTATTATTATTTTAAAAGAACTTCCTCTAGAAATCAGAACAAGCTGGGAGTATGAGTTCACAATACTTGAGTGTGAGACAAACCAAATGGCCTATTTCTAACTTCATCAGGCTAGGAGTTTTCTCATATGATTGTCAAGGAGTTAAAGGGCTTTCACATTCTCTCATCACCTCTGAATACTAAAAAAGAAAAGGTAAAGTTTCTTTGATTGTATTATAGGTCTCGTATTTGCAAATAAAATTCAAAATGTATTTGAAATAGATTCAATAAATCATATTGGAAAGAAGTTTTACAAATTTATCTTTCCAGTGACATCAGACCTTACACAGCACTAAAAATTAATTGCTTGAATTTTATAACTTCATAATGTAATACAGAATATTTTATTTTTCTTTTAGAAATAACCTCCATGCAAGGAGATATCAAATGCATTTTACAATTAGATAATTTAATTTTACAAGAAGCTTACTCTTTGCAGCTTTACAATGGTGCTAATGTTTATGGTGAAAAAAGATTGAACCTGAATTTATGTTATGAAGTTATACTCTTTTTCTTTTTTTAGCCCATTAGCTGAGTCTTAAAATTAAGTGACCTAAATTTTAGATCCAATCTTATTAGTGAGCCTTCACTTGGGAAACTAATTTATTATCTCATTGAGTGTGGGTGTCTGTCATGAAAATTTGTTACCAATATCCTTGTTCCAGCATACTAAAAATGATCAGTGATACTTGCTTCAGGCCACAGTACAAAGAGATGTCTCTATAATTTTGAAATGCAAAACACTTTCAGTGATTGTCATATATGAGTTTATACTTTGCTTACATTGAATATTGTTTCTGATAATTTTGTTGATGTGGTTTGGCTCAAGCTGCATTGTAACTAAAGCAGCCCCAGCTGTAAATTTCATGTATGGACTTAATTTCTTATTTCCTGAATTTTCAGGGTGTATTTCAATGAAATATTTTGACTGAGATTTACAGCTAAGGTGGAACTAACTAAAAGTTGCAAATGCAGGTGTCTCCAAACTCCAAATGTGTTTAGATCTTTAGGTTTATTTCAAAACTTTCTGTAGTAGATGAAAACATTTCTGTTCCATAAAAAGTGCTGGTATGATTCTAGTAGTAAATTGTTGTTTAATTCTAATTAAGTCTCAAGTTATGAATTCAGGGGAGTTACTTCCACTCTGAAAGGGGGATTTTTTGTATGTCTAATGAGATAGTTTTTACTGTTATTTTGTTCTTAACCTAATTATTTAAGGATTATTCAAAAAACAACTGGAAAATTGCTAGGAGAAAAATATGTATAAGCATTTCTACCGGCTATGACTTTTTCATACTCCATGATCTGAACTGCATAAATATGTGCTGTAAAGAACAGTGGATATTTTTGCATATTTAGAATTTAATGTAGTCTGAAAGAGGCAGAAAACATACAGAACTATTGGAAAAGGGATTTTGCACTGTATTTAATATTATATTAGATTTATTTTTGTTCTCATTTCCACTTACATTTGTTGCATTATTTATCACAGTATGTAAATAGCAGAAGTATTCCTGTTTTGGCTTGTAGGGCTTTGTCATATGTATTGTAGAACATGATGAGTTCATAGGGAATTGAACAATTTTTTTTTTATTTCTGATATATGAAAGATTATAACTATTTATGTCTTGTAATGACATGCAGAAATTATTAAAGACGCATGCACCCATGACCAGTGTAATTGTTAAGACAAGTAATTATGTCTGGATTTAGTAATTTATCTGATAGGTATGTCATATTTTATTAAATAATCTGTATTTATGGGCTGTACAGTAGTTGGCATATTGTGCAATATTAAGGTAAAGGTTAAATATTGCTTTGGGTTTTTAAATTATAGTTCAAGACTGGCTTTGTGCCCTCTGATCCAAAGTAAAAGAATTTGAATCTTGGCTGCCATCATCATTGCATTGTATTGCACTTTTCTTTACTCGGAATTAATAGATTAGATCTAGACAATCTTATTTAATCTTATTTAACTCAACAAATTTCCACTGAAGTGAATAGGTGGTTGTTTCTTTTCAAAATACAAACTTTCAGAAATTTTAATCTTTCAATTCAATTTTACTCTTTGAAGTTTATAATATATTATATAATTGGGATTTTTTTTTCAGAAAGATACTTATTCCTTTGAAGCTCCTGCATCCTTACTTCTTCGATAAGGGTGATCAAATGTAGACAACAGCTTCACTTGATGAATAATTTAAAATGTCATATTTTTCTGTGGTTCCATACAGACATAATTGCTTATTTGAGTAAAAAACTCCAAATAAACAAAAACCACAACAAAACCAAAAGAAAAAACCCAAGTCATGAAGGTCATATTTTTCCAGAAATCAAGATAAGGAATTTAAAAAGCCCACACTATGCATATAAAGCATTCCAGATAAAGGAGCTAACTGTTCCATCCTAGTGCATTCTTCCATTGTTGCTAAAAGGAATTATAAATGCAAACAGCTGCAATTTCTTTATGTTAATGTTGGAGATAATAATTTTGGACCTGTTCCAAACATATTGTTAGCAATCTTACTATTGATTTCTGCAAGATTTTCTTCAGTTCTTCAAAGAAGCTAGGTTTTCCCTAATTTTTTTGACATTCATCATCATTCTGAAAGAGTATATTGGACTTTATCTCTTCTTTTCTACACAGCAATAATCTCAGGTTAATAGTACCATTTAACAGGTTGTCAGTGTGGTGTTGTTTTCCACTCTCATTTGAGTCAGAGGCAGTGATTTTCAGGTCTTGAAAATTTATTCATCTACTTTTATATCCACATAGCATAGAGGAACTATGCTGGCATTCATTTTTCATTTGTAGTGTTTGATCTTATGACATACATACCTAATCCATACCAAGTCACATGCAGAACTTCTTTGATCAGAGGAAGTGTGGGGATAATACCACTGTTGTCATTCCCTAGCTCACTGATTGGACACAAAGAAATTGGATATTCCCTCCTGGAGTAGATCTGAACCTCTGTCTTTCTCAGTGGTAATTCACTGCTTATCCTCAGGGCATTCGGCAATAAGCCATCAACAGAATTTTTTATCCTTTTTTTTTTGTGGAAATATCCAAATATTTGCATGGTTAAGAGCTAGAAATGAGATTTTTCTCACCTCCAGATGCATTTTGTCTGTAGGACTGCGATCTCCCAATAGCTGCTGTACTGAAGCAGTTTCCTATGTGCAATCCTTTGATGCCTGTTTCTTCTAATGCATAGGGAGCCAAAAATTTCTTCTCTGGAACAGCATTACAGCATTCCAGTTCTTCTGGAATTGTGTGCTTCAGGTTTTTTGTGAAATTTGAGGAATGGATTTATTTACCATTTAAGAAAATTGTGGGTATCAATGTGTTTAAGAACGTAATACTCAGATAATAAAGGAAGTAATGATGCATGTGATAGTCTAGGAATTCCAAAAACTGGAAAAGTGGAAGGACAGCAAAGTACAAGCTTTATTCCTAATTACAGCATATTTTAACTGCCTGCTGTATTTGTAAAAAAAAAAATGAAATGTGAAAAATCACAACACTAAGACTAGTTTGCAATAAATTCTGGCTTGCACTTAAAAATTCCTAGTTTAAGCAACTGCTAATGATTCAAGCTTTTAAGTATATTTGAAAGCTGTTAGCTATAACCTCATCTTTTGTATGTGGTTTTGGAGCCCTTTAAACTATTCAATTAAATAAATTGGTTCATGCAGGAAAAAAGCTTCTGCTGATAAATACCAGAGTGAAATTAATGGTGGCAATTGAATTCCATAGGCCAGTGTAAAGAATTGTCAAAGACTTACCCAGAATCTAACGATATGTTTTGTTAAGATGAGGAATCCGTTCAGTAATGGTAAATCAATGCAAGGCAGGATATAACAGCTCCTGCTCACTAGAGAGGAATAGTGACCTGCAGCACAGGGCTTTAAACACTTCCATTGTCAGGGTTTCAGAAATCTGTCCAGTTGCAGATGACTTTTTTATTTCAGCTCTTAGGAAATAATTCTGTGTCTGTCTTTTTATGTAGCAAATGAAACTCCTTGCCTGCTTGCTGTCTGAAGGTTTTGTCAAGGAAGTGCAGCCAAAGAGAAGGGTTCTTCTGTCTCTATTCTTTCACATTGTCATCTTGTTATAACATACAGGCTCTTTATATTAGTCCAGATATGCATTCTGATTCTGCATTTGAACAATCAAAGACCCAAAAGATAATCCTGACTTAGAGCATTAGCCCATTTGGATCACTGATGCCAGCAAAGGTTGCACAAGATTTTAATGAAAACTTCTGTTTCCTGACTGCTGGGGAAGTAACTTTTTGGGGTGTAAGTTCCTATGCATAACAGTTCATTAAATTATTAGACATCAGATCAATTAAAAAAAATATATGGCAGGCCAGTTTTGCATGTGTGCATTAGCAATAAGCAGTGTAAGAATTGTATAATCAACATTTCATCACTATTAATGTGAATTAGATTCAGCTGTAATCTCATTTTAGACTGAGAAACAGCAAACCAATTAATCTAACATTTATTTGAAGAATGTATTTTGGGCATAACCTGGTGACAGCAGTAGCTTTCCTCTGTATGGAATATGCATTAAAAATGAGTTGATTGTATCCTAGTTTCATGTTACAAATATTTCCAGTAAAAGAATACAGATCAATGCTATATTTTAGCATCTAACTTGCAGTTTAACTATACCACTGTATCATGTCCTATATATCCAATTAAAACTGTAGTTTGATCCAGTAGTGTTTAATATTAGTGGTCAAGTACTAAAGGAAGTAAGCTTAAAGACTCATTCTAGGACTACAGCTTATTTCATTCCATGCATCATATATTTTACCAGAGGACTCCTTAATGTAGCAGAAATCAGATTTGGTGTGTATTTTTACACAAAATCAAATTCGAAAGGCGCCATCTCAGACTCCTACAAAACATTAGGATAGATAGGATTCATTGGTCAAGGAGGCATGAGGATCACATATATTCTAAATTTGAATGCACAATGAACTTTAGTCAGTTTTGGTTTCTATGGGCTTTTT
Organism: Chloebia gouldiae; assembly: GCA_003676055.1. Lineage (NCBI taxonomy): Eukaryota > Metazoa > Chordata > Aves > Passeriformes > Passeridae > Chloebia > Chloebia gouldiae. The sequence goes on from QUSF01000015.1 coordinate 5,747,454, forward strand.
CAGTGTTTACTGAATGCAAGGAATCTCTAATGCTCTATTTAAATCTTTAGAGGTAAATACTTTGACGGGGGAGGAGCTGTTAATACAGACATATAAAAGTATCATTGGTTAATTTTTAGTCTCTCCTGTTTATTTAGAAGTTCATTTGGTGAGGCAAAGTGCAATGCTAATCTTAGAAAGCTTTCACAGTTCTGACTTGGGGCTTCAAAATAATGAGTGAAGGAACTGCAAATACTCCCTGTTACTTGCTTAGTCTCTAAGACTGTCTTCCACTGGTTGTTTTTGGTTTGTTTTTGTTCTTTTGTTGGGCTTTGGGTTTGTTTAGTTTGGGGTTTTTTTTGAGAAGCTGCTCCTTCTCACATCTTGTTTCTGTAGTCTGAATATCTCCTTGCCTATATAGTTGTTCTTAGTTGAGCACAGTGTTCAGACTTGCTAATAGTATATAATCTGTAATCCTTACAGTTTAGTTGGAGCCTTGGATTTCTTGTGACTAATTTAGTACACAGAGCCATGGGTCAAATAAACCCTTACAGCTGGAAGACGTGAACATTCCATAAGAAATAAGTGTATAAGTTACTAAGTACTGTTTTAATTTCTCGCATGTCATACTCTCCTTTTTAATCAATTTGTGTCTGTATAATACAGTGTTAATTTTATTCACAAAGGTAGAAAGAACAAAACCTGGAGGTTTTCACCTTTGTAAGGTTATATTTTGAAGTTTGTCCTTCTACTATTTTAACTTGCTAATAATCAGTTTCTAACTGCTCAGACTGTCTTCTTTATTGTCTACACTGTTTAAGAACACATAGGCCTTCGTGATGTTTCCTTGTTTCTCTGTCCTTTTTGCTCACCTGGCTTCTGTAAAATCTTATAAAATAGCAAATATAAATAATAATTATCTAAATGAATAAGTGAATAAAATGAAAGTGAAAATGAAAGTGAATAAAATTTAAGTGAATAAAATAGCAAAAATAGATTACTTAATTTCTGGAACTTCTAGAATTTTTTGTGCAAATGGTTCTTGCAAAGCTGGAGATTTTCTAGATGTGTCTATTATGAGAAGCAGGCTGAGGTGGGGGAAAAAGTACTACTGTGTATAGTCCATAATTAACACTGAAACTGAGCTCTGTGCTAACAGCATAAATAACAACACCATATCAGAATAACTTGTTCATATTTATAAAACACCATCTAGAGTTTTTCTGTGCTGTGTTGATGTTTTGTTATATCCTGATACTATTTTTATTAATTTCTTTGCTGTTCGATGTTTGTGTATGATACTATAGGTACACAAAGGGCAAGAAAGACTTGAATAAGTCCTACCCTAGAAAGATTGTAGAGCTGGATGCCTTTCTGAGAAAGGAGTGTTCAGAACAGCATGGGTAAAGGGATGATCCCCAGGCAAAAGTTCTCTTCTCCATATTATGTGATTATATTGCTGCCATGCTTGAAAAAGGCTTGCAAGAGTTTGGCAATATTTTCTTCAGGCTCTGTTGTCTGAATTTTCCTTATGGAGAACAAAACCTTTCTGAGACATTTTGACTGCAGATACCTATGGCTTCTACTGGGCAATAGTGAAGGCAGAACAATCTGCAGTGTGCAGTTAACAATTTTTGTCATGCTTTAGTTAGTTTTCTGTCATGTAATTGGAATACAATTTATTGAAGGGATTCTTTTTAATGATATATGAAGCAAGGTACCTTTGACTTTTGCATCTTATATTTTTTAAACTTTTAGGAGATACAGAATGAGTCCCCAAACCTGGTCTCTAACTACGTAGCCTTGAAATGTTTCTGTCCTTGAATTCCATAATAACAGACTCACCTACCTTATTTGGAAGGAAATTATAAAATTAGTAATGCAAATATTGAACCAACAGAATTACTAATATTATCTGTCAGTGAGACAAGTTAAATATTTTAATAGTTTTGTTTGTTTAAAAAAAAAACTTGTGGAAAGAGAAATTACTTCAAGCTACTCCTAATATATTTCAGTAAGATGGAAATTTTTCATTATGTGTTTTGTGAAAAACATGCTGAAAGGTAAAACTACATTATTTATGCAAGTCATTATTAATATGGATATAGAGATTCTCAGCTAACACACAGTAGATTAACACAACTAAATAGTGCTTGTCTATAGCAATGAGATCAAGGTATCTGTCTCAGAAAACAAAAATAGAAATAGCTCAAAAGAAGCCTTTCTTGCCTACCAAGCTTATCAAGAAAATATTGAACCAGTTGGAGGTACATATGTATCTACCACCACTAGAATTTATTTCAACAGAACTTTTAAATTTCAGGATGGACCACTGTGTTTATCTCTGGGTGCACTTCTGTGCCTGTAAACATTTTTAGAAGGCTCAATGCATCTATTTGTATTTCATGTCTCGTGTACAGAATCTGTTTCTCTTTGTTATATAAAAATATAAAAATATATAAAAATAAGCTAAGTGTCGTTTCAAATGAGCATCATTAATAGAAATAGTATTTCATATTTGCATGGTGCACGGAACCAATCAGCACACAATGACTTCCAGATTCTGAAATGTAAGTTGTTCAGTATTATCTCATGGCTGGTTCATATTTAATGTTTCACTGTATGCTTTATTTTAAGACCAAAGTTATGTCCATCAAGTATCCTATCTTGCTTCAGCATCATGTTTTAGTTCTCTAATTGCATTGCTGGTAATGAAGTAAGAATTAAAGAATATGGAAACTTTTCTGGTGTATCTGAGAAAGTTTTTTAGCAAATTCCAAGTGTTTCAGCAGAAGAATTTTTCCTACCTACTCTTAGATATGTATCACTAATTCCCTAAAGACCCGGTGCCGGTATTGTTCTCATATGATGGATGTTAGTCACATCACCTGCTGCACTATTAGGAGATGCTCAGATAGCCTAGTGAAGAGGGTGAGGTAGGAACCCGAATCCAGGAAGTATTTCCTGTAGAATAATTAGTAGCTTGACTGTGTATTCTTTCCTCTCTACCACTCATTTATCTGAGTAGGTTTTGGATTTCTTTTTTCCTTTCCTTTTCTCTTCAGAAGTGTAAAAAGAGAGAAGCAAAACCTATCTGACATAATTAAAGCATGCAAGCTCAATTTAATGTACTAATAATATGCTAATGCTAAAATTATTGCTTCTTTTGGACATGAAGCACTGTCAGGGTTTTGCATCTTACCAAACTGTCAAGTTTAATGCTGGCAATGAACATAAGTCTTATCTTGACTGAAAAGACAATATTTTTTTAATATAAGTTAAGCAGACATTGGTCCTAGCTTGTGTTTTCAATGAAAAGTAGCATTTTGATATTTTAGGCAAATCGTTCTAACAAGTGTGTCTCAAATATTTTTAGCAGATTAAGGCCGTTCTCAATGCACAGGAAAGAATTTATTATTTAATTAGTATGTCCCCGTGAAAGGTTCAATAGGGCCCCCTTTCACTAGTGACCATTGTGTTCTGTGTCAAGGTGTGATATATAGTGTATTATATGAATTACACTTCTCTCAGCAGATTATATTGAGGAATAGTAAAAAAAAGAGTCTGTGATTTTAAACCTGTGCTTTTATGTAATGAAATTTAATGGTTTAGTTGTATGGTTAGTAATGTTTTAAAATAGGACTTGCATGTGGTTAAGGACTTACACTGGTGACAAGCACATTAGAAATAAAGTAAAAGCACCAGCAGAAGGTCTGAGCTAACAGGCACAGCAGGCATATCTGCCTCATATGTTCCAGGGTAAGCAAAGCAAGTCTCCAAATGAAAGACTGGCAGATAGGGCAGAGAAGACCATTTTTTCCAGTCTTCCCAAGATAATTGCATATAACAGACATATTTGCAAAACAATTTCTTTAAGTTCCATATTTTATAAGGGAGCAATTTCCTTTAGCCTGGAGTAAGTTGATTTTTGAACGGTCTTAGATGGTCAGCACAAATGTATGCTGATTTTTAGTTATGTTCTAATACAGCTCATAGCTATTATAAGATAATGTTCTTTTTCACTCTTTGTCTGTGCTTCCTAAAATGTGCTTTTCACTATCACTGTTTTGGTATCTAAAGAGAATTTAAAGGATAGAGCTACTCTGGAATAATAACTCCCGCTTTCCTTGTTGCCCCCTGCCCTTAGTCACACCAAAGTTGATACTGCAGTTGAAGCCTTAGCTCTGTGTTGTGGGTTATTTTTCCTAAATTGATGAATGAATAACATGACAAGCATAAACTAATTTACAGAGATACAAATTTGATAATTTTGGGATCAGTGGTCAGAGGTGTATGTTTTCTATTTTAAAAATAGATACATAATACTGCAGTGTATCTACATGCCCATTACATAGCAGTGCAGTAATACAAAGTGAAAAAATTTCTGCCTTTTTCTTGCTACCTTTGTGTAATACTTACAATTCTTTATGAGATATTAGAATGGAATGTGAGGGGGAACTGTCCCCCTTATAAAAGATATTGTTGTAGAACTCACTGCTTTTAGGAGTCAAGCAGTAAAAACCTTGCAACAAAACAAAAACCTTTAAGAATCTTGTTTATTGAATTCTGTTGGCTAAAACTGCCAAAAATAAATTAATAGCTGTTACCACTGCAGTGCTTTTTTTGTTCACAAGAAAAATACCTTGACATATTTTTTCATTCTGTGATTGGTGCACATTTCAAGGGTATAAATTAATCTTCAAAGGATCCTAGGGAATATCTTTCCCGGACACTTCACTTATACATCAAGTTGGCCATGTTAGCAATCTAATCACAATCCTGTAATTCAGTGGACAACAATTCCTTATTGTGAACAGCATAGCAGCTTTTACTATCATTTAGGTCAGCCTAAGATTGCTGATGCACCATATGTTTCAGGCCATGGATGATGGATGGTATCCTCTGGTGCCCATCCCTAAGTGATTGGAAAGATTGAAGACACACAGTTCACTTAAGCTTGCTTACTATTACATCAAGTAATCAGTGTGATAGGCAAACCTGTGCTCTCTGTGTCACACTGCCCAACTTTCTGCAGGGACATTGTGTCAAAAAAACAATCTAAGAACATTTCCAGATGACAGGCCAGTTACTAGAACAACCATTTAACAACTGGATTCATCTAAAAAGCTTAATAACATGGAAAAGTCAATACATGTTTTTAAAACACCTTTATTTATATGAATCAGACATGGTGTTTTGTTTTTAAAGGGTTTTTTTATTTCAAAATTGAACTTACACAACCAAGGTATAATAAAGCAATCCTTTTCATAGTTCAGCCTGTAGTATGTCAAAACATAGTGTTCCTAATGTTAATCAGAGGAAAGACTACTTTGAGATAATATTAAATGCTTTAGAAGTTTACTGTTTTGTGGTTAGAAACACCTAAGATCAGTTTAAAGTTCAAGACTGAAATATTTTTTATTTCCCAGTGTCTGTCTCTACTGACAGCGCTCAGTGTTGTTTTTATTTTCCTCAACTCCATTGGACCAGTATCAAACTCAGGAAATTGAGACCATCTTCCTTTTTAGGAAGTTTTAGGTGGTACTGTGCTGAGGAGTCTTTTATATGATACAGGAGGAAAAGCCTAGATAATACTCTAACTCTCATTTTGCATAAAAATCCTGCAAGACTTGCAGCATTTGTTTCAGCAGTCAGACTAGATCTAACCAAATAATATCAAGTGAGATGTTTAAAATGTTACGATTTGAAAGTATTACTGGTGTATGTAATGGTAGAATAACTGAGTTGAAAGCTGAGTACATAGGTCATAGTATCTGTAGGCCACTTCAACCATAAAAAAGGAGCTAGGCAGTTCTGTGAATTCAAAAGTCAGAATTTCAGGGCAGGCTTCCTCTTGTCAGTCTTTTGCTAGATGACACTCTGAATTCCATAACCAGACAATTTAAGCAGCAGCCTCTAAAGTAAATATTAAACTAAGGTAATGGAAGGAAAAAGCTATTCTGAGGAAAAGAGTTTGGGGAGTAGTGATTAACACTGACTTTAAAACCAAGGCTGTCAAAGACACGGAGAGTAGATGTGTTGGTATTAGCAAGACTCATCACTGCAGAACAGAAAATGTTAGAAAACTGAATAATTCTTGTAGACAGTGTCTGAATATATGAACCTGTCCTTGTTAGAACTGAGGTTTTTGCAGTCAATGACACTTTGGTTGCTTACTGAGACACTTCCTGGGGAGAGATGTATACTGCTTTACTGTAACTTGTTCTGCTCTGAGGATGCTCATAGTGGAGCACTAGAGCTGAGAGAGTACCCCAGAATGATGTCTACAAATGAATGCAAGGATAAATTGAAGCATTTCAAATATAAATTGCACTAGACTGAAATAGTTCATTTGGAAGGAGCCTACAACAATTGTTTAGTCCAGGACACTACTTTGGCCTTGTCAATGAAGAAAGAGACCTATAATTACGGAGAAAGGACTTTAAATATCTGAAAACATTATTTTTCTTCAAAGGACAGTTGAAGAGAGTGAATGAGAGTAACTTCTGGAAAGGTGTTTTAGCAACCCCATTAGTCAATTAAGCTAATAGGAACTTTAATTAAAATATAGCCCAGAGTCAAACTCATGTACTCTAAAAATTCTTCGTGGATTTTTTTGCTTTTCTAAAATCAGAAGTGTCAGTCAATGCAGGAAGTGTAGAAGTGACTGGGTCATAGTATTTGAATCCAAGTTGGACTTCCAAACGAAACAGGCAATACAGCCTTAGCCAGTGTGAATCACAGGCAGCTGTGAGAACCCCAGACAAAATATCCTCAGTTTCTACTGTGAAGTCACTGCTTTTGTCTGAACTGTGCCCCAAAAGTCAGGATTGTTTAGGTGGCTGTAGGTACTTCATATTGGTCAGGTAGTGTAGTATCTTTTCCTAAAAAATTGTTTGTTAAATATCACAAATGTGGAGATAAATATTTAATTTCTGCTTAAAGTAAATGTGCTGTAATCATCCTCAGGCTCTGCAAAGATGTATTCTGTGATATCTTTACCATCACATCAGTGAAGAACAGAACCACCCTCAAGTCAGTAGGAAGATAGTATTTACATTTTGGTAAAAGTAAATTAGTTGCTTTCTGAGGGAGGCAGCACAAGTAGATTTTGGCTCTTACACATTGCAGGGATTTTGCTCTACCTTTTAAATGAGGTACTTCTCCCTGAACAATCAGCCCTATCATTGCAATAAGAACCCTGTGATAAAACTGTTTATATTTTTTCAATCACCACAGTTAAACAGAAAGGAGGTTAAGCTTCTAACTGCAGCAATCTGCTGCCCTTTTAAAATCGTATAAAGATGGCAGACACTTATGTTAAACACAGTGGGCTGTTGGTAAAGTTAACCGTGTGCATCCAAAAGTGGCAGAATATGGACTAAGGTGCAACCTCAATCTGCGCTGTAATAAAGTAGCTGTTCATCTGTGGTCAGAGATCGTCATGAAAGACCTTGAGTTCCTTCACTTTATTTTGCAGAAAGGCCATCAGACAGCTTTGCATCATCTAACTCTATCAATCAAGGACCTCAACCACTGCTTTCTGCTGAAAGCTTTCCTGTTTGGCTCTGTTTTTCACAGACAGCTCAATAACTTGTCTGTGGAGCTGTGATAAATGTACCATGTGCTTCTAAACTGTCTCTTTAACACTGAACTGAATTTCAACTCGTAGTGCTTGTAACTAATTGTTTTCATCAGAAACAATTTTTTTTTATCCATTATTATTCCAGAGACTCTGATTATCTCTTTTTTTTTTTTTTCTATTATCCTATGGTAGCCTTTGAAAGCTTCCCTGTGTACAATGGACTCCTAGAAAACTAGATTTTACTCGGTGGATAAGCTGCCCAGTATAACGAATAAAATTAAAGGGAATCTGTATGAACAAAAAGTATAAATCTCTAATACTTTTTTAGACAAGTATGTATGAAGACCAGTTTTTCTTGCCTCTGATTTGTGAGCGAGTCCTAAGTAAAATTCAAAAGAAAAGACTGAAATTAAGTGCAGTTTAAAGACTGAGAAAATATGATGATTTATGACAAAACACTTGCAAAATCTGTCATAGTAATTAAGGTCCTAAAGAAGAATACAACTGAAAGCTTTATGTTTTGGGTTGTTAGACATCTTGGAGCTTATATGCAGAGAAACTCTTTCTTTGAAAATTAAAAAAAAAATTGCAGTATGTTTATTACTGTGATAATGTTCAAGTTCTACTTTGAAAATTCACAGCTGATTAGTTCGTTCATGTTGCAAAGCTGTAGTACATATTCAGAATCAGAATAAAACAATATTTTCAGGGAAAAATACAATTAGTTAAAAGAAAATGAAAGCCACAGATCGCAGAAACTGTTCTGGAATATATGAATGTGGCTCTTCTGAAGCATAATTTTGCTAGAAAGCTGGCAACTAAGGCTTTGCTTTTTGACCTGTATTTGGATAAAATATACCAAGATGAAGATCTAATTTCTAGTTTTCTTTGTAGTGACTTTAGGAGAAGGACAGGAAAGAGTATAAGACACGTTAATTGCTTTTGGGAATACGCTATTCCAGGTTAAGAAGAATAAATATTGTACACTCTGGAAAGCATGTTGATTTTTAGTGAACAGTACTAATTTACACATTCTTCATTTAGAGTACAGAGGTAAAATGGATCCTTTGGTGGATGTAGTCACAGCATAAATGTGCAGAATAAAAAATGGAATGGTATGATGGTGTTGTATTGCATGAAAAGCAGGGCAAGCAGTGGAAAAGAGTAGCCCATCATGCATTAGCTGTCACTGCAATGGTGCAGGTGCAGAGGGTACATCAAAACACAGCTAGATTTGTTTAACAATTTTAGTGTGTATTACCTATCTAGGATGATTTTCTGTACAGGAATTGTTTCCTGTTATTACAGTACCAGTTGGGTACAGTAATTTTTCTGATTCTCCTTTCCATACTTATATCCCTGCAAGCCTGTAGTGAGATCCACTCTGTCATTTGCATTTGTTTTCTCCTGCTGAGCAAAGCTAAATGGAATTTCTGCTCATCAGTGATCCCACTGGGTGGATCTCTTGAGTCCTCCTCTCTCTCTTCAATTACATGTTGAGATGTTCATTAGGAGTTGTATCTCTAAACCCTGAATCTAATTTCAGATTGCACTGTTCTGCTTCACACTATTTCACCAGTAAACAATTAACATAAGTCTAGCTGATTTATGCAATGAAAGATTTACTCTGCTAAGCACAGCTTTGTAGTGTTTTGTTGGGGGAAAATGTGTACTGTGAGCAAACCTTCCAAAAATTTTTGAACTCTGATAGCTATGAAATGGAGAAGCTGTTTTAAGGCATATTGAATGTAATGCTTTTAGGAAATCCAGCAGACACACAGCAATACACATAATTGTCTAGTGGCAAGACAGAAATCAAAGCAACAAGACTGAGTACATTTTACTGATGCACTGGATGCAGTAAGAAAATCTTTCTTGGTAGTGGAAGCTACTGCTGTTTTAAATACATGAGGCAAAGCTACAGGCAGATTTTTGAGCAACTTTTATAATTTAATATATTTGTAATCAAATTCTATTTCAATTGCATGCAGGCTGAGAGTGCAGGACCTGGTTATTGTTACTGGTTCCCTAAATGAATGTACTAAGATTTAGAAGCTAGGTTCACTAACAATGAGTTTAATTGGTATCTACACATAGTACTGAAGTTCCAGAATTGTATTCTGGGCACACACTTGACTCAGTGAAAAATTGGGATAGATTATGTAGAGACAGTGTGTAATTCCCCTTGCAAAGTCCTCACAAGTGCAGAGGAAAGGTGAGTGGCCAAGACAATCCCTTGTTTGAGCTACCCAAGATACTGGCAGCTACAAGGTCTTTGGAAGCAGTGATAAATTTGAGGGTAGTCATCTGACTTGCCTTAATCAGCACTGATTAAAAAGATCTAAATGGCTCCTGGCAGCCCCTGGATCAGAAGGATACAGATGCTCTCTCCCTAGTGGTATGCCAGTCACCACTGGGTAGGTAAATTCCATCTGTAAATGTCAGGGGTAACATTTCAGTCAAAAGTTGTACAGTGGCACTTAGAAGAGCTGATGTACTGTGGAGATATAAGAAGAATGTAAATAACACTGCAAATATTACAAATTTGTTATGTACATTGATTTGGAGGCCTTTTGGAGAGGTCATGTTCTTTTTTACTGACTCTGAAAAGCTATGGCTTAAATAGAGGACACCTTAGAGATAGGCAAAAACATTAACAATAGAAATGTAATTTTAAAAGCTGGTTAGCTGAAAGAGGAGATGAATAGGAAATAATATTGTAGAAGTATACATATTGTTTGAGAAAATTAAATCAACTAATCATTCTTTATCCTTTTTTCACAATTCAAGACCATGCAGGAGTGCAATTAAATTGAAAGGCTGAAATTTTAGAAAGTTTAAAAGAAAATACTTCTTCATGTAACCTAGTGTCTCAGATTCCCCTTCAATTAAATGAGACAGTATTTTTTCCTCCATCTCCAGCTAGTATTTTAATTTTTCTAAGTTCTTAAACACCAGTTGTTGTATAAGTTAAGAGTAGTTATGAAAAGGAACACAGAATTAAACAGATAGAATAAATTTTCTGTAGAATTTTTAATGTAGTCTCTAGACTTCAGTAAGTGGCTAAAAGACATTTTCCATAGAATTAATAATAGTGACTTTAAAAAGACAGAAAAGCTAATTTTTGTGGTTGCTGTAGTTAATTGTATTCACAGTTAATTATTTGCAGATGAAGATAATGTAATCAATTATCTTTCCTTACAAATCAGATCTCAAAAATTATATTTAGAAACTTGGCCTTATACTTCTAATTCATGCAGAACATAAATATATAGTTATATTCCTACAAATCTAAGCAAGCAGCCATAGTATACCTGAGGAGTGAGATGATAGTTCATGGATCTCAGACCCAGCACCCAGGGAGAAGTTGAAACTCAGGGTTTCTGGGGTCTGGAATGGAGTAAGACATTTGCAGAGTGAAATATAAGGTCAGGAAAAGAATGGATTTTAGCACACTCCCCTCTCTTCATCATGAACCATGTACTGTGTAACTCATTTCTGTGTGGAAGTCTTTATGAAGCAATGAGAAGAAAATAGTTCTTGGTCTTGCATACCCTAAGCTTGTCTTTTACTCACTAGGAAGAAATATGTTGGTTTGAATTTAAATAAAATAAATTCAAACTTGTCTTAAAAGTAATTTTTGTTGACTTTTATTGAATGAGGTGCCAAGAAAATGCACTATGAAAGATTTTCTTTTCAAAGTACATCCACTGAATGGGAACCATATAAGCGTGAAAAGACCTTAGAGGAAATGTTAGTCAGGTATTATATTTTCTGGTTAATGGCCACCTAGGAGAAGCAGTAAAATAACCATTGTAGTGAAGATTACAAAGTATGTCATATTGCACCTCACTGTAAATATCCCTTTAATTTTTTATGGCACAGATTATTTGTAAGTTTATTTTATATACTGCATAGCACTTAAATGTCACTGGATCTAAAACCTTTATCCGGGAAGCTCATTAGTTGAGCTGTCTGCGTTTGTATATCTGCCATCAGCATCTGGTGAGAGGGCTGCTGCTGACCCTGCCAGACTTGGGTCATGAGGTCAGCAGGTCTCATTTATTATTCAAAATTGCTTTCTGACCTTTTATCAGCTAGGTCAAAAAATGCTGCATTCTCCTTGGTTGAATTTTATAGTGAAATCAGTATCACGTACAGATAATAAAATTACCAATACACGTTAATCTCATCTTTTCTCTCCAAAAATGTACTCACTTTGAGGTGGATGAAGTTGGAAGAGTTGCCTGTACAAATATGTCTGTTTCAAGACCATGGAGGCACCTTGTCATCCTTGTGAAATAACACACGTAGCTTCACATCTAGCTCATGATTTGATTATGCATCTTCTTTCCCCTGGCATGGTACAGGGGCAGCTGAAGGCAGAGCTCCATAGTTAACAGATGACATCTCATTTTATCAGTCCCATATTTTTGCACAGTTACCTATTAACTGTTTCTATTTCTGATGTATTTTCACTGGTAACTGTATCTTCTATCTTCAGTTGCACATCTGTGTCTGTTGAACATAGGAAAGCTTAGAAGCATGGTAAAGTAAGAAAAGTCAATAAATATGAAGAATTTTTCTCGGAGATTTTAACGGAATCTGGAAAGAAAAAACATTGAGTCTAAACAGAATCCAGAAGCACCCTAGCATCTGATGATGTGAAATTTTAATTATGTGATGATTAAAATAGGAAGCATAAGTGACATTTTAGTAAGAAACACATTTGGGGAATTTTAGAACACTAAACTTTGAAGAGAAAATTAGCCATGAGATCTTAACAAGCCATGCTACAGTATGGAAAATTGGAAACCATAAATGGCACATTGATTCTTAAAGGGAGCTGTGCAGTTCAGCATCATCCCTCTGGAATGATTTCATCCTTTTTAAAAGAAGGAGCCAAAGGTCACATCGGTCCTGCCCTTGAAGCAGACAATATGAGATGTCAGCTTGTGCTTTCTGACACTGCATATGATGAATAACCTTGACGTAGTAATAAACAAATAACCTATATTAACGCTTAGAAGCACAGTGAAGTATTAATGCAATATATACTTCAACAATGTATTGCAAATATACAGCTTTCAAAGAAATGGATTTCCTCTAGTAATACTATCATAAATTTATGGTTTCTTAAATGCTGCTGTAAAATAAGCTCTTTAAGTAATAGTATTTGTACCTATATTAAATATGACCAATCATATGTACATAAATGAAGAAAATTGCTATGAAAGAGCAGTGATAAAATTATATTAAAACATCCTATCTGTATTCAAGTAGATACTCAAATTGTTGCAAATACTGTATTTCTAGTGTTTCAATCACTTTTTTAAATGCAGCTCTGTCACTAATTAGTCTTCAGTAAGGTTATCAGCTCTTCTCTTTTGGTATTTCTAGTAGAAGAGAAAAAAATGTATACTGGTAAGAAGTCAAGGTGTGCACAACATTTGGTTGGAATTAAGTGTTTTCTTCTAACTATGGTAAGCTGAAAGTCTGCTTGTTGTGGGGAGAGTTGTGACAGGGTGCAGTGGTCCTTTTAACAAACTCCTTAGCTTTAAGAACAGTCTTGTACTCATTACAGTCTTGATGGCACATTTAGGGTTTTTGTGGTTGGGTTGTTTTAAACTGAAAGTTAAAGCCGTTTGGTATTAATGAAATGCAGGATTTAGCCCTGTGACTGAAGTGAAGAGTTTCTCTTGTTCATAAGTAATGTCTGTATCTTGCAGGTATTCTGTAATTTTATATATAATATTTGTTTGCTTCTACCTACACACTGTGCTCCCAATTTTTTGTACAGATGAGCTGTGTGGGGAGTTCTCAGTGTTCCCTCTGAATCTTCTAGAAACATGGCCATGTGTTGCCATATGTGAGTTAACCCTGGGTCCTACTCTGGCCTTTATTATCATGCAAAACAAAACAAAAAAAATCATGGTGCAATAAATATTCATAGTAGTTCGTGTGACAAACACTGTCTTAACATTTGTGAAACACTCGAGCATATATCTTAGCGTACTTTAGAAAGTAAAAAAATACATTTTCATTCTTTCACTCATCATTCTTCCTTATGCATATTATGAATGCTACATGTTCATGAAAGATAATTTGCAGGAGATTTGTGTACAGAAGGAACCAAATTTAGATTTCATAATGTCATAAAAACACTTCAGAGGTTCTAAAATTTAGGTTCAAGAAATGTGGAGAATGCCATCTAATTGCTGGATGAAAGCAAGTAATACTCTAGTTAAAATGGAAGAGCAATTCAACAGTAATACTTACAGACATACAATGAGCAGAAAAATACATAGAAACCAGTATTTAACAGATTAATGAAAAAATAAATTTCATCTTCCTCTTTTAACAAACACTTAACTGGGCAGATACTGACCTATCTTTATAAGCACCAACCAAATAAACAAAGAGAAAGGAGAACTGTCTTTACATTGGGTGGTAAGTGAAGCTCCTTAAAAATCAAAAGTAAAGAAAATAAATATGTATCAAAAAGAGGGTGGTCTCAAACAGATTTAAAAATCTACTTTTTAGAAGGTGACAGTGTTAGAATAAAAAATAAGACAAGAAGGAAAATGAGCCCTACCTATTCATATACACTCTGTCGCTGTCTTCATGAACTGAAACAAATCAAGTGATTTGTTCTTCTAAACCACATTTTCACTTTCCTTTAGCTCTGAATGAGTAATTCTCTGGGAATGGAACCTGAAGTGGCAGCTGTGTATGAAACTATAAAAGTGTCAGGTAGATAGAGGTAATGTTTTTTATAGCAATACAGTATGGTAAATACTGCTGATACAATATTTTAATACTGAATTTAATATTTCCGATTGTAAGAATTATTTAAATCTGTTTTTAGCCTTTCATATTCTCTAGGAAAAATAGTGTCTCTAAGTAAGTTAATACTCCTAGGTACTATTGCCCTACACACCTGTAGATCTGTTTGCACCCTCTTGAAGTCCAACAGGCCACATGCACTGTAGGTATTTTTTCACAGACTGCTGCAAGAGTTCTTGCAATTCTTTAGCAATGTAAAAATGTGGAGCTCTCTTGCCAGAGGTAGGCTATTCTCCTCTGGAAAAAGCTTTGGGTTATGGGAGCAGTTTATGGCTAGAGGTTCACCTGCGTTTGTCATAAAAGATGTGCAAAGATGGGGTGCCTGTGAGCTTCATGGGCTCTGTGCATTTAATTAACAATTGAAATCAGTTACGCTGCGGTGCTACAGCTGTGCAGTCTCAAATCACTGTAATAAGAAGTTTGAAGCTCTGTTTTGAAGCTCAGAATTTACTTGGGTTATTTGGGAAAAGATTAAGCTGATTTCTGAGTGTCAGTTATAAGTGAGCTTCTCTTCTGTTTTTCTGAACATACTTATGGAAAGTCATCTTACTTTTACAGTATCTGTTCTAATCCTTTACACATATCCATTAGAATTTCTACACTGCTTGTTTCATCTCGGTCACCTTGGCCAAACTCAGATTGTGCTAAATCAAGAGCAGCTCTTGCTTTTTATAAAAGTGCACCTAGTCAACACAGAGGTGAAGAAGGGAGTGAGCATTCTGTGATTTATTTTACAAGACTGCTGTGCTTTCTGTTAATTATGCTACAGCCACTGCACAGTGCTTTGAAACTGCAGTCAAGGTCCTGCTGCACATTTGTACCTTTATTGTGCAGGAGCCCTTTTAGCATTTCCACTTCACTCATCTTACAAGCTGGAGTGCAACCTTCAGTGATCTCTTGAACTGGCAGTTTTGTATCCTGAAACACTAAATTTGTTTTTATCCTTCCATATGAACAAGGATATATATGACTGTCCCTAGATTCACCTCTGAATGTGCAGACAAGTTGGTAGTTGAAAGGAAATAGGAACAGAAACAAATCAACCAGTAAAAGAGAAGAATGCCAGCAATACAATTTGAAGTATCTACAGAAGACTGGTAGGACACTTCCATATGGAATTTCTTGTGGAGGACTGGATAATTGCCCAATAGTCAGGGTATACCTATCTTTTCTATGTGTGAATTGGAATATATGTGCACAATAAGCAACACCCTAGTAGACTTAAGTTCCAGAACACCTAAATAAAGATAATCCAGATACTTTTGAAAATGTGTAATAAAAAAAGAAATAGAAATGTTTATTTTCAGAACTAACAAGAAACTAATGATCAGACATTAATGAAAAAAAAAAATCTAATTAGTGATTTGGCTACTGTGGTAATATAAATGCAGCCAGTAATGTTTCACCAACCCTCATAATTTTATGGTAAATCTTATGGTATTTTGTGTATTTCTTTCCCAAAAGTCCCAGTTCATATGGCAAAGTGCTAGTATGCAATTATTGCTATATCCAGTCATTCTTCCTGAGGAATAAAGGCTCAACACCCAAAAGGGTTAACACTTGGAAAACAAGTGAAAAAAGAACCTAAAGAACACTTTTCTTCTTCTGTTTTTTCTTTTTTTTTTTTTTTTTAACTTGATACCTCTGGAGGCTTGAGTCCTATGCTGAAAGTGAGCAATACCAAATCTGATTACAGACTTTTCAGCTTGGCAGCATTGAGTAGCATCTTCCTGTTGCATTTGACCAACCTTATTTAAGGAAAGTGCAGTGAATTTGACATTTTAAAATATCCTGCAACTTCTCAATCTGGATAATTTCTGCCTCACATATACATAACAATTGAATGCATCAAAGACCTCATGGAAAAGCTCACACTTGTCTTACTCCTTGGCTCTTTATCCCACCATGGTCCCTAACTCCAATAAGAATGTGATCTTGTACAGTGTCTTACCTGGCAAGGCAGATCAGCTGCCCTTTTAGGACCCATGCTTTTTAGTTCTTTGCACATGTGGTCTCACACAGCCTCTGAAGCACAGAGACAATTGTCAGTCACCTCCTTAGATGTCCAACTTCTTGGCAGTGCCTGTGGTGTCTGTCTTGCCCCTTTATTACCTGTCTCAAAGGGGAGGCTCCAGGCTCTTTTGTTCACTTACATGTAGGTCTTCCTGATGGCGTGAAGAATAGGGCTGAGTGTAAGTGAAAGTGCAGTATTTGGCAGCAGTCATCTTTTACCCATTAAGTACCTCACGTATTCTTGCTCATCTATTCATTTGAGGGAGTGACATAGTCATTTTCTGGAGATAGATCCAGTGGTGCTCAAAGTGGACAGCCTGTTTCCCAAACCCGTGTCTGCTTTGTGGTAACTACAGCAGATGATCCACCTTCATTACCAATATAATTATGTATCATCCAACAGTTCAACAAGCACCTTCCTGATGTTTACACATAGCAACAGATATTGCTCATTAATTCAGGGAATAGCAAAGACCAAATTTTGTTCTAAGTTGCATCAGGAAAATAACTGCCTTGAAATTAATCTAAATTCATGCTCCTGTAACAGAGCCCAGAATTATTGCCCATATATACAAAACTGATTTTCAGCTACAAAATAACAAAAGGGACAGCAACCTCTAGTAACTGGTGTTTGGGAAGAACTACAAAAATATGGTGTGCGATGTTAGTTTGCTGCCCTAAACACTAATTCACTACAAGTCTTAGCCATGTAACTGGAAATCATTAATTAAATCCTGTGCAGCCAAGAATCATGCATAATGTAACAGAACTACTGCAAACAGTCTGCTCCTGATCATTTAAATTTCTTTCTTGCTCTTACCGACATGAGTAGCTTGTATTTGAAGTAGTCCCTGATGAGATTTTGCCTTTTCATCCTTGGAGAATGTCCTTGTACATATTTATAGGACAAATTAGAAGGATTACCTATGTGTGTTTTTTGCTTTTAGGGTATTAAATGTATTAATGTAAAAAATACATACCTTGGTACAGTATGATCACCTCAAAAATCTTTTGACTCTATGGAAAATTAAGGGTCTAATGCTCTAAGCCTTTAAGTAATCATAGTCTGATTGGGTAGTCTGATTGGGTCATGTTCATAAGATAGCTATTTTTAAATTGAATATGCAATTCCCTGTGAAAAATACAATTTCCATATCTTCCATTAATTTTTATGGAGAGGATTTTAGTAAGCAGCCCACTCCAAAGGGCAGTGTTATTCCTCATCCATTGTCACCTTAGGGGTGAGAATAGATAGGCTACTCCAGCAACACTGCTAATGTTCAAAAAGGCAATTTGTTTAAAGGATGGGCACAGAAGGAGAAGGAAGTGGAGTTCACAAATTAAAAACTGCACAGCAGTTTCACTGCAAACCATCTACTAGTCATACGGTGCTATCCAATTAATCCATTATTCTTAGAAGAGGAATCCCTGTATATCCAGGTACAATCCCTGCCAAATACCTGGACACAGTCATAGGCTTTTAGGATTACAAGTAACATAATAAAGGATAATGATCAAAAATTAAGCACACCAATACAGAATGCTTGGGTTAACTGGACTTGCCATGTGCACTGTAAGGCAGCAGTCTGTTAGGTTTAAAGTGAGATTAAGGAGTTGTGTAACCTTCAATTATGCTGGTTTTCATTAAAAAAATAAGATTATTTGGCTCAGTAGGGCCCTTCCTTATATTTACCTCTGTTTAATTGGATTTGGAACTGCTTAAACATCTTTGAGTTGGAGCTTATAAGAAGATGATCCCAGCTGTTTTTCAAAGCTTAAGACAGCAGGCAGACAACATGATCATGTCAAGACTCATACTAAAGCCTTAATCCTACTTTTTCATCAACTAGCACTACAGCTGAGTCTTTAACCTTCTAAGTACTAAATGTGCTTTGTATCTCTCACAACATATTTTCTGTCAAATGTTATTCTCTGATAATATTAATTTTTCCTTCCTTTCTAGAAGTACTTTTCAGAATAGGCTCTATCTATCTGAGTTTGGAGAGCTAGAGTGTAAGACTGTATTTTTAGTCCTTTTATTTTTACTCCTTTTAAAAATACTGCTTACAAACTTGCATGTATTGAAGTCTGTTGTTCTCCATGGGGGCAAGGCAATGCATTGACATGTGGCTCACATTGCTGTAATGAATAATCAACTATATTGGTAACTATTTTTCAATGTACATGAATTGTACATTGAATATATTTTGTTTTCCATAAGAAAGAAGTAAGAACAACTTTAGTTTCATTCAGGTCGTTTTCCTAGGAACTGTCATTATGACCAAAAGAAAATTTTCAAATTTACAGTCTCAAGACATGCATTATTTTGTAACAGTACATTATTTACTTTAATAATCCTAGGATTGGAAAGAGATTAATCTTCTAATTAGTTATTCCTGCATCTGTAAATAGTAGCCATGCAATTCGTGCTCCTTTCCTTTCCTTTCCTTTCCTTTCCTTTCCTTTCCTTTCCTTTCCTTTTTCCTTTCCTTTTTCCTTTCCTTTTTCCTTTCCTTTTTCCTTT
The DNA here is from genome assembly GCA_003676055.1 of Chloebia gouldiae. Lineage (NCBI taxonomy): Eukaryota > Metazoa > Chordata > Aves > Passeriformes > Passeridae > Chloebia > Chloebia gouldiae. Next base: position 5,766,401 of record QUSF01000015.1, read on the forward strand.
CCTTTTTCCTTTCCTTTTTCCTTTCCTTTCCTCCTCTGTCGGGTAGTGCTCCTATTTGTCCTAGTGACACAGGGCTGCCAGCAGGAAAGCAAGCGTAGTTAATGCTCAGCTGCTCAAACCAGTCAAGCAAGCTAGCAAGTCCCAGCTGTGCTACTTGATGTTTTTTGATTGCACCTAGTCCTCAATCTGTGAACTGTTTTCTGGACTTAGATTCATCAAGCTCTGCCGCTTTAAAAACTCATGCAGGCAGGCATCCTAGGATATGCCATTATAAGCTGCTGCCAGGGGATCTTCTAGGAGATAAATGGAATCTGTGTGAAGTAAATTAGTGTGAACCAGTCAATCTGTGTGTCAGCCTTGAGCCACATCCATGGGTAACTAGCTTGCTGACTGAAAAGTCCACTGTCTTTTGCCAATCAGGGGTCTCAGCCACCAGGAAGCAGTCCTATACAACATTAGTTTCTTGGAATAATGCCTGTTTGACCAGCTAGTGAAACTCTTCAGTATACGGTTCTGTACTGCTTGAGTTTATTTATTGCTTACAATTGAACTGAAAATCTTTTAAAGTCAGATAACATTTTAACAGTAGGGAGCATCACAGAAATGCCTTGGAAATAAGTACTTCCACTTTCCTACAGCAGCCATTCAGCAGAGTCATGCTGTGCTGCAGTTGGCTTTACCTCCCTATCAGTAATACATCTCCAAGGCCATAATGCAAAAGAATAACAATAATCTGGCCAGAAGAGGTTAATAAAGAGGCTCTGTGTATTTTTTTTTCCATGGATTAAGCTATTTGGGCAGCTTTGATTGAGAGATGGGAAAACTATAAAAGGTGCAACATTCATATTATGCACAGGGACGTGTCAGTGTCATGTGTTGTGCTGCACACTTTTGTTTAGTTTTGGCTTTCAAAGCAAATTGATGCAATCTACAGCAATAATTTCTCTGTAGAAAGGGACTGAACCAGAATCCTCTACAAGCTTCCTGATTAATGATTTTATATTTGAATACCAAATCAATCTCCTATCATGAAAATAATAATGTCAATGCTGTCAATTATGCAATTTTAAAAATAAGGAAGTATTTCTTTGTTGGTTTTGTAGGTGCTACAAACACAGTGCTAGGATTCACATCTGTGCTGTGTGCTCTGCAGCACCACTGGTCTAATGTACAGAAACCAGGGGAATTTTGCTGTATTTCTTTAGAAAAAGGTTCTTCATCCTTGGTGGTTGGTGGCCAGGCACTCAAAAAGACTCCCCAGGGAAGTGGGCACAGTGCCAAACAGCTCAAGAAGAGTTTGAATAATACTCTCAGGCACAGGGTGGGATTCATGGGCATGGTGCTGTGCAGGGCCAGGAGGTAGACTTGATGACCCTTGTGAGTCCCTTCCATCTCAGTATATTCTGTGATATTTTTAGAAATTTGATAGGTGAGGAAATGCTGTATACTTTGATTTAAAAAGAGACTGATTATCTAGTAACTAGCAGTTTTTGGCTTTCTTTACTAATTCTATAACCATTTTTTCTTCTCTATTGTCTCCCAGTTACTGGTTGGAAAAAAAAAGAGAGAGATATAAATAATGTTAATCAAATAATTCAGTCTTACATCATGTTTGATTAAAAGAAACACTTAAGGAAATTGGAAAAGAGAAATTTAGGCTCTCTATCCAGAGAGTACATTGAGATGAAGAAACAGTATAGAAAATAGAAGAATTAATAAAAGGCAGTTTGGAGTTGTATTTTCCTTCTTAAAATCCTCCTAAGTTTTACAGAAGGTTGTGCTTCAGAGCTGTGCAGTAGAGGCTGTGTGGAATTTTATGGGCAAGTATTTTATTTCTTGCAGCAGAACCCACAGAGACAAATTTAACTAGTTAGGTGTTTTATAATATATACTACACAGAATACATGGACAGAATCTGCTATAAATCACAACTAAGATCAAGACAACTGCTTTAAAATTGAGTGAATGTTTCATTGCACTAATGAAACAAAAATGGGATGTCCTTTGAGAGCATAATTTGTTACATGCCATTATATTTTAGTTGAGAGAAGTAGAGAAGTCCCTCTGGGTCAATAAAACTTCAAGGTATATTGGGAAAAAAATCACTGAAAATTTCAATTTTTCTGTTTGGAGGAATGCTTCCCTCACAAACATAGGGAGAGAGGAAAATGGACTTTTGAGGGTTTTTTTGATATATTAAAACCTTTCTCACATACAGAAGGAAAAATGTTCTTTAGTTGCAATTCACTTGGCGAGCAGCACAAGCTCTGTTTGCAGGTGCATTTGAAGTCCAAGAGCCAGCTCAGCCTTCCCAGGCACGTGGCTTGGTTGTTCTGCAAATTTAGCTCTGCCATCAGGTCCTACTTCTGTGTTCATTGTAATGGATTCAAGTTACAGGACCTTCCAGTGTGGCCGGTTCCATACTGGCTTATTTCAACTTCCATGTACTGCAGCATTCACTTCAGAATAATAATGTGTTTCTCTAGGTTGATATCTTCATTTTTTTTAAAATTAAAATCTAATGAAAACTGGGCCAGTGTGATATTTAATCATCAGAAGATAACAAGCGGCCATTCTCAATTAAATGACAACTACATACATCTGTGGAGATTTTTTCAAATTACACTAAAATTTATGAAATGACCGGTGTCTGATGTCTTCTGTCAGTGAAAGGAATTTTTGGTTTTTTAGAGCCTGAGAAATGGCCTAGACAGAAAATATGGTTCAATTCAATAAGGATGAGGACAGGAATCTAGATTGAGGTAGGATTAATCTTCTTCAAAGAGACAGGATGGGGAAGAAAAAGCAAGATAATTTCTCAGGAAAGAATCTGGATCACAAGCTGATCATGAGTCAACAGCATTCCTGGTGTGGCAACAAAGGTAAGCACCATACCTGGGAGTGTCATCTGGAAAACCTGAGTGCTCCTTGAGCTGTGCTCAGCACTGGTGCCAGCAGGGGCACAGCCCCACCCAGGCTGACCCTGCTGGGCGGGAGCGAGCTCCACCTGCGCCGTGGCACCTCAGTCTCTGCCTCTCCTGTGTCTCTGGGACTGCTGAGTTTCTGCTGACAGTTCTCTTGGAAGCTCATGAATGTGTTCTGCTTTTCTTGTGAAATATTTGTGAAATAATCTTACCTTTTTAGTTTGGCTGGAAATACATGGAGAAAGCAAAGTAGATTAGGAACCATCAGTCTGGAAAAAGAAAAATAAAGGATTTCAGCCACAGGGGTTAAGGAGAGAGTGTGATGGGCTCATACCTGTGCCTTTTCTTAAAGAATTGCACATAAAGCCAACAGGGAATGGGCAGACAGATAACATGAGACGCCTTCCTGTGTGAGAAAACTATGGAGTTTGCCACGTCAAAGTAAGTTAGGGTGTAGGATGTGAGGGATGCAAAAATTCCACATTTAAGGAAAAACTGAAGAAATTTGTGAAACAGAAATCTGCCGTGAGTTATTACAGGAGGGGAGAAAAATTCTTTTTAATTCCTTGAGTTTCAGATTGGACTTCAGGAGAAATTTCTGATAAAGTATTATTTTATGGTTGTTGGACTCTTAAACTGATAATTTTTAATCTCAGCAAATATGGTTGTTCTTAAACTTTTCATTATATTTTTATGATATCTATGAAATGTGCTTTTAAAATAGTACTCAAAGCATTTATTGCTCCAGCAAGCTTCTTAGGTATAATGGAGTAAGTGCCTTTAGAAGCCAAACAGCTCAGAAGTGACATTGCAGCACAACTGTTTTATTCATTTACAAAAATAAAAAAACACCACCATTTTGTTTCCCTTTACAGCTTTTTTTTTTTTTTTCATGCAGTCTTATTTAGATTCAGGTTGCTTTGTATTCTGTATTGAACCTTTAATATATTTATCACCTGTATCCTCTCTTGCCTAACGTCTTCGAATGAAAAATAATTTTTTCTTGCCCTATCCAGTCATTTTGAATGACAAATAAGTTCTTGTTTTCCCTGCAGACAGACTGTCTTTAAGTCACTAGTCCACCTTATCAATAACACAGGCGTCTTATCAGAAAATGCTAAATGTTTTATTTGCCTGGGTTATGCAAACTTCTTTCTCCAGTGTGTCTGCCTTCTAAAAATTAGTATGCAGAGCATGTTTTTTAAACTTTAGTGCAGGATATTTACAGAGTGGAACAAGGCTTTTCAGAGTTTCAACCAAACGTGCAAAAATAAATGACCATGGTGAGTCGTTGCTGTATTTCGTGATTGGGCTATGTTCACAGAGAACAGTTTCAACAGTTTGTTCAAAGATAGTTCTTTAAAGACTGACCACCAGTATCTTTTTGGAAATTATTTGCTTTTGTTTTGTGGAATTGTTTTAAATATTTTGAAACTAGATACATAAACGTTTCATTAAATGCTGTGATCTTATGACATTGCTTTACTATTCTAAATCCCATATCTATTTTAATGAATTTTCTGTTTCAATAATGGAAGAAAATGGGTATCAAGTTCAGTAAACAATTCCTAAGAGGTCAATAAGACGCAACAGAAAAAAATACTACAATTCTCAAGATTCATCCTGTGCAATGAAGATTTATATCATCTTTATATGCTAAGATCAAGGTCATTTGCTCAAATGAATTATGTGCTTTTTCCTTATTTCCATGCTAACAAAGGTAATCTCTCCTGTCCATGTAACAATGGAAATGACACTGCACTGAATAGAAAAAAATGGAATTGGAGCTATAATATCAGAAATGGTTTTTAACTTGCTTAGGACTCATAGATTTGGGGCTCATTTATACTCTATTTATGTCACTTTGACTACAGAGATTACCTTTCAAAGGGAAGCAAAAGTAATTTTAAGGTCCATTTAAACCCAAAGTAGGACAGAGTGTCTTCTGAATAAAGATGACACTGTTTATGTTTAAATAACTTAAATTCCATCATCATGCTCAGTATAAGCAATTCAGAACACTATTTCTCCTATTGATATTTGTAAATAAAATCCTATTCCCCTAAGAGAACATGCAGTAAAGTAGGTGTTAGTGCCGAGATTTTTTTTATATTTTTCCTTGATTATATAATGCCATTTTTACTTTCACTGTTTATTTGGGCCAGACTGTACTTTCCTTGTTTTTAACTTTTCAATTCCCTTTGTTGTTCCATGATATTTTTAAGAAACCTTTTTTTCCAGTTGAGCATATAACATGATGTTTCAGAAAAGAAAGATCGGAAGTTCTCTGCCTTGGTCCCTTTCTTCCTCACTGCATGCACTTATTATGTAACTCCATAAACCAGGGTATTGTGAGGTTTATTTGCCTGGTTTTGCTTAGAGAGGTGTGTGTACTTCTGAGCAGGTGACAGGGCTGAGGGAGACTTCTCTTACTTTCACCAGGGACCCAATCCCGCCTGTCCCAGCCTGTCTCCTGGTTTTCTAAAACAAGCACTTCCCTCCCCACACTTTTGTGGAGTTCCTTCTTTGACAGCTGGTTTGGCACAAGTTGTCCAGAGTTCTGTCTCTCTGTCCCCATGAAAACCCTTTCCACCTCTGCTTACCATTCCCTTTAAACTGTTCCTAATGACCAGCTATTACTGCAAGTGTTTAATGCTTTTTGGCATATTTCAACTCTATCAGCTCTGCCTGTCATTCCTTTTCTTGTCATTTTTGTTTTTCTTGGCTTTTAATGACTCTATCCTCACCCAGATTTCCCCAAATCTCTGCAGTATCTACTCAGATATATCAACTGGAAATCCTCGTGCTTTGTCCAAGCATCTTGTTGTCCTGTCTTGTTTTTCTTCTTGTTCATTTCACACCTTCCCTCTTAGGTACTTCATCTGTGTATGGACCTGCTTCTGGTTGGGTTTTATTTGTTATGCTGTGACTTATCTGTCAGCTGAATCTGGTGTCTTCACTAAGAGCACTGTTCAGTACTGTAAAATCCAGCTGGTCAGGTGAAATTATGTTGCTTGTTCTGATGTGGCCTGGGAAGGAGCAGAGCACTTGAGCAGGCTTGTTTTAGTCCCATGCAAGGCAGTTGCAACACAGACTTCCAGTAAGGGAAGTCTCTGCCAGCTCCTACGTGGGAATGATTCTGGTGCTGTGGAAGTGTCTTCCCTCTTTGGTTCGCTGTGAGAATTCTTGACTGGGTAAAAATACACAATTCATTTTGAAAGACTGATTCTGAATTTTTGGTGACTACTATTAGACCAAAACAGACAGGTCTTGTGATTTTTTGCTTTCTCTCCAAAGGCATGGCTGTACTTTTTGTTTTCTCTGTGTCATCACAGGGTACTCTGTTGGAAATTTTCCTATTGTTCTACTTCAGGGTAGTTCTGACTTTTAAATTCATGCAGCTGTAGTGACTCAATCTGTCACTAGCACAGTGCAGCTGACTCCACTGGATGAAGAACTGTTTTAGAAAAAAAGTGTTCTAAAAATTTGGCATAAAATTATTTTGTTTTTAAATATAATATGAATACTTGTATATTCCAATTTTTCTTTCGAAGGGGAAATCTTCACTTACTGTATTTGAAAATTATTTGAATGTTGAAAAAGAGAAAAGTACAGATATCTTTAAAGGCATTTTTTCCTTTACGTATGATAGGTTTTTTATGTGTGAAAAAGAACATTTGTTATTTGTTACTGTAATTGTTCTTCAGTGTCAACTCACCCCATGCAGATTATCATGTCAACACTTCCTGCTTTACCTGGGCAGAGTTTTATGTACTGATTTGTTGCTATCCAAGGCAAACTTTTTAAGCAAAATTTATTGGTTTTTGTTTTTTCAGGTGAAATGCATGGTGTCACTATCATAAATTTTATTATTTATTATGTTTAATTATTATGTTCTCAATGTTCTAATTCCACAATAGTATTGAAGCCCTGATTGCTTCAAACAGATTCTGTGTAGTTGCAGGAGTCAAGAATGATGGAACCTTTTGGTGACCTGGGATCAATAGCTGCAAACCCATGGAAAGCACAGAGCACTGGAGTGGAATATGTGTCTTTTGAGTTCCTCATGTCTGCATACTGCCCTGAGGCCTCGTTGATTCACTCATAATCTTGGAAAATTTAAATAGGTGTTTAAGTTACATAATCCTTCAGCAAATATTCTTTGGTCTCAAAAAAAAAAATCCATCAAAATTTTAAAAGGAAGGAGTTTCTCTTTTGAAAAGAAGACACAAGAATATGAAGATTGTGCATAACCATTGGTATCCTCACGCCCCGGAAGTTTGGAACTTTGCTTAGTTTTCTAGATAATACAAAAAAAAAAAAGAAGTGTTTTCTTAGCCACTGCTATTATCTTAGGAAATAGGATCAGCTAAGAGTTTTAACAGGACAGAAAAATCAAGATCTAGTCTTTACTGTGCTATTATTCTATAATATAGTACTTATAATTGTACTTCATCTTCAAGCTGTATTTGTGGCTCTATGTAGAGATATGAAGCAGAAGGGAGGGAAATGGACTTTGACAAGGGAAACACCTCTCTTCTCAGGAAAAGTTACGTGGGATTTGTTCAAAAGCCAAGTGAATTAATAAGTCGTATATAGACAGGTAATTGTTTCCCTGGAAATATTTGTGTGCTCTGAAATGGAAATGTTTTTAGCAGTTAAGTAAAACATGTAACCAAATTTGGTAATTTTAAACTGCAACTCAGTCTGGGTTTTACTGCCATTTGGAATTATCAGTAATTTTCTTACACATTCCAGCTTGTTGTATGCAGCCTATTTTCATCTTAAAACTTTCACCATTTCTCTCCCTGCTGAAAGACTCCAGTAATTACAAAACCATCTAATTGATCTTTTATGTTGTTTACTGGCTTCTTTGGTGAAACAGACAAGCATTTTTTATGAATTCTTCATTATTTTATTATTTTAAGGATTCTGTAACATTAAACTGGTTTTCTGCTTCAAAGGGACCTCATTTAAGATGATACCTTAAACTTCACCCTGCATACATTCTTGTCTATAGATTTTTCAACTGTCCTGTGGTTGCTTATAAGTAGTCTGTGTTTCTGGGTTTTTTTCAATCTATTACTTGTGTTTACAAATTATGTCTTCAGCATTGAAGGCTCTGCAGAAAACCAGGAAATGTTGATTTCTGCATACATTACATTTCTCCCTCTCTGTATTTTATTCTTATTGCTCCAGTCAGTGTGCTGAAGCATGACAAGAGCTCCAACTCAGAAAACTTCCAAGATGTGGAGGATACGTCTGACAGATGTGTCTTGGAAGAGTCTGAGAGTCCAGGTGAGAGGCATTTAAAGACAATCACAAGTATCAAGTGATAAATCCGACACAGCTTTTGGATCTGTAAAAAAAAGCAGATTGTAATGCTGTTTCCTTTTTAGCAGCTGCAATGTCAAATTAATGGTCACCTCCAGGGGTCACAGTGTGGAGCTGTTATCCTTTCCTCTTTCATCAGGAGTTCAGGTCTGAGAAAGGATAAAGGCTTTATGACCAAAAAGAAAGCTGACACTACTAGTTCATTATAATTACTTTTGGACTACACTGCTTACTTAATATATGTACAATGTCTGACCCTTTGGAGGTAGCGTGAGATTATGAAAAATTAGAAGTACTGTATATACTGCAGCTGAATGCAAACACCGTATCTCTGGAGGAAAGCAAATTGGTGGCATTAAATAGCTTGATTCTTTCCTTTAAATCAGCTCACAATCATTATTTCATTTTAATGACTCTTAACATTGATTCACCTAAATACAGGAACATCCATAAAGTGCATCCTTTTTGGTAACCGAAAGATTTATCTTCATGTAGTTTCATTATCTTTCTCGTTATGGAACATCTACAAAATTTATTAAATGAATCCCAAAAGGAAACAATTAAATATCAATTGTATCGAGTCACAGCTGATTAAAAACATTCTGTGTGACTAAATACCAAGATCTTTTAAGCAAACTGTGAGCTTGACCCATATACACCACACACATAACCTGCACACAGTCCTCATTAGTGAAAGAGTTAAACATCTTTCTTCACTTGATATTTTCCTTCCTGTTTTATCTGGTTTCTCTGTACCCTCCTGCATCTTTGTGTGCTGATCCGTGTATCATATTTTTGATTCATCGTCTCTGCGGCCTGTCAGCTTAGTTAAGAGATTTCCAAATCTTGCAGCCTGTGCTGACAGGGGGCAGCTGCCAACAGTCCCCTGATCCTTCCCCAAGGAACACTGCTGAGATTTAATTTTCAGTCAAAGGGTGCAGTCTGAAATCCATGTCAGGTCCCCTAAGTCATCTCAGAACCCAGATAGGACCCATGTCTGGGGGATTATATTTCAGCACACTCTACTCTTCCAAGATTCCTTGGGAGTTCAACTACTGTCATATACCTGATTTGAACTACATTCCCTTTTCATCTTTTCCAGAGAAATGAACACCAGTATATGTTACAATAATTGAAACCAATGAATTGTAAATCTCTATTCATTTTAAAGCCACATAGACTTGGACTCAATGTTGTCCAGCAGAAACCAGCATAAGATTTAGAAAGAAATAGGTAATCTACTCAGAAAGGAGCCAGGTTTGACAATCTGTGATGTTTAGTATCTCCTTAAGAAACCATCTGTAGTCACTTCAGCAACAATTACCGGCCAAAATATGGATTGTCCAAGATTTGATCAGTTTTGAAGCGTGCAAGGATTAAAGCAGGGTGGCACTACAGTGTTCAGGGGAGAATTAATGTACCTTAAAGATAACACTAATTTTAACCTTACATTAATTCTCTCTGGCAAAGTGTGCCTGTTTGGATGGGAACTTACATATCCAATTCCTCACTCTGCATATCTATATGAAGTGATGGAAAGAATAAAAGCCTTTCAGGGGGTGAATATTGACTGGCAAAAATACATGTTGATAAAGCATCCAAACTTAAAAACTGAGTTCCAATCAGTCCATCTGACATCATTAAACTAGTAATAAACAATGAATTACTCTGGCTTTTGTTTCTGTCCATTCCTGCATTTTAAGACATCTTGTCTTATAGGTCTGAAAACCTCAGGAGATTTCACTACTGGTCTCACTGCTTTCCACTGAGAATTTGTGGCTTGGTTGTCATGGAGACATCGTATTTCTCCAAGAATTGCTCATATTGATCCGTGGACAGGCGTAAATGGCCAGGAGAATGTGAGGAGTAAAGGGGGTTGGGCAGTACTATAAAATGACCAGAGGTTATGGGTCGGAAATAAGCTCATAGCAAACACTTAGGTAAAGAGAAAGAAACAGTTTCATTTTGTTTCAGGATTTCGTTTTTGCACTTTATGCCATTGTCTTCTTTCACTATAGACTGAAAGAAACTTGTTAGTCACTTGTCATGTCAGATCTTTGGTGCTTGTCCTGACACAGCTGTCAGCCTTCCAGCTCTGTGCAGTTCAGGGACACACAACAAAGAGCTAGGAACATGAATTATTTATTGCTCCTTGTGCGGATGAAATTCTGTGATAAGAAATTAAGACACTTCTGACAGAAGTGCTTGTTTGAAAGGAAAGATTTGGTAACACAATACATTTACTTAAAGCTTACCATTTACTTTTAGGAGCAAACATTGAAACAATTATATGACATTCAGTTGGCTATGATTTTCTCAGGTGCTTTAATTTTGAATCATGGAACCTGAGAATGCTTAGGAGGTCAGTATTTCATTTGGTGAAACCTGTGACTTAAGAATATCTCTCACACGTATCCAAAGTCTGGACAAACTTACAAACTTTTAAGTTTTTATTAATATATCTATAAAGAGTCTCTTGTGCTTCGCTTACAAGATGTTGTCATAGGTGCAAAAGTGATGTTAAGAAATATATTTATGTCATTATCTCTTATGATGAGGAAAAGGTGAAAATAAGACAATATACCTGGAAGGAATTCCAATTATTGCTAGAAAGGATTCTTTATTACTACTTCTACCAGATTCAGGAAGGCTATAGAGCAGCCATTAACACATCTGTCTGTACATTGTGTTCTTCGGTGATAAAAGATGCAGTATCTTTCCTTGACATTAGAATGAGCTTTATTTCCGAAGTGATCTTTGCTTTCAAAATTCACATGAAGATGAAGCTTACTCTGTTTGTTTTACTTTCACATTTTGTCTGCACATGTTCTCACTGCTCTGTGCATTGGCCTCCAGCAATTGTAGGAGGCAGATACTTAGATGAATAGCAGGAATCCATTTGACTACCCAAGACACCAATCCAAGATTTACCTGTGATTTCTTGTGTTTAATGTGTGATCTGAACTACTCTCAGATAGGTAATGGAACCCCTCAACCTGCACTTTTCTCTTGGATAATTCACAGTAAACACTTTTCACAAGTGATGGACACAGGTAAATATCAGACTGCAGTTTCTTGTCTAAGTGAAATAGATTTTAGTTTCTCCCTTCATGTGGCTACAGGCTGCCATTATCTATGATAGTGGCTCCTCTCTATTTTAGGCCCCACACAGAGAAGATGCTGGGCTTCTCTCCCAGATGCCTAATAGTAGGTTTCTCACTGCCATTTTTCCCCACATGCTGAGGACTACTCCTGTTTGACATGCAAAGCCTTGGCTTTTCAAATTTGTCTCTGCTCTGGCCTTGAATGTAATAATCAGATAAGAATTGCAACAGTTTTCTGTAGAACTTGACTTTTAGTCATATCAATCTCCCCTAAAGAATTCGCTATCACTTAAAGTGCTTCTTTTGTTAAATAAATTTTCCTAGTAGTTTTCCATTTTACGAGAGAAATTTCCCACATTTTAGGAAACTGAAAAAGAAGCTGAAAGTGAGTGTCCATGGATGTGCTAGTTAGACTTCTAGGTCTGAGCTATTCACCTGAATTTTCTTGTACAAACAGTGGTGGAAAATTTACACCCCAGATGCAAATCATCTTGTCCAAAGGGAATTGCTTGAAATGGTTCCTGAGGGGATTGAAAATGCTCTGAATTTTGTTAGTCAAAATCTACGAGAGTTATAGTGGGACTAAACACAGCTTGAGGTGTCTTAGCTTTCATATGTGGGGCAGTCCCACTAAGGACAGTTCTGCAAGTGCAGGTCCTGTGGGAAAAAGGAATAGATTTGAGCTGAAGTCACAAGAAACCATGTAGACACAGATGCCTCTTCCCTTTTATTTTCCCCAAAAGACACATTGCAGTAGAGTAGGAAATAGACTATTACTTCACTTGGTAATAGAGGGAAAATGAGCCTCACTAATGGAAGATTGAATTGGAAGCTGTAGATGGAAAGTATAGTGTTTTCCACCTTTTGGATAGAAACCACATAAATAGTAAAACCCATATATGCTTATAGCCTTTAATATCAGACAGTCTCTGCCTGAGTCTCTGCTGGTCCCTTCTGCAGCTCATGATCTCTCCCATCCCTTCATTCCAAAACCATTGCACATACTGAATTTTCTTTCTCTTCAATTTTTTGCTTTCCAGGACAGAATGTAATTTTGACTGCATAACAGATAATAGGGAAAATCCAAGCAGTTTTCACAGTCTTGCTTAATTACTTGTCATATTTAGAGACCTTGGCACAGAAATGGGAAAGGTCTCTGAGTGTCCCTGAAATAGTGTGCGAAAGGCAGAACTGCAGCAAATAGGAATAAAAATACATGATGAATAGCAGATTCTTATTAGCAACTGTGCTTAAAAATACAGCACTAAAAGTGTGACTCTCTTGTTATCAGGCAATTTATAATTACTGCATCAAATATTCACTTACCAGCTTCAAGTTCCATCCACTGAAGAGTATTTTTAAGGTCAGCATTGTGTCACCTCTATGTCTGTTGATCAGAACACAGGCAGAATGTAAAAGCAAATATTCAGTAAATTTCCAGCTACAAAGCACCCTAGAAAGTCATGCTTTTCTGTGTTTGCATGCTCATGAAAAGCAGGAGGCAGTAAATGAGGATTGAGGAATGGGGTGCTGGAGGCTGTTGCTGGTGAGGATGCATGAAGCAGGAAGAAGATGTAATGTAGAGGCAGCCCACTGGACACAGGCAATGATGATGGCCCAGGGACTGCATCTAAAACGTCAGTGCCCAGGAATTAGTCCAGAAAGTTCTGGAATTTCCAGCGTAGGCATGGCTGAATTCATCATCATTTCACTGCAGTAGATGTAGTGTCATATCCTATCAGTGTTGTGGGTTACTAGAATCATGACTCTTGTGTTTTGGTTTGATTTGTGATATTTTTGTTCGCTTTCGGTTTTGTTTTTTTAATTGCAAATTTAACTGTAGACTCAGAAGACTGCATAACAGTCATAAAGAAAATGGATATGTCTCTGTGTTTATGATACAAATAGATCACAGATAATATGATAAATTTACAAGGTATTTATTTGATGGGAATAAAATAATGTGTGCTGTTTTCTCAGTGTTCATATAGTCATGAAAGGTGTGGTGGTACCTGTTTGAGCAGTGTTTCTAATGCAGGTAATATTTAAAATTTAGATTGCAAATATTACTGTACCACAATTTAAAAGAAATTATGAAGGGGAAAATTGGTGATTGAAAGCTTTTCTGTGGAATTCTAAAATACCTTGTCAGGATTAAAATATAATGTAACATTACTTCTGTTTACAGCTATTGTAGGATTATTTATGCTAAGAGAAAAATATATATAATTTTACAATTATTTTTGCAGAGGAAACATAAAACCCTATTAATTTAAATTAGAATTTATCTTTCTGCTGATCCACTGGAGCACTTTCCTTTAAAACAAAAGAAGGGAAGAAGCAGAAGTCTATGCAGGAGAAGAATTTTTGAGGAATGCCATACATTCTCTTGAGCTGTTTCAGGTTCCATATTGCTTCCTGTGGTATATCAGATATAATGTGAACAGTCTTCTGGAGGTAGATTTCTACACCTTTTAATGCTAATATGAGGGGACTGAAAGTTTTTATTCCATTACAAAAATTATAGAGTTTGCTACTCATAAAAAGACTGTAAAATTATTTGTATTTTAGTAACAAAGTCTCAGCTATTACCTCATATTGTAAAATCATTAAGCCTCAAATTGTGAATCATTAAGTCATGCGTTTCTTTTCCAGATGACATGAAGCAACATCCCTGGATATCTAAGGTGTGCTCCTGTAAGGTGTGCTAGGAAAAAAAACACTGAGACAAAAGAATTGGAAGTTGTAGAAGAACAGCCAAGAAATAGGACATATGTGGTGTGGTGGACATTAAATGGCTTTTTGTATTTATTATGGAAACTTTAACAATTCATTTTTGGAAGAAATACCTTCCATAAGATCGGCTTCTTTTGGCTGATTTATTGGCTTCCATCTCTGATAGATTTATATATATTCAACTAAATTTGAGTCATTTTGATATAGAAAATATCAACTCTTCATTTTTAGATATCATTCACTTGTTTATGTAGTGATCTCTACAACTTTGATTGCCATTAAACAATTTTATAAATTTTAGTATTGTTTTATATACATCAGATTTGAATTTTTCTCTCTCTTTCCTTATGACTTTTCTTATCAAAAACATTTTAACACTGAGAAAAACCAAATGCATTTCAAATAACTAGAAAATTTGTTTTCACTGAAAAGAGAAATTCCCAGTTTGAATTAAACATGGTATATTTAGAGATAACTAAAAACAGAGTATCCTGTGCACTGGAGAGAATGGGAAATTGATAACAAATCTGGTCATGGCTAGGATGTAAATTTTCCTTTTCTCTAAATACTGCCATTAACATCATCTGTAGAAATATAGTACCAGTATGGAACTGGAGAAGCCAATTAGAGTCATCTTCTGATATTATGTACTTCATTGAATATCAATCTGTGCTCACTGGTAAAAGGATTTTTTACCTTTTTTACTTTTTATTTTTCCCTAAAAAAATACATTGTTATATTTGTAGAATAAATACAGCTGATTGAACCCATTGATCACCTAATATTCTGTGGGACTTAAGCTGGTTTGACAAATAATGGCTGGTCAGAGCAGTAAGCTCACTTTCTTTGTTGCCAAGAGTTGGAGTGCTACTGAAGGCAAAGGGTCTTGAGGATGTGCCTTATGGATCTGTACCTCGTGGTGGAAATCCTGGTCTGATTTATCCTTCTGATTGTCACGTGAGCCATAAGATCCCTTAACTAGGAGGGTGGAGATTTCTTCAGTGTGGAAAGATTCTCTGGCAATTAATCTATTTTTCCTTGTGGGGAATTGCCATGGCTGCAGGAGTGACAAAACCTGGTTTCTGTTGCCACAGTATGGTTTGAATGAAGCAGACATGAAAGCTTCTTCCTTCTGGTTTTTATATCCCATAAATCCATGTCCCTCAGTGCAGTGTATGGTATTCTGATACACTGGGTGGTGAAGGGGCATTGTGAGAAGAAGTATCCAGTTTTTATTTAACTAAAGAATACATAATTCAAATTGGCTGAAATCCAGAGAAAATAAAGATAATTCATGTTCTTTTTTTTGTGATTGTGAATACCATGCAGAAAAATGGCATCTTTGAGCAGAAAATTCAATGGTTTTAATACACTCAGTATTTTTCAGAAACAACTTTCCTTGTTCATGGAAGGCATTTTCCTCTTTAAAATTTACCTTTTGTTCATATATGGTTGTATTTCAATTATGACTGAATATTAAGTGCTATGGCTTCATTCTTGCATTTGTTGTGCTGGATGTGTGGAATAATATCATTATGTATTTATACTTGCATGACACAACTGAGAGTAGAACATGTCTTTAGCTCTTAACTTTTGTGGCTGAATGAGAGTTGCAAACATCAAGGAAGCAAAAAAAAAAATTGTAAATATACCTGCAGGAACTTAATAGCTCTACAGGAACCTTGCAGAGAGTAGAAGAAGTTGCAAACAAAGGATGGACCGGATGGACCTGTCTCCCTCTTCTGCTTCTCTTCCATATGAACAACCACATCCAGTTGTTGCAGCAGTCTCTTCCATGGGACATTAAAAAGTCTTTTCACTCCTTTGCATCAGCATCTGCTCACTTGGGCCAGGATAACAAATCTTTTGAAAACACTTTCATCTAGATATTTCAAAAATGGATGTGTTCAAGGAGGTCTCATAGCTCAAGAAATTGGCATTGCCCATAACACCCAGTACTGCTGTAGTAGCAATTACATTTGTGCAACATGATATTTGATTGCTTGTCTTTAATTCTGCAAAGCAGTGCACATCAGCAGCCTGCCAATAGAGCCAGCCCTCTGGAATGGTTTGTGCAGTGATGATTGGTGTTTGGCACATGCTTGTGCGTGCTTTCTGCTAATTATCATTACAGGATCAGTTAGGTAAGGCAGGAACTTTTTTATTAGGTACATTTATTTCCCAGTAAAGCAAATATATTCCCCTTGTCTTCTGGATGTCTTTCAAACAACCAACTTTATAATATGTGCTCACAGTGAACTCACTCAGAAAAATCTTTTTGCAACAAAGCGGCAGTTTCAGAACTGAATACACAAATACAGATGAACTTCTGCAATAGTTTCTTAGAAGTCAAACTGAAGAAGCATTTTATATGAGTGTGGTCTGATGTACCACTGCATTCATGCTTATGGAGATGGAGTTTACAATGAAGTCCCAAGGCAATTAAGAATGTATTTTTCTATTGTGTTACTCTGAAGGAATCCTGTCAAAAGGAATAGTATGCTAATATTTTTGAGTAAATTTTGTTTAAATTTTAAATATGGGGTGGAAAAATTAATGAATACCTAAACTGCTTAAGGAATGTGGTGTTTTGGTTTGGCTTGGATTTTTTTCATAGGGAAGTCACAGGGTCCAGTGACCTGTATGGCTCAAAGTGTGGCTTCACAGTTGGTGATTTGTCCCCACTACAGCCTCAGGCTTCTGTGTCTCCTTACTTAGGTTTGCATTACTGCTTTTGTGCCCAGGCTGTGCCAAGGCAAGCACTGGCCTCAGTGCAAAGACCAGAGGAGGAGCAAGCAATCGAGAATGGAAATGTGGGACAGTTCACATAAAAATGAACATGAAATTGAAGTTTAGAGTGTTATGTGCAGGGGTCTTACTTAAACATAGACTTTTGTCTTTCAAATCCTATAGGCTTTTTTTACATTACATGCATGTTCATTAAAGGACACTTACTGCTTTTAGTATAAGACAAAATCAAAACTCTTCAGCATTTCTTTTATTTGAGGGATTTTGAGTTTTCCAAATAATTCATACTTGGTCTGACTGGTCATGCTGAATGGTCACTGAATTAGATTCCTGTCAGCAAACCTCCCTAAAATTTGAACTGTTCATTTATGTCTCCAAATCCAAACATTCTATTTTGAAATCTCTTGTGCCATTTATGTATTTTGAATTTGATCAATGTAAATAAACTGCTTCCATTTTGGGGTTGTATTTTGTGGACTAATGCCTTTCCCTAATCCAATGAAAGATGTTCTCAAAGCACATTGGCATGGGACTTGATGAGATTCAGTGTTTGAAGTAAAGGGATGCTTTAACAAAACCACTATGCAGTGGGACTGCAAGCTCCAAACAGCAGCAGTTTAGCATGGGAAATGGTTTTGCAAGTCTGACTGAGCTGAAGTGTTGAAAATTCAGAAAAGAAGGAGACAGTTCAGTGAGCAGCGTTGCCTTTGCCCAGGATTTTACTCCTTTTGAAATAACAAGTTCTCTGAAGGCAGACAGGACAGTGAGCTCCAGCACAAATCCCAGTCATTGCTCCAGTGCTGAATAGCATTGCACCCACATGCGTGATGGGGGATCTGTGAAGACAAAGTCCTTCTTGTAATGGAGATTTCTGCTGGATTTTGCAGGCCATGCTTCTTGGATGCAAAGGCTGAAAAGGATGCAGAGGAATTTCAAGGACCAGTCTTCCCCTTTTTTACTCATTGAATGTGTAGTCTGAACTGCTAGACAAGGATCTTAGCATTGCTGTTAGCATTTGAGTTGGGGTATCATTTGAATTCATAGATCCCCAAACTGAAAATTCATCAATTTTACTTTTGAAGAAGTAATTCTGATCTCGGATGCAACATAAAATTCACACAATAACATGAGATTGTCTTCTTGGAGCCCATGGGAAGTTTGTTTTTCAAATGACACCTGCTGGAAAATCTAAAGTGTGTCTGAGAGCTGTGCTGTGGGACAGAGGCACATCACAGCAAGAGCACCTTCCCCGTCTTCTGATGGATGTGGCTGTGATGGGTGAGTACAAACAGAGCTGCCAAGGTGAAGCAGTGTGAGTTGCTAAACAATGTCAAAGATTATGAAACTTAGCAGACATATGCAAAGTTTTTTTAGAGCAAACTGTGCATTTGACAAAATTTTTTAGCAGTACAAATTTAATCACATTTATTTTTTTTCTTCCATGTATTTCAAGAAGGTTTAACTTCAGAATACAGAGTTCTGCTGCCTGAATTTACATTGTGCCATGCAAATACAGCAATAAAACCTGGTTTTCTTCCTCTGCAATATTCTCAATAAGAGAGTTGTGAAAAATAGCCTTACTGGAGTAAGCAGTATTTGTAAGTATGTGTTGTTTCATTAAGTGTATTAGTTCCTCCAGTTTTACATCAACTGGCAGATTTTCTTTCTTTTTTTTTTGAGGGGGAAATTTGAAAACAATACTCATCAGAAAAATATTAACAGTATCCATAACTAGTAAAATAGTAATATTTTCCTTATTTATCCTTAAATTTTATCTGAATAATGTATGATCTTTTTGATAATCAGGATGTAGGGAAATCATACTCTAAATCATCATGAATTTTCCACACAGAAACTCAGGAGAGTACAAGATTCTGTTTAGCTTCAGGACTGTATTCTCTATCATCACACTTACCTTCAGACTTACAGCTCTGACCAGTAAATGTGACATACAGGTTTTTGTTGTTTGTTTTGGTTTATAGTCTTCCTGCCATGTAGATGGCAGCAGTACTCAAGCCTTGAAATTCACTCCAGCTGTTTCTTGAGTTTGTTAGAAAAAAAAACATTTTTAAGAATATTATTGCTGAGACTAAACTAAAAGCCTGATTGTTTTAAAGATGGATATTAGTTTAGTAATATGTACCTCTAAAGAAGCTTTTAACTTTGTAATATGAGCGTTTAAAAGACAGTAAGTTATATCTGTCTGTATTAACCTAATTGCCACTGTTACTGTTTTTTTTACATTCTGACATTTTTCCCTGTGTATTAAAGTTCTAGAATTCTTCCTGCTGCACTAGGCTGCAAGACACACAGGATGTTTTTGAAAGTTGAAAATTTTATTTCCTTGCAGAATGAGCATCAGCCCTGGCAGGAAAGCTGTTAACTGTGGACATCCTTGTCAAATATACAAAGAGGAAGGACAGAAAAAGGTAGTGGGATACACAGTGCAGGATTTTGTGCTAGGGGTTCCACTAATTGCAGTGCTTTATAGAAAATATTAATTATCTGGAAAAAAACATTTTGAAGGTCCAATTATCTTTATCTTTGCATAGTGTAGAACTGTCTGCACTGACATTTACTTTGTCAAAGAAGTAGAGAGATTTTGAAAGAGAAGCAATGAAACTGAGACACAGAATCAAAGCTGTCTAGTAGTCTTAGTCTTTGCAGCATCAGCTGAAACCTCAGGGAGACTTTGTGGGATCATCTCCAGGCCCTCAGAGATAAAAGCAGGTGTTACACGTTATATGTTACACGTTAGTGCCTTGAACTAGAAAATACTGTTTAAATGTTGGGGCAAACAGTAGTGTTAGAGTCAGCTGTCACACAAAGTAGATCAGCACTAGCTCCCTCTATACTTGTAAACCAGTAGCAGCTGAAGAAGGAGATGAAACATCCAGTGGACAGCATATCTCATTCCATAGGATCATGTCTGAGGATGTGTTGGGTGGAGGTTGAAGCCACACTGACTGAGATCAGCTGAAGTAACTGAGATGGTGGGCAGACCGTGGCACTGAGCCACCCTCATCCAGCTGCCACAGCTGCAGATTTGGGCAGGTCTGTTCTAACCCTCTGCAGAAACTGGGCGACAAAACAGGATCTGATATTCCTCTATGCCCTTGCTGTGTGGTGTGAAATAGAAACCCTTGGCACGGGGGATCATCCAGCTGGTTGTCAGGCAGTCTGCAGAGGCCGAGATTCCACATGGGAGGGTCTATCACAGCTTCTCACTGCACTCAGTGGAAGGGCTCTGACCAAACAACCTTCTAATGTCTAATGGGGCTGTGACCAAAACCATGGTACAGATGTTGTGATACATGTCCTAGATTGACAGCCTTCCTTAACTACTGCTTCAGGCAAAGGATTTACAAAGGGAAAGTAGAAATTCTTGGCTGGTAAAATGTGTGACAGCAGTAAAAGTAGATGAGTGATGAGAAAAGAGCAGCAACTGGACACGTGTTGCATCAAAGCACTGGGGTAGGCAGCTTTTGTCTCTCCTACACTTGAGTACAATGCCTTGGACATTGGTAATAGGAAAAGCACTTCTCTTCTTAAATGTCTTCCAGACTAATGCATGCTGAGAGCAAATATATTTTTGTTGCTTTTAGGATATAGTTTGAAGATTTGATGGGTTTTACTTCTCACTTCGAGCATCCATTGAATCAATCTTAGATTTCATTTCATTGAGCAGATATTTGTCAAAAAGCTGCTTCAAGGTCTCCCAAATCCACTTTTTTCTCCTATATTTTCAAAATTATGCCACTGTTTAAGTAATAAAAAATATCTTTTCACCTTCCCTCTACCTCACTGGTAATATACTCAGTGTAGTTATGGGAGAGTTCTATGCATTGCAACCAAGCATATATTTTAGAATTCGTATTAGTGCTGATTATTCATGACCTATAATGAAAATATATTTTAAAAGCTCCTAGGAACTTAAAATAACTGTCACCATGTTAGTGGTATCTCTGTGTAGTACATTGGAGCAGTTTTGTAAGGATATATAAAAGGCGGTCCTGGCATTTTGTAAGTTAATGCAAAAGCAAAATTCCATAATAAAAATGTTGGTAGATTTTTGTTATCTCTGTCCAAACTTACTAGGCTTAAGCAGCAAAATCACCTGAGAAATACAATATAGCAACTCTTAAAACTACCAAACAGGCTTTCCTTAGAGGTATTTTTGCAGAATCACTTTTGAGTATAACTGCTCCTTAGGAACTTGAAATTTGCAGCAATAACATTTCCAGCTTTTTACAGAAGCTGATGAACAATTCTAATGAATTGGATACTGAGAAAATATCAGAGAAAACATCACAAGCAAAGACTCATTTCAGGTACACTTTCTTATATTTGTTGCTTTGGTTATATGAAGTGACAGCCCAATGAATCACTGGGTGGTCTTTTGGTCTGACAATTTGGGTATTGTCCAAGCAATTAACAGGCAGGGAGCCAGTTGCAGCAGCCACTGATTAAATTACAGAGGTTCTTTGGTGGTTTCCATAAAAAAATTTCTGGGAAGAGTTAGATGGATCTACCACCTATCATATGATGAGCATGTGTCCTACTCTGTGTATACATGTTTATTTGACTAAATACTTAAGAATATTACTTCACTTGAGAAGAGTCAATATTTGAAAGGCACTCCTTGCTTTTGGTTTCTCCTGTACTAACCCTGTGTGTGAGGAGAATTTATGATACTGTTGGCGTAAACCTTAAGCTTTGTGTGGGTTTTTTTAATATGAGATTTTAGAATTGTCTTTCCTCATATCCTAAATCATGTCTGACTAACTGCCTACATACTTCACAGGTTTCATTCTAGATTTTTCTTTTTTAAAATGTCTTCTCTTATGTAAGTCCTTTAAGCATGTATAATTGATGTTAAATTTTTGCTTAGCCCGTGGAACATGTAGCATCCTCTTAATCTAGAGATGCTAATCTCTGTTCCTGCTATTTGGCTGTTTTTCCTTTGTGTGGGGGAAAAATCTATCACACTTTTTCCAGATTTTCTTCCTCCCATGATAGTGGTTAAACTTCCACAGGGAGAGACCAAGGTAAAAGCAGCAAAAAGGAAAAATAAGAGGAAATACAGTCTATTATCTAGAGTAAATATACCAGCATGGTCAAATTATGATTACACTGGCCTCCAAGCTGCACTCTGATCTTTTATGATAATTCTGAAGAGTGCTCTGAAGGTGAGTGTAAATGTCAATACTCTAGGAAGACTGGAAATTTCTGGGAATTTACATAGGATACATAGAGCCATAACTACAATCCTGCAGGTTGGGTACAGTACCTATGCTGATGGGAGCACTGAGCTCTCATGTTGCATTTTTGGTAGGGGTATGTGACTGTAAAAAGAATCTCAGCAACATTAAGTTTTCTTAAGCATTTAGTCTTTCTCCAGGGGGTAATTTTTCTGGATTAGCTGGGAAAGTGCCCTTGCTGCTAGCAGGAAGGAGAGGAGGTAGTTCTGTATATTTTAATGCTTTTACAGCTTCTGTGCTAAAGGACATTGGGAATAGCAGGGAAGCTTGTGTGCCTTCCTCAGAGATAGACTCAGCTCCCTTCCACACAAAGGTTTTGCCAAGGTTTTAATAAAAGGAATCCCCACTGTAGATTACCCCTGTGCTTAACCAGTAGTCAGTCTTGGATCACATCCTCCAGCAGCTTTTATTCAGCCAGAGCTGCTTCCAAAAGGGCTCAGGGGCATCACTCGGTCAGCAGCAATCAGTGGGTTAATACAGCCTCACTTCTGCCTCCCTCAGATGTTCAGGAGAAGATAATGAGGCAGGGATAGAGCCTGCAGGTTAATGAGGTACCCCAACTGGAAGACAGAAATCTGAGAGGAGAGACTGGGAAGCAGAAGAGGAAGGGAAAATGTGAGTTTCTTTATATTCAGGTGTTACTCACTTGAGAGAATTGCTGGGGCAGGATTGTTTTCCAGTACTATAAAGACCATTTGATCTGTTAGTGCACTGCTGAAATTACTCATCTACCTGGCAAAAGCCATCTCTGCCTTTTACACTCCTGTTAAAATCAATACTGAACTACATTTGAAACTCTGTTATGCTAAAAAGAAGTGCCACCTCCCCCCAGCCCTAAACAAAACACCAAAATCCAGAGGTGCTCATATTAGGATAAGCACTGGGATCCTTCTAACACATTCTGATCAGTGCTTGGGTAAGCATTGTTAGAAACATCTGTCATGCATTTAAATAAATTCTATTAATAAAATGAATGAGTAGAACTTAGACAAGTATAGAGAGGTAATACAGTAAAACAAATGGCCCTACTACACGCAGCTGTTGTACTGTGCTGTTTTGAATATCGTCATGAAAGCAGCTTACCTTTCAGCTGAGTCTTTTCAATAATCCTGGGCTGTAAATGATGCAGCCATGTAAATAACTCTGACAGTTGCACTTTGACCATATAATATGAAAAATAGCTTGTTCTCTATAATCACATTGTCAAAAAATTCCTCCTTCTTATCAGTATGCGACCTCCTGCTATAGACCAGCAGAATACAGAACAATCTGCACAGTCTGCAGCGTTCAAGATACTATTCTTGCTGTTATTATCAGCAATGACGATTATCTCTAAATGCCCAACAGTAAATCCAGAGGAATAAATGGGAACATTTTTTCTAAGTGGTGTATAACAATACCTGACATTTATATAGCACCTTTCATCTGTAAGAATCCCAAAGTGCTTTACAAAGTCTGCTGGGATCACTTCACCCACCACTGAAATGTAGCTATCTGTACAGTGAATTTCAACTTCTATTCCACACCGCTGCCATTGCACAACGGTGTTTTTGAAAAAAGTGACAACTAAGTGAAATGCATTGAACTGTTCTTGTGAAAGCTATCACAAGGTCCTCTGTGGCAGTCCATGGCTAAAACTTTGCAGTGGTATCCAAAGAAAAACACAGAAGATACTTCATCTTCCTCTACCCTCAGACACTTCCTTCCCAGCAAGAGCACTTCTATTCTATTTCCGTTCTCAGACCTATCAGCTGAAATGCTATCAGTGAATGAAATTCTGCTAATGAAATCACACTAGTAAGCCTTGGTGTCTGGAGTTATCCTTAGAAAGTAAGTAATAATGAAAGTAAAATGCTTAAAATTTTATAGGATGAAAATGGGTGTAACTAATCTATAACTGTGCTTCTCTGACAGCCTTGGTCTATTGAGCCCAACAAGGGCTCAATGTGAAATTAAGTACTAATCTATTTTTCCTTATGAGGTATTTATGTTCCTTTCCATGGTTTTAGTACTATAGCTATGTATTTATATGGGCAGGTATGACTCACTGTATCTGTACTGGTAAATTAGAGTGAGGTAACATTCTGAGGTATGGAAAATAACATAAATTGATAAAATGGTGGAACAACCTCCATGTTCCTGACCTATAACAACTAAGACGCTCCTGATGACCATGTCTGATAGGAAATGTCTGAACATGCCCATGCTTTTCTGGGGGCTAAAATAATTTTTCATTCAAACTTACTTTCAGTTCTATTGCCAATTGGCTTTATTGCCAGAAAACTAACTGAAGAACGTTGCTATTACAGATATATCTACAAAGGGTGTGCACAGGATGATGGAATGTATGTAAAGCATAGTATTTGTGAATTCCTGAATGCGATAAAAGTGGGTTGAACCCTCTTCAAGAGAAATGCATGCTATGCAATATGAGTAATCTTGAAAGTGCTCTACCAATATTAATCAAATCATGGAGCTGAAAATACATGTTCTTGCTAGAGTTTCCTATTACATTTTCATCTCAAAGAAGGATGGGAGCAAGCCCAGCCAGGAGATCTGAGCCCTGCTAAATTTTGGAGAGCTTAGCTCTTGCTGTTGATATAGATTTGATCTCTCCAACTCAGGTTTATGTCTGTAATATGTCATTTTAAAAAAATCAAGGTCCCATTTGGGTTCACTCCGCTGCAATGCTACTACTTTATCTTATATTTCATCTCCTCTGTGGTCTCGGCTCTGTGGCAAAATGTGAGTTCCTTTTCTTTAAAGCCTGGGGAAGCATTGGACATATGTCACCAGTGAACTACAAAGTGTGTGGGGAAATTAGCTAAGTAGACAGAACCACTTTACTGCAGAGAACAGACTGGTTTCTGTTCTTTCTCAGCTACAGACAAGAAAGAGAATCAAGACTGTTTCAGAAGTCACTGACATTTTGAAACTAAGCTGTTATATTTCTTTAATGGGAAAAATGTAGGTAAATGGATTCATATACCTGGTCATTATATTAAGAGATTAAATGTAGTTGTCCTTCTCCAAAGAAGTTTCATTGTACTTTCAAAATGAACTGTAGAATGAAACCTAAAGAAACAGCAATAACTGTGAATCCACTATGAGATATTCTGAGTGGCATCTTAAGAATGCAGGGTTTGAATAGACTATCAGAGTTTATCCTACCCATAAATCCAGAAAATCCTGTGGCCAGAGAGAAAAAATTATACATGCTTATGATGAATGTCTAGTTTATGAAATTTTTATGTGAAGGTGTAAAATATCTCCTATTAGAGGTGCTAAATTAAAATGTTTACTAGGTTTTTAAAATGCATTAAAATCCAAATTTGCAGATTTATATTAAGAACATTACATTTATTTGCTGTAGCCCCACTAAAACAGATTTACTGATTCCGAAGTATTTTGAGTCAAGCCTTGTGTACATGTACAGCATGGGTATGTGTAGGCATTTATTTGCATCCACTACTCTATATTCCATATTTTGTCCTATTTTAATAGTGAATGTGAATGTGAAGATTGCAATTATATTGGGAAATGTCAGCTCTAGGACTGCAGAAAGAATTGTGACAATGCTTAACTCTTCCTCTGCATGTATGTGTGCACACCAGTCTTTATGTGCATTAGCCCATGTGCATTCATAATTGATACTATTGCCTCATCAAACTCTTCTATACTTTCATATACACACACATGTTTAGAGGTATTCTTAGAGGTGTTTTAATGATTCATGTGTCTCATTTTGGTCCTGACAATCAGACCACAACAATACAATTGATAGACTTGGCTTCACATTTGAAATGTTAACGTATTATGAGGCAGGTCTTAGCAAACATGCCAAAAAACCAAAAGATAGAAGAATCTTACTACTTATTTTTGCTGTCTTCAAAGACTTCATCTTTCAGGCTGAAATTTACAATGCTGCCTTTTTTATTTCCTTATTATTTGACTACTTCATCTTCAGTAAAAGCCATATCCTCCTTAAATTTCCCAAGTTTTTTCCTTTAGATGACGGACAGTTGCTAATCACATGTATAATACCCTGAGCAAATTTCAGGCCATAGGGGGATAGGATAGCTTCCTGCATATTTTACCCTCTTCCATCCTTATTTTTTCCAGTTTCTGTGACAGTCTGCTTGCATTTATGAATGAATGCTATGATGTGTATTGGTGTTAAGAGGGATCATGTGAATGTTAAGCCTTTAAACATAAATGGTGAATTTAAACTGAGGCTTTGAAATTCACACATACAAAGACAACGTTTATTGTTCTCTCTGCCTGCTTTGAAGCTCTCAGCAAAGAATCTGCTGAGCACACATAGTCAAATCTTATTTATACCAATCCTAGGCAGGTATTTTGCATTTGCCTGGCAGACAGGATAGGGCAGCATCTCCCTTCTGAATGCTGTGCTGGGCTCTGCTGGTGACATCTCTGGTGGTGATCACAAGGGTATCAGAGCCTTTAGCTATTACAGCAGTAACAAGAATGCTCCAGGGAGATTCTTTTGAGAAGAATCACCCACTCCTGAAGCTGAATTCCAAGTTTTCAAGTTTTGGCATATGGATTTTAATCTCTGAGTTGCCTTAACAGAAAGCAAATTCCATAACTTCCTCTGCAAGGTCTGTTTGACTTTGCTGGAGGAAGAACGCTTGTTCAAAGCCAGCCCAGCAATCATCATTCATCACCCTGTCAGCCCCAGCAGATACCGAGGTACCTTCAACAAACCTTCTGCAGTGTAACCTCTGGGTTGGTTATTAGTGTTTCCCACGAAGTTTCAGTAGTCAGAGGACATTTTTGAACTTTATGGGATTTATATTAACTCATAGCAATCTGCCAGAAGGTGTAAAGGAACAAATAATTAACTGGATTCTTCTTAGTAATTTAGAAATATTGATGAGTGCTGGTTCAAGTTGTGGCTACCAGCAGTGTATTGCTTTCAATGCTTGACTCCTGATAAGAAGGAAGTCTTCTAAACTCAACACAATCTTGCTTTTCCTTTTTTCATATTTTAATGTGCAAAATTCTTTTGATGTTGTATCTCTTATAAAATTCATTTTCAGCAGTTGCTAAAATATTTAAATCCTGCCAAAGACAGTCATCAACGGTGTAGTCCTGTGTCTAAAGCAGATACAGTAGTGTCCTCAAAACTTGTTGTAAACAAAACAGTAATTCTCTCTAATAATGAAAAAGTATTTTACTTCATATCTGAGACCATGTGAATTAGCTTCAGGACCAATTAATAGGATGGCATAACAGGTGTGTAAGTTACCTTAAACCAGATATAGTCTTATTTTATGGTATGAGGAGAAGCTGAAAAACATTTAGACTTTGTTCAAACACTGTCTTGTGTACAATTCAGGAAAAAGTGCCTATCTGATAATGACAGTACCACGTGCAGCTTTCCCAGAGAAGACTGTTTACTTAAAGACTGAAGCAAGGGTCATTTTTGAAGAAAACTTGACAAGGACAATTTCTTACTTACCTTAACTAGCAGACAAAGCACAATAATAATAATGATGAGTGGTTGCATTCCAAGCATTTCACTCACCTGAAACACCACAGAGCAATTTATATGTATTTGTTTTTTGTTCTCACTGTAGTATTAGACAGCTAGTTGAAATTTCAAAATAAACCCAAGAAATTAAGCATTCGGGTCTCAGAGCTATTGAACTGCCTGAATTCTGCTCATTCATCCACAGCAATGCTGGTTTTTTTTCTGAGGCCCTGTGCTTAGGAATGGGAGGACCACACTCCTGACACTTCCCTGCATTCCTCTCTCTCAAATACTGTCACATGCATGGGGCACTTTATGGAACTATAAATGAGATTCCTTTCTTCTTACCTAGAAAGGCTCTGCAAATCCTTTAGAGCGATTTTGGTCTTCAATCCACCCCACTCTTCCTCTTTTCCCAAGATCTAAACCCTAATGTTCCTCTGCCTTTTGCAGCTTTCATTTAGCTCTCTGGATGTCTGAGAGATTTGTGAGGTTCTTTCCCCTCTGCTGACTGAGAGGTGCCAACACAGAACTGACTGCTCCACTGAAGCCTCACCACTGGCCAGAGAGTGATTTTTCCTCTGATACCTGGCCCTGATCAGTACAGGGCATTAGGAACTAACACTTTGTCCTTAGATGTTCACTCTCTCTGTGCCCTATTAGTTCTGAACTACAAATACAACAGGTCAGTGTTTCCCTGTCAGCCTTTTCATGAATAATCAAAATAGCTAACAAATAAAAGGGACCTTTACTTAGCTCTTGAAATTTTTTTCATATGTGTTTTGGGTTGATGCAAAGTCTTTTCCCCTTGCTTATAGAGCTCTCTAATCAGGATCACATACTCATCCAAATCACTGAAGTACCATCATTGCAAGATCTGGCATTACTGCATTTTTCTGCTGTATGTTCAGAAGAAGAAAACAGTTTTGCATCATAAGTTTGTAGTTGGACAAGCAGCCCTGGAGGGTATTTGTCTGCTTTTAGGGGGAACAAAGATTATTTGATGTCCCTAACTCATCTCTTGTCCTGCAGAAAGGTGCGGGATTTTAATGTACTCTGCTTTTCAGTATGTGGGTTTTTTTTCCCACATTAGATGCTAAAATCTTTCCATGTATATTAAACATTTTTATATGGCAAGCTTATGTGTCCATTTGACTCACCCTGTGGTTTTGAGCTGTGGGTCAGTTTTTCCATGATGCCTTTTGAAAGATGGAGGTATCAGTTGAGCAAACCAGAGCAGGCAGTTTCCTCTAATCATCTATGCCATCATCTGTGCTGGATCATGGCAGCAGCTGATCAATAGAGGAGTATTTAAATATGTTAGAGCCTGAATCTGATATTCTACATGTTTAACTGCATAAACAGATCAATGGGCTGGGATTGATCTCCATTGATATTTGGCAGTTTTCAAATACAATTAAACCACATTTGGAGTATTGAAAGCACTTGAAATAAACAACTGGGCACTATTTATAATTTAAAGAGCTACTCAAAAAATTTAATAGATCAAGTGGTTGTTTCAACAATGCCAGTGTCAAGGGAAAACTTGAAATCCATATGCTGTATATAAATAGCAAACTGAAATTGATGGCAAACTGAAGTTCAATGTGTTCTTTAGCACATATTACTATACACAAATATTTCTGTATTTATGAGATAAGGATATGCAATTAAATTGTCATTAACAGATATAGATGAATGATTATGCCTGAGCAGAATCTGGGACTGGAATTATTGGACATGCTGCTGATAAAATGGCAGCCTCATCTTTCTCACATCCCTAAAACAGTGGCATGTAAGAGTTACCCAGCTAGTTTTTGCTGATTCCTGTTGGCCATATTCTCCCTGTGTCTGACAGGGTTCCAGCAATTCCCTGGATTCCCTGTATGCTGACACCTGGCATCTCCATTGCTCCTGCTGAGAGCCTGGCACCAGCATCTGTTTAGGCTATCATCAAAACCTGTTTGCTCAGCCTGGGAATGTCTTTGGGTTACTTTTGAGGGTAATGTCATGTCACCACAAGAGCACATCAGATAGCTAAAGGCTGCTCAGAGTGTTTGACTCACTGACATGCACAATACTGGTGGTTATAAAGAGAACCAGTGTCTACAAATTTCAAGACTGGCCAGTTCAAGAGAACCACACCAAAGCTGGCCAGAAAAACAGTCATTTGGGAAATGAGATTTATTTGCCATTCTGGTCTCCTTCTGGGGAGTTTTATACAGCAACACAGGTGCAGTTGTAATGTAACCTATTGAGGGAACTGAGATCCTAGTCCAGAATATACAAGGTAGTTAGTAGGGTTACTTTCCAGAGAATTCTTTGCAAAGAAAGGCTTATGGTTCAAATAAATTTGAAATACATAAAGGAAACATGGATCTTTAAGACTACCCTCAGCTATAAACTCAGAGCACTGCTGTAAACCCCAGGTTCTGTAAAGACAGACTTGATTCATTACAAGGACACTGAATGTCAGCTCAGCAGTACATTTACCAGACACCTCCAGTGTGGGCATGGGGAAATGTAATTTTGCACTTTTACTGACAACATTCTGAAACACAGCTGAACAGTATCAATGTGATTTTCTTTCACAGGCACTTTAAAAATAATCCCCTATGTTTTTACTAAGGTCCTTATCCTGAAAAGTTAGGGAAGTGATTTCCATGTGTACCCTTTGCTTGATCCAGTGCCAGTGTGAAAAATTAAGGCTTTACTGGTGATATGGATTGTGAAGAGGAAAATATAGCACGTTTATTTTGCATGGGAAGGACTAGTTTAACAGCACAAAGACAGTAGGGCTTCCCAGTATAGGTCTGTCAGAGTTGGGACACTGCAATCCTTGACCCTTCAAACTTTCCCAAACCCCTCCCAACTTAAGGAAGGGTCTGAATGTGCATAGGAATGTGTACCCTTCTCCTGAAAGTATACACATACCGTTCCCAAGGGACCCGCTTTTTCTGTTAAAGGTATCAGCAATGCTTTCACCTGAGTGGGTCTTGCAGGGTGAGATTCAGAGGTTATATTCAATATTCAGCAATGGCCATGGTACATTCTGGTTCCAGTCTGAGCTTCACAGAGCAGCGCAGTGAAAACTGTACAGCAGAAATACTTTGGCTTTTTACCTGAAGAGACATGGTGATGACTTATAGTACACCCTGAACAATTTTTCTTCTCTGTGCTTTATCTGGACCAATAAATGCTTATGCTTCTGGATGCAGGAAGAGCTGTTTGTTCTCCTCAGCTGACAACCCATTAAAAAGAAAATAAAGTAAACATATCAGAATTAGTCCCCTAAAGCTTCCATCAAGCCTTCTGCCATGAGCACTTTGCTGCTGTTTTTGTTTTTTTCCATTGCCAGCTTTTGGCACTCAGGGGCAATCTATCTTTTGGGATAGAGAATAGACTCACTCTCCTTCTCCAGGATGTATGATCCAAAAGCTAAAAGTAGAGGATATCCAGAACGATATCAGAGGTCTGCATAACAAATAAGTAGCCAAAATTGTTGAAAAATATTTTTGGGTGTCAAGGACTACAATACCCTTAAGAAAAATTACAAAAACTAGGAGGAAACAGTTATGAGCTAACTAATGAAAAGTTATTTTCTTACCCCTTGCAGTAGTGGTCAGTTTAAATACTGAACCTGTGGCAGTTTCTCAGAGGAAATACCTGAATTTTGATGATATGCACTAAAAACAGCATTCAAGTTTTCTTGTTCACCATCAGACGGTAGAGAAGAGTCATCGCCAGAACAAAAGAAAAAATCCACAAGGTGCCATTTCACCTAAATTTTTCTATAAGGACTGTCAAGCACTGGGCTTTAGGACCTACTGGAAATGCAGACTCTCGCAGCTTTCAGGCCAGCCCTTGTTTTCAGCTGATCATTACCAATTCTGACCTTTTAAATCTTCTGCTGCTAAGGGAGAATCTGGTCTTTACAGAAAAGCTGTTCTGTATTCCTTTCATAGACAATGGAGAACTTAACTATATTTACTGGTATTTAACATATGGAGCATATTTGCCTGGAAGGTAGATGAAATCTCCTGCATTTAAGATCAAATCAATTTGAATTTAAGGTCACATTTGCAGAAGTCAATGTTCTGTAGAATCAAAGAAGAGCTTAATTCAACTATTTTTTCTCTGTCAATCAGCTGCATAGTTTCACACAGTGGAGTTGTGCAAGCCTTCCTCCTGCAAGGAATCCTTGCACACACAAACATTTAGACACGAAGCTCCAGCAGGACTTGGATCTTCCTCACCTGAGTGGAGCTGTGGGTGTTGAGGTCCAAGACAAGCTTCCTGTTTGTAATTCTTACTCCTACAAACAGTGTCAGTCATACTGCTGAGGCTCCTCAGGCATGTATCTCACCTTCTTAAAGGGAGATACTCAGTAAAGGGAGGCTCTCAGGACCAAACCTTTTTTCTTCTGATGAGATGTATCCAACCTGGCACATCTAATTCATGTGCTTCCAGGACTAAATGGAGAAAATAGGCTGATGTGATTTCAAGGTGAAAGCGTGTGTATCTTCATTCATAAGCAAGTGCTGCTACTTCAAAGGGGAAGAGATTTGCAGGAATCAATGATCTGCAATATCTTTTTGCTTAAAGTGTAATTGCCATCCAAGAGCAATGAGGGATTTTGCTGCTGCAGAGGTCTGGGAAACACAAGCCCAAAATACAACTTTCTGGTTGGGAGATTTCTAATATTGGAACATTGTCTTTGAATGCTACTAACCCACAGCCTTTTCCCCTGGAAATTTAAACAGCAGAGGAGAGAATAGGAGCTGTTGTTGATTTCTCCTGCTTTCCCTAAGAATGTCTGATACAGCAGGTCTGAAAATGGCATTTATATTCTTAATAAAAAGATTTTTGTCTTTATTTTTAAATGAAAATATTGATTACTTAGCCTTGATGAAATAATGAATATAGTCAAAGGGCAGTGGAAAAAAAAGAAAAAGAAAAAGCCATATTAATTGCTCCCTTGTGGCAGAAAATAAGATTTTATTTAATTTTTTAACATAATGGAAACAACAGCTGAAAAATCGTGCAGAAAAGTGGGGGTTATTCAGAAATGCTTATTTAATGGATTTTTAATTTACATTATTCACAGTCCACCTGGGATGGTCAATTGAAATATATCTAGCAGTATTCTCTTCTGATGAAAATTTGCCAGCTATTTAGCCAATGCATTTAAATGATAAAATAGAAGAGGAAGAACTACTATTATCACAAATTTCAGGAAAAGTTAACAGAAGTATCTTTCTGGTTGCTATTATTTAGACATAGGTAAACACATAGCAAACTGTAAATGTTTCTTTATATTTCATGTTACGTTGTTGAGACTTTTTACTAGATAAAATCACTTTTTGTATAAGGGAAACCCTTCTTTGAATACATTTTGGTAAGATGTCTTGATAAACATCTTTGAAAAATATCTTGATATCTTAAAATAATATTTGAAGGAAATAAAGTAATGAGAAATTTTACAAAGAAAGGGGGAGGGATTTTTTTCCTGTTTGATATGCCATGTATTTGTAAACATTTCCAAGCCAAGCCTTCTTCATTGCTGGGTGTGCCACATCTTTCACAAAAGGATTCCACTTCTAGTCACAGTAGCCATTCTTAAGCTAGCATTCATACTAAATCTTCTCTCATATTGCTGAGTTGACAATCCACTCCTCCCTTACCTGTGGCTGCTGGGATTTGAGTCTCTGCTCCCATGCAGACTCTCAGGACAAATTCACCTCTGATGTAAATGTGATCACTTCCATTGAAGTCAGATGAGTTGCTTTCTCTTGCACCAAGGCTTAATTTGATCCTCGATGTTCAGATCACTAAGCTATCCCCTCTGGCCTAGCAATTCTCCCATTGAAAAATTACTTTCTGACTGTAAATGCCAATAGTCTTTTTACTCTGGAAGCTGAAGAAGCAGTAAGTGCATGTAAGGGTTTCATGAAGGGCTTCAACAACCCACTGCATCCTGAAAGTGTCTCTTACCTTTCAAATGAAGAAAAGGAAGTCTGGGTGAATGAAAGATCACTGTATTTTTGTGTCTGCTGCATCAAAACCAAAAGAGTTTGGGCCTTTAGAGATGAGGAGGATCATTGTAACTCGTTTCCCTACAGGACTCATTCAGCTCTGAATCAGCAGAGCTTGTAGCCCTCTGACATACAGATCGACCTGAGGGGGAAGAGAGAAAGAAGGATGTAATTGTGCCAATTAATCTGGAAAGGCATCTGAGAGAACAATGTCTTTAAAGAAAGCCTGGTAATGATCTTGGTTAGATGAGAGTAAATCTAGAGCAATGTCACTGAAACCAAAATATCATCCTGTACTTGTTGGTTATAACCTGGATCAGAATTTGGCCTGGAATTGCTTGCTTATACTGGACTAGCACCTCTCAAAGGAGAATATAGATGGTTGTAATTAATACCATATATTAAATAAAATAGCAAATATTTTCAATTCCATAGTTAGAAAACCCAATAAATTTACAATGCTGTTCTACTACTTTTTCATTTTGCTATAAAACCCACAATGTATTTTGAGCAGGGATTTTGTGTCACGGAACCAGAATTGGTAATATCTACAGGTCTGAGTAATAGCTTTATTCTAAGACCTGCTATATTCCACAGAGGAGTCAGGACATCAGGAAGCCTTGGTAACATCTTGAAAGAAGACACCAAGCCATCTATAAGTTTGATGTATTTTACATTAAAATAGTAGCAAATCTGTGAAATAAGAAAAAATGTAGAGCAGAAGTATGTTCTCCTTAGGAGAAGTCAAGGCATTTGTAGGTCCTAAGGAGCTCTACAGCTAGAAGTAGTAGGAGTTGTCCTGTGCTGCTCCTTTTGGCCATGGCCCCTGTCCTACTGAGGCAGAAGCAGAGCCAACCTGTTTGCTGGCACCTGCCACCAGAGGGGCTGCCAGCCAAGGAGAGATGTGAAGAATTCAGGCTTTGTGTGTACCTACACACTGAGGAACACCAGCAGGTGCCTCCTCTAGTCCCACTTCCTGATGCAGGATTTACTGGGCATATTGGGAAACACACTGACAGAAAAGCCACTGTTAACACATTATTTAAATAATCCCTGATTAACTAGTGAAATTATAGTTTTAGGAAGTATCGAGTGAATTGGAAAGTGTGGAGTTCCACTGAAATATGATATTGATTTTATGCCTTTTAATTTGTTAGAGATTGTAACTAGCAATGCTATCACCTATTTACTCTTCCCAAGTTATTTATTATTGACTAAAAATAGGTCTGGATGAGAGTTGCTAATACAGAAGAGCCAGGATCTGCCCAGACCTGAACAGGGGAATGAATGGTTGGAAGTGAACCTAAAATATATCTGAGTTGTAGTCAAGGCTGTTTAGTTCCATGTTTTCAAGCCTCTCCATTCCCTAATTTGCACGTTTCTGTCTCTTGGAATAGCCTCCACATGTATAATTGTTAATGTAAGATGTAAATTAGCACACAGTGTCTTAGCCTGAGCCCCAAGACACTTCCAGCACTGTAGCAGTAATGATAGCTATTGATGGAAATGGTAGAAAAAGAAGGCAGAGCAACTAGCTTTTTTTTTTTTCTTTCACTTCTTTTGAAATGATAGCAAGCTCTTCAGCAATTTTGCTCTGCTGTAGGGAGAAGGTTTGTGAGTCCTAGCTTTTTGGCTGCCTTTGGCTTGATCACTTGCATAGGTTCAATTGCTTTGTTGGCAAGAGTTTTAACACAAAGTGCTGTAATCAAAATTTTCCCTTCTCAGCATTGAGGATTAGTCCTAACTGTCCAAATCAAAGCCTGCTGGAATGGTACAAATCTTTGTAGACTCAATGGCTGCTGCCGTTGTTTCTCTGATTCTGCTAGACACAATGAGACATTAGGTCTGGATTTTAATCCACCTCTTCATAAGAGAAGATGCAGTTGGGAGACTTAAGATCTGGTCTTGTAACTTCTGTTTCACATGAGCAATCTCACTGCAGATTAAAGACTAATCATAGAAGGATTTGGAGGATTGGGCCCTTTGATTTCTCTTCATGTTAAGTCTCCTTTATCTGGATCATCCCGTTGATTATCCTTCTCCATCTTTTACATATGGCTTTAGAAGTAATTAGAAGGAAATAAGATTTTCTGACTTTAACTTAATCAGTAACATGTGTACTTTGAAAAGTTACATTTTTACATGACAGAGAATGCATCATCCAAAAGCAAATATCTCCAAGGTATTTGGGCTCGCTTCTAACTGACAGCCGGACATTATCACAACTGTGTGGCTGCTCTTTGTTCTGACTCACAGACACTGTGAATGTTTGATAAATGTTACCTTTTTAATTCTTGATAACATTATGAAAATGTTAAGAAATGTTACAGCAGATAACCTTCCTAGACCAAACAGCAGCGTTAACCATGTGAAGTTAATAACTGACTATGGGACATTTACTTAATTTACCTTTAAAAAAAGTTTTGCTCACACTGCTCAAACTTTCCCTTCATTTTTATCTCCCTTTCTCCAAGGCCACAGATAAGATTTTTCTCTTACTTACTTGCAGGTCAGCTTTCCATGACACTCAGGTCTGCCTATAACCAAAACCAAATATTTATGGGTATGTGGGTATGAAACACCATAATGATAAATGTATGATAATACACCAGAATGAAAGATTTCAAGACAATAATGTTTGCTGTCTGAGCTGGACATTTACTTAGTCTGTGTAGACAGGAGCAGGTACTTTGATATAAATCAGATGAAGTGTTTTTGAATGAAAAGTCTGTGCTGTGAAGTGCAGAGATCAGGACATACGGGCACACAGGTGTCATTTTGCAATGAAAGCTGCTAATGCTTTCTGTGCATGTCTAAAAACACTTTGTTTCAAGGTTGTGCTTCTGAGGATATAGCTCTGCAGGTTTCTTTTAAAGAATGAAGTGCTAAATAATGGATTAAAGGCTAAAAAAGGATTTGAAAGGTCTTCACCATATTTTTAGCACATTTGTGTTATACTTTTTACTCCTCAGACAAACACTTCCAGATTGTATTTAAATTTGAAGCATGTTCATGACATTGCACATTCATAGAATGATCAGATAGACTTGGAAGATTTAACGTTTAACCTTCATCAATTATTACACACAGCTCCTCACGTAAGTAAGCAGATGCTTGATTTTAAGTATTTTGGACTCACACTAATTTTATTCTTAAACATTTTGCCAAATCAATGACATAGTGGACTTTCATGCAATTCACAATAAGTGCTTCAGAAAATATAAATATATGCTTTATTTTATGAAGTTTAGTGAAGAATATAACTATCAGAGTGTATAAATTAGATAGATGTTTTTGCTTCCTGAAGACCCAAGTAGAAAGTCTCTTCCTCACTTTTGTCATTAATAACACAAATTAGGTCCTTTCTCTGACTACCTCTCACAAGAATTCTCATGGGAATCTGGCAGCCAAAGCACCAGTTTCACTTGTATTGAGTGGAAACAGAGTCTTCTCTAAAATAAACTATTGGCAAAGGTATGTCAGGGAAAGCTATACTTTAAAGTGACCACAATCCGGATGCTGTAATTGCTTTTTCGTATCCTGATATATAATCATCCCAGTTTACACCACCCTACAAAAATCATACTACTTTGGACATATTTGGAGGAGGTAGTTTGAGGGTATGAGTCAAGCACAACCAAGGAAAATGACTCATTATTCCTCTGTTCACTCTACCAAACAGCACGTAACTGGTGCTAAACACCTAGAGGCCAGTTTGCTGATGCCTTTCTTCAAGGACCCCGACTCATTTCATGATATGATGTCACTGATTTTGCTCTTGATCACACATAAGTTCCTAGGAAAGCATAACCTACTCCATTTTCAAAGGTAAAAACCAGTTACATCCAGCTGCAGATGTTAAAGCAACTGGTTACTAGGAATGATCTTTCAGGATTTAGCAGCAGGAACAGTAGCAAAGCCCAGAATCATCAACAAAAACCATGTGAGATGGATTAGCCCTAATTTTCGTCTTCGTTCCCTTTCTGTCTTAAGACCAACCCTACTACACTAATTTTTCACCTTGTTCTGTAAGCCCACTGCCATTCTGGAAGCATGATCTCTCTTTAAATTTTGTAAAGTTCAAGCTACAACAGAAATGGAAGAGCAGAGAAGATTATTATTTTATATCCTAGAAATTATTTACTCTCAATTACCACCAGGGTTTGAAGGATTCTGTCACATTTACATTTCTTCAATGAATTAAAATTAGTGTTGGTATGTGTATTCTCATTTCCAGTGTTGCAGTCCTTAACCTTTGCAGCTGTAATTTCTTGATTTTTACTTGACAACATTGAAGATTCAACCTGAAACATGAAACTATTTCCTTTTGTTTAGAGAGTTTTGATTTACCGTGTATATACTATTGTGGCATCACTGAAGATGTGCTTAACTGTGGTGACCTGTTACATCTGTTGAAGTGAACATCAAAAGACCATTTAATCACTTGTAATGTTTTTTTTTCCTTGCCTGGGCCAGTGTTTTGTAAGGGTAGAGTTCTGCTAATGCACACTTCTGCCGGGAAGCTTCCCAAGGTGGGGCACAAGAGATGCTAAGTGGCAGAAGGAGGATGAGCAGAAGCCATTAACATTTCCCCAGCAAGGTCAAATTTGATGTTTCCTTTGTTTGTAGTATCCAAATTAAGAAGATGCTTCTCTGTTCTGAGTGTTGCCTCTACATAAACATACTCCTGGGTAATCTCAGGCTGGTCACTTCTCCTCACCATTAGCCACCCATTAACAAGCTGATTGAAAAGGGGCCAGCGCAGCTTACACAAAGCGCTGACTATTTTCCAGGAAGACCAAATTTCTCATCAGATTCATCAACACTTCAGACTATCAATAAACAAAAAAAAACTCATTCTCATTCTGAAAGGCTATGATCACAGGAGAAACCTTTGTGTTCTTTCTGATTTTTTTTTTATTGAAAACATGTTGGGGGGGGAAAAAAAGGTGTTATCTTGCTCTTTTTTTTTTTTTTTCCTGAAGCCAGTATTACCAGCCATTTTACTTGTACTTTACTATTATTATCTAGGTGATGGCTGTGACATGTTGATCATATATGGCAGTGAGAAAATTGATTTCCCTCAACAGAAATGCTTCCAATTTTCCCTGAGCCATAATTTTATGTCCACAACAAAATAAAGGGGTCATTTTCCTTAAGATGAGGGAATTGAAATCTTTGATAAAAGCCATAGTAAATGTTGTACTTTTGATTGCGGAAACTGCAGTTTTCACAAACATCTCCCTGTCTGCTCTGTGTGTGTGTGTTTCTGGGTGAGAAAAGGAGAGAGAAAGGAGGCAAAAAGAAGCTTTTGGAAATACTGAAGTTGCTTTAAGTTCTGCAAATCTACAAATTCTTCCTGGACACAACTATTTGTTTTCTCAGTGAAAATTTAGGACTCTATCTTTAGCTTTCAGTCAGGCTTCTCCTTTTCGAAAATTGCTCTAGGTAAAGCCTGTTCCTATGTATGACTGCCTAATTTTCTTGTGTGAGTTTGAAAAATCGGGGAAAAAATGGGAATTATTTATGTAACTAAAATTACAAAAATTGGCATTTCCTAAGAGAGTATAATCACAGTAGACCAAAAAAAAAAAAGTAAGCTATTTTTCTCCCTTAAAGAAGGATCTCTTCTGTTGCTTGGTTTTTTTGGTAGGTTTTTGTTTGTTTGTTTGTTTTTCTTTGCGGTTTTGGGGTTTGTTATTGTTGTTTATTTGTTCTGGTTTTTTTAGGGATTTCGTTTGGTTTTTTGTTTCTTTTTTTGTTTTGGGATTTTTTGGGTTTGTTTTTGGTTTTGTTTTTGTTTTTAAGAGGATCTCTTTTACCCTTAAAAAATCCTGTAGCTGTGTTTCAGGGAAAATATAGAAACTATTGGCTAATTAGAAAATCTACTTAAGACTTATTCTTCTGTTTGGAAATTATTTAAATTTATAATAGAATTTTTTTCTTTTTTTTACTCTCTGCAACAGCAAGTATGGAAGGTTTGGGAAGTTGACTAAGCAATCCACAAGCAGAGTTTTTAATTTAAATTGGTTTTGTTCAATAGTCAGAAAGAAATCTATGCTGAATCCTTGAATATTCAGAAAATCTTGAAAACTGACCTTCTGGTACTTTTCTGCATTGATCTTTTATGTCCACAGTCCCATGTGTGAGTGTAATGCATGTGATAATGTCTCACTAGAAGTTTTTGCCTCTATCAAACTACACTCTTTGATATCTCACTTCTACAAGATGAAAGACTCCCATAATTGGCCTCATCTCGGTTTGGTCTGTGGAGTGGCCAGGGAATTGTGCCCAATCAAAGTTATGTTTCCAGAATTTACAGTGAAGGAGACAAGGAGCTAGAGACAAAGCATGAACAGTGTTTTCCCTAAGAGTCTGATCTAAGTCTGTTACCTGAAGACAGATATAAAGAATAGCTGGTATTTTGACAGAAATACAGAGTCAGGTAAATAAGAAATTTTCTCTTACTTTCATAGAAGTGAGACAGTTTATGCTGTTTGATGGCTTGATGATTTTTCCTTGGCTTCATTTCCTTGTACATGGCTTTTTTCCTGACTTTTCTTTGCTTATAAATAGGGAAATGTTGCAGGAACTCAGCACTTAAGGAATACAGGAGTTCAAAGTTTAAGTAAGATGCTGAGATGATGCTAACAGCAAAAGAGAGTAGTGATTTAGAAGTGCCTTGCATGTTTTGTATATATTGTTCACAAAATGCAGAAGATGTGCATTTGACAGAAGAGTTAATCTTGTGATCTCTTTGCTTATTTCATCTGTACTCAAGAGAGGAGAGATATGGAGGTCAGTTCAGATGCACGGGTTCTGATTGTTTCACCAGGGACATAAAACAGGAGGCAGTAAGTCATGAAACAAGGATATTGTTGAAAAAAAATCACAAGATCTTCTTCTGAGACAGTATTTTCCCAAATCCAGAAAAGTAATTCTTCCTTTTTTACTTGGAAGATTTTTTTATTAATACCATAATCATAAAACCATCATTCTAATATTTATTTTTAAACTCAGTGGATTAGATTGCAGCAAAAAGGCAGCCATGCCTTTTGCACAGTTGATGTTGGAAGGGCTTTGTTGTAAGAGGAATTTTGCATTTTTTCTCTAGATGGTACATGAGAGACTAGACTGAGCAAATTTTCTGAGGTTGCTGCTGATTTTTTTT
The DNA here is from genome assembly GCA_003676055.1 of Chloebia gouldiae. Taxonomy (NCBI): domain Eukaryota; kingdom Metazoa; phylum Chordata; class Aves; order Passeriformes; family Passeridae; genus Chloebia; species Chloebia gouldiae. The sequence continues at coordinate 5,807,211 of QUSF01000015.1, forward strand.
TAATTGAGGTACAGCACGGAAGTTCCCCTGTGCATGTTACTCACAGGCAGAACTAGTGTCAAGGGAAGTACATCTTGAGAACAAAAGGACTTCTTCACTTTACTTAGAAGTGTTGGAAAAAAAGTCTCCCACAAAAGTGGAAAGAATATCCACAATAAAAAGCAAGATCTGCTTTCTAGTGGAGTGAGTGAGAGGTAGACAGATTTATTATGACATTATGTCTCATCAGATAGAACCAGCTCTGTAGCATAAAAAGAACTTGAGAGACAGAAACAGATGCTAGAATGGGTCTCTTCTTTTTCTTCCTAGAACAGACACATGTTTGTGTTCTTGCCTTTAATATTAATTCAGAAAATAGTATAAGAATGAAAAAGTTTGGCTCTGAGGTGACATTGATACCAGAAGTGACTTTATTGGTGCCTTTTGCTGTCCTCTCTCAGCAAAAGGAGGAACTTGGACATACTGAAATTCCTGGACAGCCAATACCTGGTTTGCTCTTGGAGACTGACAAGCTTGTTTTACATGCATTGTGTTTTGCAAATCTTTGTTAAATGTTTGGAATTGTGAATTGGGGTTTAAGGAACACTGGGGGAAATCATCCACTACAGCTGAGAGTGGATGATGGGAAATGGGATAGCCAAGATGAGCTGTGTATGCTGGGATGCTGAAATTACAAGAAAAAAACGTAAACGGGAGCTAGATGTGCTTGGAAACCTTAGAGTGTGTGGTTCTGCATCATACACACTCCCTATGCTCCTATTCCCAGAACTTCTCTAGGGAGGCTCCTCAGCATCTTGTATTGCTGCATAAATGCAAAGCCATTTTGGGGCAGCAGTATGTAGCATTGTTCTCGGGACTGAGTAGGGCAGGTTCTACCAGGAGCTGCATCTGAGCAATTCTGTTCACATCAGAGAGCTCACCAGTAACTGAGAAAGGAACCTGGACCATCTCGGGTATGCAAATCAATAAACGTGTTTGTGATCCAGTTGGTGTCTGGCTCGTTAATAGAACATTTCCACATGCAACAATTTCTTAGAGATTTTTCAAAAAGACTGGAAATGCAGTTGTTAAAGTGCAAATCTTCAGGGTTCCTTGGAGCACTGGAGACTACTCACTTTCACCCAGTAAACAGATTTTAAAGAAAAAAAAACAGATGAAAATGTACCTTATTAAACAATAACACTACTATTGCATAGTCCTAATTCTCAAATCCATCACCTTAAATCAGCTAGATTCCAAGTTTGTCTGACCAAATTCCAACAGCTCTTACAGGAGGAAAATTTCAAGTAGCAAATGTTTTTCAAAAGGCAGTGTTTCTTTGAATGAAACTGAGATACAAATAACTGGCATTCATAGTCAAATGGAACAAAATGCATTGAAAAAAAAAAAAGCCTGAATTGAAAGGGTAAGAAACTGACATTCTGGAAAATAAAAACCATTTTGATACATACTCATGCAAAAAATACTTGTGAAAGTGCTGCTTTAATGTACCTGAGTGCACATTCTATACTATCTATGTCTGTAAAGGAAGGTAAAAATATTTGCCAGTCATCCTTAACATTTGTCTGTTATTTTCCGTAGGGAATCTGCATTCTCTAATCATCAATTGTTTCTATTAGACTAGAGTTATTTGTTCTTTCTTTTCCTTTCCTTTATATTTCCCTGGATCTCTACATATTTAGAATTTGTTAGATCCTAGGTTTTTCTCTCCGATACTTTTTCCATCATCAAAAATGCTATTTGTTAAGCATCAAATCCACACCTACATGAGGATAATTTGAGAATCCCACAAGGAGGCATGGATGATGCTGCCTTACTAACATCTGCAGATATTTTCATGTTTTCAAGAATGGTAGAAAATTAAGTCCTCAGACTCAAACACAGAATATGCAAAACTAACACCAACCCAAAGGGGTTGCTTATGAAAATTTGAGTCTGACTAAAATATAGATAATCGAAGTTAGAATCAAGGAACAAAGCTGTTCCAATTTTATGCTCAGTTATTCCAGATGTATTTCCTAGTGGGCAGTTTGCAAGTACAGTATAATGTTACCAAAATATATTTCTCATAGCCAAGTGAATCAGGAAAACAAGATACATTGGCAAATGAGAAACAAACCACGAGGCAGGCAGACAAGAGCTGTCCTGAGCAATGGTGGGGAGGTAAGAATGAAGACACACCTCAGAAAACATTTGAGGACTGGAACAATGTTTATTCCAGATCTCTTCCAGAGTGTCCTTTGCTGCAGCAGGGTGCTCCATCTGTGACACAGGTCCAGTGCAGAGCTTGCATTGCACATCCATATAAAATGGGCACATCCATGTAAATGAGTTCTTGTATCTGTGAGGTTACTAAGCCCTGTCTGCTGATGGAGCAGTGTAATTGGGACACAGCGGAGGAGAAACTTGAACTCCATGGCAGTAACAATGTTATAGCTGTCTTTGTACCCTACTAGAATATTGCAGACTCTATACTCTTTCTTGTTTATCTATTTTAAATAGTGCAGAATTTAGTACCTTTTATAAGAGCAAGGCTTTTTTTCTTTCATGATTTTTAATAGATTTCTCCATGTTTCTCATCAGTCACCTCATCCAGATAGATCTCATAATCCTGTAACATGAGATTTGGTGAAATACTACTGCATACTTATAGTATAGACTGCGGATAGAGATGGAGCAATTGGCGCAAGTAAAATGCTAAATTATTGCTTAAGGAGCACAGTCTGGTGGTCCCACCATCAGGGATGTAGGTACAAAGTCTCATTCAAGAGACAAGTCTGATTACTTACTCTTCAACATAGTAGAAGAGAAAATCCTAAATTCATAGTTGGAGGTTGGAACCAAAAAGACAATTCTAAAGCTCAAGCAGAGTCCTCTATTTTTCCTTTTTAATGGGTAAAAGGCCTCACTGAGTATTATTAGAAGTGATTTGGCACTTCAGCATGCAATAGGCATAGAGTGTGATTTTTCAAAACCATTACACATCTAATTTACATTGACTGAAAATCCCATGAGACACCTAAATACCTCTGGACAACCTTACTGTGCCAATTCATAAAGCTCACTTATCTTTCTCACATTGAGCAAACTCCTGATTTTTACTATGTGAATCATTATGAATTCCTGTTCCCTTGATTAGGATGCCAAGTTTACATGTAAACAATTTTCAGCTATGATGGGAAACCTTTGTAAGCAATGCTTTCTTTTTTTTTTCTTTTTTTTTTTTGGAACATTGGTTGCAGTCACCCTGCTGCTGAGCATGCGGATCAGATTCAGACAGGGCAGTGTGATGCAACAAGCTGAATTTCTTGACTGACCTTCAGCCTTCCCCCTCCATGGAGATATACAGCTTTCTTCTCTAAGTGAAATTCAGCAACAGGGGCCAACTGAAATGTAATTCTTTTCACTCTTTCACAGAAGCAGCAAAAAGGTTTCTTCTGTAGATGAGAAATTCTTTTGCTCATCTCTACTGGAGACTGAATTGTTTATTGTATTGACTGCTCATCATTGTGGGCTGGGTTTTAACAGATATGACAATTTATCTGTATCAATAATGAGGGGGGGTGCTGTTGTGATACATTAAATACCTTTGCAATTTTTTTTTTTCTTTCTATCTTTTTTTCTCTTTTGTTCTTAAGCACTAAATCTCAGCTTGACTATATCCTGCAGTGGAAAATTACTACTATTCAGAAATGTGCCTTGCTGCATTATGGTTGTATATTTGAAGACTCAAAGCTCTATCTGCAGCACAAAGGCAGGCTCAACAAATGACTTAGCATCTTTGGTCCTTTATCACAGCCCTTTATGCCAGCATTTTCTACTTGGTATGAATCAGGTATGCTTGTGAAATTAGTATTTTTGGCTCTTTATTTTATATAACAATTATGCATCTGAATTGAAATGTCATATTATCATTAATATCCATCTGAAATTGTTTCTAGTAGGATCAGAATCACTCCATGAATGTTTTTACAGTACCAGATGACAAAATTTGCAATGACCTATCTCTTTATCAAAATGATCGTATGGGAAGATATTTAAAATGAGACATTATTTTTAGACCAAATTCAGAGAGACACACTCCTTGTCAGCTCTAAGATACAGAAGGCAAGAGGATCCTGCTACACCTACGCTTTTGGGGGGTTTATTTTAAAGAATTTCTCTTTCAATATGCACTTGGATCCACATTAGAAGCAGTCAGAGGCTTTTAAGGGGAGAAAATCTCAGGACAGTGTACAGAATCAGAGCCAGGGTCATGACCTTGACTATTGATCCAGCCTCTCTTATTTCCACAGCTTGCTGAGGCTTGTTCTTCCAACCTGCTGGTGTACATTAGAGCAGAAATCCATAACATGGCCATGTTCATCCAAGCACAGGAAGAAACTAAATTAAATGTTAAAAAACAATCTGAGGCTGGAGTTGGAGACAATTCATCATGATCCTA
>QUSF01000015.1:5811664-5896670 GCA_003676055.1 Chloebia gouldiae
GAGGCTGGAGTTGGAGACAATTCATCATGATCCTAGACGTCAGGCAGGTAGGATGACCAAGAGTTCCTCAGCCAATAGACCCCAAACAGAATATGGAAGGTCCTCACTGCCTCATTTGTCAGGTACAGAGCAGATACTCGGAAAAACACTGAGGGGGAAAAAAGTATACTGAAGGTCAGTGTTTTAATTCCCAACCATGCACAAATATTCATCTTTTGGAATGCAACCTGTAATTGAGGTTTATGGGAGAAAGTGAGGGCAATAAAAAAATAACTGACATTAATAAATTAGCAGTCAAAACTAGAAGAAAATAAAATTTAGCATGGAAGTAGTGTAGTAAAAATCGAGGTCCAGCTGAGTTCTTATAACTCTGGAAGGTTTAGGAGAAGAATTTGACTACAGACTTGAGTAACCTATTAAAATCAGCAGTCTATCTCTTTCACTTTCAAAGGTTATGTCTGTGGACTGCTAATCTTCCTTCTTGATGAAAAGGATATATAGCTGTATGATCTGTGGGGCATAGAATGGAGAATAAAAGAGATTGTGTAGGCTGTTTGAACTGTTTAGAAGCTTCTCTTGGCTTCTTCTCAAGCTGTTATTTGTACTGGACACAGAACACCTCCTTTGTGTACTCACCCAAACACGTAACCCAAGGAATCCATCCCAGGTGGCAGTATTTTCTTCTGGGAACTACAGAACATACACACCGTGACAATACTGTGCAAATACTGTGGTGACTGAAAATATTCACAAACCCCAATAAAGCCTGTGTGGGTGCTGTTCAAAATTACTCGGCTGCTGAGAAAGAAGAACTTTCCAGTTTTGTGAACATGAATTAAATTTCCTATTGTGGTTGAATTGTGTTCTCTCTCGAAACATGGATAAGCAGGTGTCTGAGCTGAAAATAGTCTGCCCTTTAATTTTATTCCTAAGTTATGTTACACTATTTGTGCGTTATCAGCATGTGCTGTTAAACCTCATCATGCTGAATGCCAATCTGATGAAACATAATAAGACATAACACAGTTTGACAGCTAATATTTAAAGAAGAAATCTTATCTCTCACTATCTAAATAGCAAAGGGCTCCCATTCAGACACTTAGAGATTTTTAGTGGATATCTTGAGAGAACAGTTAACCTGAGCTTTCTCAGAATGGTTCCCCAATATAGACAGCAGCTTTGTATGTGTGTGAGCTTAAAACACAATGTACTCTCACAGACTGGGAAACTCACACCGAACAATTCCTGAACTTCCTTTTTAATCGGTAGTGTTCTAAGCAAGACTATGTAGGAAATGGGGATGAACTGTTGGAATTTTGTTCCCTAGATGTTTCTTACCAAATATTCTGCAATATCCAAATGAGATGATGTATTTTAACAAGCCAATAAAAAATGAGGTAATTTCCATTAAAAAAATGCGGGAAAAATGTGACATATCAGGTGTAGAAGTTTGATGAACATAAAGTCCTGCATGCTGTACATCACAAATTGCTCTGGTTTTTTCTCTGGCTCTTTTCAGTTCATTTTCCTGCATTATTATTACTTTCCATTCACACAGGAATAAGAGAGTACTTGAAGATCTACATATTGGTAGAAGATCTGTTCTCTATTCTTAATGATTTATACTTCACCATCTTTTTCAAGTGTCTGGATTCTTACTTTCATCCATCATTGGCCTGATTTTTACCACCAAAAACTAACTTAGAGTTAATACTGTTAACTTACAGTAATTTCAAAATAAAGAAAAATATGAATACTTATGAATAAATATTGTGGCACAAATACCATATGCTGATACATATACCTGATCTAAAAGCATCTCAGCTTTAATTCTTTGGAAAATTGGACTTGAATATATCTGAGTTGCATGATAATTTTCTAAATTGTAATACCTTTAAAATTATTCAGTTTGAAAGGAATTTCACTAATAGTGAAAAAGATCCATATGCTTTCCAGGACATTTTTTTTCTTTTCTGAAAATTTAAGATCAACTTTATATCTGGCAAAATCAAGCCAATTTTCTTGTGTATACATCTACCACCAGTGAATTAGAGAAATTCCCATATCCAGACTGCCAAGCCTCTGATAATCTCTGTCCAGATGATGAGTTGTGTGCACCCAGAACCCCACTCTGAGAGAGATGAGGTCAGCACACACCTGGTAATTCCTCCTGCCCTCACCTGTGCACACACCTGCCCTTGCCAGTTCCCACAGAAGTACCAGCACCCAATAAACTTGAATCCTCTGAAAGAGCTGAAACAAAATGCAAAGCATTTCTCAATTTGTCCAAGTAGGATCTGTTCTCATGGCAGTTCTGTAGCATTCCAACAAAGGGGCACTTCCCAGTTGTGCTGATAATGCTCCATGGCTGTTCCCTGGAAACCTTACTCATGACCATATTTAACTTTCTCATTTCCCAATAATCAAATAACAGAAAACCACACCAGCAGGGTATGGAATATTCTTCCAGGGAGACTCAGGCAAATTTTGTCAAATTCAGCAACATTGAAATTAATTAAATTAATTTCCCATAGCACATTAGCAGCTTGAATCTACATACATGTTTGTATTATGTTAATAATTTAGTGTGTTTGAATGAGCAGAAAGGGACAAAATGAAGGATAAATGTGTCAGAAGTTATGGCTCTAAGAATCCACTTAATAGCATGACCTAATAAACGATTTTTAAAAAAAATCAGGAACACATGCTTCTGAGAAACTTCGTTTTATGGTAGCCCTAGAGAGTCTAGGGGAGACAAAAACTCCAATGGCAAATAGGCAGCCATTTTGCACTGATTTTGCAGTCACTTTAAATCTCATAAATCTACCTTTTTCCTGCCTTAATCTAGTGTTTACTACACTTTAATCAAAATTATTTTGGAAAGTTATCTACACAGTTTTAGGGTACCTTCATCTATGTGTGCTTTCCTTAGACTGAAAGTGGTCCTACATATTGTTTCACCCTGAAATAAGAAAATAATACATGAATGAAACAGGCATTGTTTAGCTAAATGTAAGCTGAATTAGATTGTATCTTTTACTGTATCACATAAGGACTCCTGAACATTATTATTTGACCACATAGATTTCTGAAATGCCATGAAAAAAAAAACATTTTCCCCCTTTCATTTGAAATTGATATTCTTAACTTTCATACCCAGTTAACATCTTAAAAAATAGATTTGAAAAAAGTTTTATGGTACAGTAGTTAGAATGAGAATCTCTGAGGATATGTAATTTTGTTTGCTTAACTTAGCTGTGAAATTTAACCCACCTTTTTATTGCACTTGAGCCAAAACTTCTTCGAAACACATCAGTGCAGTTGCCCACTGCTTAGGTAATAGGCAAGAGTGTGGCTGATAATTTGCTTCACTGGAGTCCTTGTCCTTTATTTCTTGCATGAAGGAAAGTGCCATCAGTATTAGATGGCAGCAATAGAAACAGAGCAGGATTTAAAAGTAAGAACTTGATTCATCGTGGTGTCTTTATGGACTGTAATCCAGCAGAACTCAATAACATTCTGCAGTGAAAAACGTACCATCAAAAGTAAAGTTTGAATCTTTTTTAGTAGTACTGCACAGTTAGGATTGTCTTTCTTTAAGATGTCACAGAGGACTTAAAGGACTATGACAGATAAATGCAGTCTTTAAAGCTACTCATGCATTCTTAATGGACAGCCTGTTAATTTGAGGTCTAGGTCAAGAATTTGAATGCCATTTACTAAACACCTCTTTGTCAACAAAAGCTAGTTTTCCCTTAGGGTAAATTGTAACTCATTAATTGTAATTAAATTAAACATATGCGACAACTAGAAAACCCAGGGTGCATTCTGTGAGGAACACCATCCTAGCAGTCCATGGCTGAGTGCTGGGATGTTGAGTGGTTCTGCAATGAAGAGATAATGTCTTTAGCTAAATAACACATTGAATAAAGAAATAGTAAATAATCTTACCCGGTTTTTTTTTTCCCATTAAATAGTAAATATACAAAAATGTTAACGTTAAATATAATTTGTGGGTTTTTGCAAGTTTAAGCCAATAGACATGATATTCAAGATACTTTGTATTTATGTTTATGGCAGCAATTAAACTGTGTTAACACTAGAGACCTTTGTGTTTGGAAGCTCTGTATAATTCATCCTCAGATTCCAAGTTAAATCAGTTTGGTTGTCAAAGATGAGTCCCTAATGGGCAATGGTTCACATCACAAAGCCATCAGGTAATTGCCACTATTTGGCATATTTGGCAGTTCCTATTAGGCAAGGCCCAGGCCTGAGCTGTTACTCTGAAGCATTATATCACTGCAGATTGAAGACAACAAAACAGCGATTGGGATGAAAAGGTTATACTGGTTTGGACATGGCATTTTTCAGTCAAAATGAGTAAGCAGATTTTATTCAAGAGATTTAGAGGCTTTTGACACTTTTCTGCATGATGAAGATTACTATTTTGGTCTAAACTGAAGCAATTGGCTTTAAGGGGTTTTAGAATTTTCATTTTTACAAAACCAATTTTTTTTCCAATTAATTTGCCATAATTATAAATTCTTTAAATGCTTCACATAATAGTTGGGAGAAAGAATATTTTTGTTAGAATGTTTCATCTGCTTTCATGTGAAAAAATACAGTTGGCTGACAAACAGTGTGCTGAAGTCTGATCCATGAGGAGAGAAAGAGCTCTGGTGCATACAGATGCTGCCACTGCATTTGTGATCTGAACAGTAAGTGGCTAACTTGAAGGCTGAGGACATTCAGAAACAGTAGATAACTGACCTTGTGTTTTTGTTGAGCTGAGATATGTGCTTATAAAAATTCAGTTAACATGCTCTCTGCAGTTTCCTAGCTGCAACTCTGTTGGGAGCACATCTCTATTTAAAACACATGTGTTGTTTAGCATCACTATTTGTATCAAAATCCCCTCTGTGAATAGTCAAGTGACAAATATTAAAGTGGGGAACCATGTATAAACAGGAGTACTAGGCCCCTTTGAATGTGTTTGGAAAATGTTAAATGGAGTGTAGGTGGAAGATATACCTCATGGAGGGAAAGGTATACCTCATCCCTTTCCTATGTTATTTACTCTGGAGAAACATAACATGTTATTATTAAACACCCTGCACGAGTTATTGCAGATGTATGAGCTCTACATAAAAACTAATCCATGAACTCCTGCATCTTCTTTCACATTTCTGAGTATACAATCCAAGGATGTCTCTCACCTTTCTCATGGATCTAGTCGTGAGGAGAAGAGCATCTCAGCAGCAGCAAACATCCCATGGTCAGGGGTTCTGACTCAGAGAGGCAGTTTCACTAACAGATGGCCAGGACTGTGAAAAGTTTGAATCTCTCCCTGCTGTACAAAATGCAAGCTACTGTGCAACTGATATGATTACATGAGAAATGCAGACTCCCAAAGAAGGCTGCAAAGCAGAGGGAGACAGGAAGATAAGTATTGGGTTTGCTTCCTTTTTTGGCACTAGAAACACAATCTTGAGAAGAAACCATTTCCTGAGAGCTAAGCAAGCCTTGATGTGAATGCTGGCTCTGTCACAGCTTACTCCTGAGGACTGGGAGTTAGTAAACCTATAGAGCACGGGGAGTTCCTTTTTCCTACTTCAAGCTACAATGTAGTAATGCTTAGATAATACAGGAGTAATAAACAGTAGGAATTACTGTATTAGTTGCCAAAGCTTTGTCCAGCTTTCATTCAGCTCCTTTAATAGAGCTTGGCATGAATCCTTGCTTCTTCATATCTTCTCTTTTCTGTTTACTTCCTTTGGAGAGCTTGCCCTATCAAAAACTTCCAGAGAAATCACTGTTTAAGCTAAGAAAGACTCTGTTTCACAAATAGCTGAGTGGAAGCTGGGTGGGGTTATATGCACACTGGTCTCAAACAGAACCTGTGAAGTTCTTTGCTGTGCCTTCACTGTGATAAGCTCTTCTTTCCCTTTCTGTTAGTGACCATTGTGTCTGTCTGTCTCTTGCCCTGTCTGACACAGTGTGTTTTGAGACTGAGTGATGATCAGGAGGTGGCATACCTGTTTTGCTTTCCAAGGTGTTGTAGACTCCTCATCACTCAATGTGAGGAGTACACTCCTGCTTGCTTTGTCCCCTGGGGAGTTTTCCTATCTGGTTTACTGCATATGAAAATAAATTGCTTTCTGATTCCTGTCATTCATAAATCCAGTCACCTTCCATCCTGCTACCAAACCAGGGAGAGAATGACCTCTCATTCCACTCGACTTGTTGAATTTTCTATCTAAATCCATAACTGGGAAACTGTGACTGGGAATTTGTTAGGTGCAACCTGTAGTTTGCCATGATACTTGGCTTTGTCTGGAGGTCAGATATTGTAAAAGATTCTCCTCATATCTCAGCAGGTACCACTTCTCTGTAGGCTGGCTGAACTCAGAGGTTATTGCATTTTCTGACCATGGATGGACACAGTCTTGAAACTGCCCAGACATTTTCCCAAACCTCAAAGTTTACACTCATGTTTGCACTGTGGCCATGGTCCTTGACCACAGCTCCTTATCTACCCAGGTGGCCATATGCCACTTGATCACATTGATCTTTGTTACTGAAAATGACCTTTGCTCATTCAGTTTGGACAAATTACAAAATTTAGGTTTTGAATCCCATTGGCTCTGTTTCTATTGAAGTTGCAAGAAAAGAAAAAAAAAATACCTGACTGGTTTTAGCCTATCTGGTCATCTCAAAAAAACCCCATTTTTTTTTACTTCTGCAAATACTAGGCATCCCATAGCAAGAATCATGTCATTTGTAATTATACCATGATGACAGTGATCACAGCTTTATCACTGTGGTCACAAGAAAATAATGGAGGTTCAGTAAGTGCAAGCAAAATACCCCTTGCTGGCATCCTTGAGGGGCTGCTTGTGACCAGAATCTAAAGTCAGGAAGGACTGCTGTGAAGGAGTGGTCACAGCCTCCTCCCATCATTCCAGGTTCATCAAAACCTCCCTCCCCACCAAGAATAAGTGTGGGCATTGGACAGCAGTTCCACTACTTCTGGTTTCATTAAATACTCTATAAAATCTTCCACAGATGTGAAAAACAGGAAATCACGGCTAAAGCTAGTAAGAAAAAATAGTTCATGCTGAGGGAAAGCACTGATGTAAATAATACATCTTACTCATGGGTTGGTGTTAGCTTGCTTGTGGGTGTTGAATTTCTGGCTGTTTGGCTGTATGATTGCCATTGTTAAGACCAGTCAACTGTTTTTGATTTGATGAATTGAGTGCTCTACTTCTCCATAAAATTAGGTTTTATGCAGATACATTGGTGCCATGGGATGTCATTGTTAGGTCTTTTCCCCAGTGTAAGCATCTTCTGTCCAAAATATGAGATCAGACTGAAAACACTTTTCAACTGGGAAAAAAATTACTAGGTCACTTCTATGTCTGTAATAACTCTGAGAAGCTATTTTTTACTAATGGTATTAATATTTCCTTTCCTGTGTCAGGAATTGATGACATTTTTCTGTGGGGATATGTGTGTATATATCTATTAGACTGCTTCTCATGTCATGAAACTTCATGTTGCTTGGCAATTTCAGACAATACTAATATTCTTTTCTACTTGCTTAGAGCTTGTGTGTCACCGCAGGCCCCTAGCCAGGTAATAATTAGCATTGACTCCATGATTCTCAGAAGACTGATCAATCACTCTATTATACTATATTTATTAAGAAACCCAACCCCTTACAGACAGTCATGATACAGGTGGACCCAATTAATCCTTCAATCTAAACACCATCATGAAACAGGTGGATCCAATTATCCAATTGATCCTCCATTCCAAGCACCATCACCACTGGCCAATTAAGAAATCACCCTTTGGTAAACAAATCTCCATAACACATTCCACATGTTCACAGCAACAGGTGCAACAAGTGAAGATAATTGTTTCTCATTCTTTTCCCTGATCTTCCCTGGGACAATGTCTGGGAATGTTGTGTGTTGCTCTCTGTGGCCAGAGAGCTGCTGCCACACGTGCTCTGGAGGAATGGTTTGTGCATGCAGCCACATCACTGGACAGGGCTGCTGCAGGTGTGTGGGGCTGGCCTTGGTGGGTCCCACAGTGAGGGGTGGCTGCTGTGCCCTGGCATGAAAAAGACAAAGATTTTGCTAAGGAGGGCTGCACAAGCCCAGCTTTTCCTGGTTGTTTCAGCCAGGCCATGGGGCTGCACCACTGGCTTTTCGTCTAACTCTGAGGCCATCGTGACTGAAGTGAGCAGCAGCCTCTTGTCTCCTCCATTCTCCAGGCAGAGCTCTCTCTGTGTAGCTTATGAGCTTAGTGACCATAATGGCTCTGGGACAGAAAAAGAAATACTTCAAGGAGCTGTACTGACAAAGGAGGCTGGATAAAAGGCATCATATGCCTTTCCATGGCAGACTGCATAAGGACACTTGAAAGCCAGAGTGGTGTGCGTGCCTGCTGGGCTGTCTGAGGAGAGCGGCTGAGACACAGGTAAGAGATCTGTTGGGTGCTGGGGGTGCTCACCCCTGTTTGGGTTCATATAATTGAATCCTCCTAGACTGAAGGAGTGTGGAGCTCCATGATGAAAAGAGTGAGGCAATTGATGATAGAAAATATTTAAGAATCCAGGGAATTCTGGCTGGAGATCCCGTCTCCTGGTTTCTTCATTTTATATTCTTGGATGTTTCTTATGAAAAGTAAAGGCTCAGGAATTCAGAAGCAAAGGAGTGTAATTAAAGCAAGGCATTTCACCTGTTGCTAGAGTTCTTGTTTGCTGTAAAGTCAGGAGACAAATATTAAAAATCCTGATCTTCTTAGGGGTTGATGCTATAGCACAGATTAAGGGATATATTAAACAGCATAGTTATTAACTGTTTTGCATCTGGTTTTACAAATGAAGATGGTGGAGATTTACTTAGACTGCATCAGATGTTTAAGGCTAACAGATGAAGAATTAGGAAGTGTGCAGATTAACACGAGTGATGATTAAGAAAAGCTTACAGGCTCTAAATCCTATTAATGTTTTTGACAAATGACAAGGGATATGAGAAGTATATGCATAAATGTGGTTTGAAGGGGTGAGGAAGACCTTGGAAACAGGCAAAACTCTGTCTCTGGAAACACTGAAGCGAGGCTTGGTTTGTTTTGGGCTCTGAACATCATTGCAAGGATAAAATTAATTTTGACAAACCCCCAGCTCTTTAGATACCTCTAATTTACCCTCCTTCTGTGACCTATTAGTTTGGCACATATCTAGCACTGGTATTGAGACGCTCTCTGTGGCCTGCAGGTTGTTGCCTGTTTGACTAAGATTGCTCAAGTCAGACTTGAAATGCAAACCTGGGTCATCTGGTTTATACATAACAAATAGACTTTATCCAGGCACTCTGTTATTACTTCAGTTTCAAGAAAAAGGGCTTTTGTTGTGGACATATGGGATTTTGAGGAAATAGTTACTAATAGTGTAAAATACAAAATTGGCAGAAGTTTTACAGAATTAGCAGAAATACAAAGATTGCTATGTTTGAAACTCGTAATTTTACCTCTTGAGCTAAAAGCATACTAGTACCTGAGAAGTCTTACAATTAATATTTGGTAAAAGCCACCTTGTCTTTTTTCTGAGACCTGCTGTATCACTTCTGGGAGAAAAACAAAAGGAGAAGGCTGACCCATACAGATGGCCTCAAGGATGGGGGAGATGCTAAGAGGACTGTGTTTGAAACCCAACAGAAAATCGAAGGGTTGAAAGAAAAAGGTTTTTGGAAGTTTTGGGGGAGGAAGAAGGGTAAGCCCATGTGCTTGGAGATAAAAAGGCTGAAATAAAGGAGAGGAGAGAAACAGAAAGAATGTGGCAAGAGAAATTTTATCTACTCACCAAGCCTGGAGTTAAAAGATGTAAAGGTAAGAGGCAGCTGCAAGCAGGGGGCTGGCAAGTACTGTGAAGGAAGTGGGAAGGAGTTGGTGCCAGTGCTGGCTGGCACTGTTTGGGAAATCTTGCTGAGAAGAGGGAAAGGGGGAAGCCCCATGGCAGGGCTGGAGATGCAGTAAATTCTGGGCTGTTGAATGCTATTTTGGTGAAAGAATGAACACTCAAGGCAAGGTGAAATGCTGAGGGAAGAGGAGAGGTTGTCACCACCCTCCTCTGTCCTTATGAGAGGGAAAATGGAGTAAAATGGCAAACCTGGTTTTCATGATCGTTTCTTTCTCTACTTCATTTCAAGTCTGGATAGTCTGCCTTACTTGGGAAGGGGCCAGGGATTGCATGGCTTCTTTCTGTTCTTTTCTTAGTCATAAGTCTGTTTATTTTAACAACTTTGTTTTTGCTTAGTACTCCCAACATCCCTGAAGAGTCTTTTTGTATCTGTGAAAATGCAAAGTGAATCAAGTTTGTGTGAGCCATCAAACGTGTTGTCCTCTTGTAGCTTTCATGTGGAAACTTCTGCTTATTCTTCTTTTTGTACTCAAAATACTACTACAGGGCTATAGAATACTGTAAAAATATGTTATACAACTTTATGCACACTTTGATTACAACAAATAAAAGTTGAAATCTGAAGTGATTGTTACTACTGAATTCTCAAAACTTTTTGAGGCAATGTTATCTGTTAACAGGTGTTATCAATGTATTTTAGCAGTTAGAGCTGGAGAAATAAAGGTATAACCTAACTTCAGAGGGCCACAGGATTCCCTACCCAGGGAATCCTGGCTCGCATTTCTGATTAGAGAGATTTTTCTCCTAAGACACCATTGGAATGATTGCTTCACTTTTGAAGATGGTCAGATACGTGTCAGAGGTGAAACGATGCTTTTCTGAAATGGTATTTTTGGTAAATCTTTCCTCTTTCTAATGAAACTGTATTTTAGGTTCTATTAATCTAGCCTCTCCAGATGCTCTTCTCATGTCTTTGTGATGTATTAACTGGGAAGCAGAATTACTGTAACTGAGGTTCTTACACAGTCTTTTAGGAACATACTCTGAAAAATTACTCTGATGGTTATGTTTATTTGCAGAGATAACTTCAAGAGAAATTTTTGCTGAAATGATGACTGAATTATTTGTTTATAAAGAGTTTGACTCTCTTTTTAGACCTGATCCAAAAGCTAATACCCTGCATTTTTTTTCCTAGATACAGGTGACACTTTATCTTACTACATTACACTTAAGTTACTAGATCTGATGAAATGTTTTGAAATTACCATTTTATCAGAAAATATGTTTTACCAGAAAACTACAACACTGAAGTGTTATCACCCTAGGCCATATGTGTATTTCCAGACCATATGTGTATCCTGTGATTGAGCACAGGTTCTCACTATTGCCTTTCACACTTTGATAATCTTGGTATTCAAATTTTTGACCATGTTAAGGGCTTTTCTTGCCAAATATGCAGAGTGAGAGAACAGGGCTAGAACAGGGCAGAACAGGGCAGAGGGTGGCTTCCAGGCTGGGCAGCAGGAGTTGGATGAGCTATCCCAGAGGGTATCAGGGTTTACATTTTAACATAAGGTTGGTACAGAATCTCTCTGTAGGAGTTCTAGCACAGAGATCCTGGTGGTTCTCAGAACACAGAGATGATCTCTGACAGTGAATCTGAGGTTGTTCCTGTGGCAGAGCGCGTGCTACCTCATCGCAGTGAACTGCTAACTTGCACCACATTGTCTTAAGGTCTATATATTTTTTAGCCTTTGAGATTGAAGGGGAGTTCAGCTGCTGGGCCAAGCTTTCAAAGTAGAGCAGTAGCGGGGGAGGTACAGTAGATGGTAAAAACCTTTCAAGAGAAAGTTTCAAACAAAAATTTTTCCATAAAAACTGCTTTGAAGAGTGCAAAGGAAGCTTAAAGAGAAATTGTAAATGAGTTTGACTATGTCGTAGCTCAGGCTTGTTCCTAAAACTATTGCAGGAGCTGGAATAGGGTAAAAAGGCAGAAATTCTGAAAGCTCTTCTAAAAAGGTCAATTAAAACTTAAAAGCAATGTACAGCACAAATAAGTTTAAGTTCACTACCATAAAACAGTAGAGATACAGCCTAACAGCAGGTTTTTAATGTATTAGAACAGATAACACATACAGGCATGTCCCTGTTTTAGTTTTGTGTTCCCTCTGTGGTGCGGTGGTGGATCGCAGCGTCACCAAAGACTAGTGACCAGTAATGAATGTGTCGTACTCAAGAATCCCTCCAGGGTTCTGATTCAATCTTTTGAGTTATAGGATCAGGACAAAATGAACTATTTTTCAGGCTTGTAAATATGTGACAAATGACAGTGCAGGAACTATTGATTCCAATCACACTGATACAATGTTTCATAGTCAGGACAGACCCGCTTTACAAATTACTTGCAAGTTGAAGAGCAAAGCCATACATAACATGCTTCAAACCATATCAATCTTCTAGGGTGTTTCTGTCACTAGTTGCCTTCAGATTTGAATAAAGTGCCCAAAATTGAAATGTATGTTTTAAATATTTTTCTGGATTAAGTCAGTTCTTGGACTTGAAGCAGAGTCAGAGAGTGAGACTTGGGCTCCTGACGCAGGACTGGGGCTCATGCACAGCAGCAAGCACACGCTGTCGTTTATCTAA
Source organism: Chloebia gouldiae (assembly GCA_003676055.1). Taxonomy (NCBI): domain Eukaryota; kingdom Metazoa; phylum Chordata; class Aves; order Passeriformes; family Passeridae; genus Chloebia; species Chloebia gouldiae. The sequence goes on from QUSF01000015.1 coordinate 5,824,242, forward strand.
TGCTGACAATGTTTAAATAGCCTGTAAATGTGAATAATGGGCTCTCTCCTCTGTAGAGATTGTTGCTGCAATTATTGCAGTACAAGAAACACCTGAAGATGAGTCTAGGACATGTCAGCTGACTCTGAGGAGCAAGTTAAATTTTTGGGGAATCTCTTTAAACAGTGGGCACGATTAGAAAATGTGATCTTTCTAAAGCTAAGATTATAATGGGATGCAATTGTGGTAAAACACTTGATTATGAATATTTAAGATTGCAGGCTGATAGATTATTGTTACCAGCTAGGTAAAAGAGTCCATAATGAACAAAGAAAAACTCATGTTGCATGCACATGTTGAATGCACAATGTTCTCCTGGGAGATGCTCAGAGGAGCCAACTGCAAGTTAGGAATGTTAGTTCATGTTTTAATAAAAGCTGCTTGGATGCAGTGGTAATGAAGGAAATATATAACCTGTACCAAATGGAAAAAACACTTCTAGTCCAGTGCCTGTTGTATAAAAATAGGTTTCTTGGTGGCTGTTACTTCTAACAGCTAGGGACCTACACTACTGATAATTCTTGAAATCTCCCTCTGCTGTTCAGCAGAGTCAAATGAAAGCTGAAATAGAAAGCTTATTTTAGGTGGGGATAAAATTACTGGAAGTTTATGAAAGTTACAAAATTTGATTAACTGGTAATAAATTACTTACAATATTTTTTGGTGGGACATGAATAAATAGGTTCACTTGAGGACAGCCCTTGATCAATAGTAGTCATCTTCATAGGTGCAGCAGGAAAGAAATTAAAAGAAATTCCATGTTTCTAATGAATTAGCATTGTGCACTCTTGGTTACAGAAAGGGATACATTAATTTGAGATATGTAAGCATTATTTTTGTTTCCTGGCTCACTACTATTATCCAGAATTCAGTCCTGGCTCACCATACTTATCACACACCTTAAAGGAGCCTTGTGTGATGATTTATTATAGGCTTTTTTCCCTGCTGCTTCAAGGAATAAGCCATCTGTGTACCATAAAGGTATTATAAAAAGCTTTACAGTGTTGTCTGTGAGGCAGATCTGGGCAGTCAGTACAAAGAGAAGCTCTTGTTTTAGAGGGTACTTCTATCACTATGAGCTCTCTGGACCAGCTGGGATTCAGTTCCATCCTTTGCTTTGTTTGCTTTCCCCTCCTTATTTCTAATCTATTTTTTTTCTCTATTAAAGTGTGATAAACCAAAAAGCAAGAGAGATTAGAGAAATGGTAATGCTACAACCAATCTTTCATTAGAAAGTCAAGCTTCTGGCAGGGCTGTAATTAATTAGTGTTTTGTCTGACCACATAACTATATCAAACCTTATTATTATTGGCTCAGTCCACTCAAGCCAGGTCAAGCTTCAAGCTGCTGACCTCACTAAGTGAAATCTTGGTCAGGAAGCTATTTTAACTGCATGCTTCTAAATCTAGGCTGTAGTTGTCTGCATTTTACTGTGCAGGCTGCAGTTTTAACCCAGTCAATGCACAAAAAATTCAGTTTTGCCAAGTCAAGCCAGGCTTGCAGTTTCCCAAGTGAATTTTTCCTAAAGCTGGAATCCATTTTTTTGCTGCTTCACTTGGTTGATCAATGGGTCTCATTCAATGATAATATTGACTCAAACTATCTCAGAATGTCAGATGAACTTCATATCTCTCTGGCTTACAGAAGGCAATGGTAATCATCTGCACTTCATAGGCCAACAGCACGAAATTAATAGAGATTTTATTTACTCCTTTCCCAAATCTACAGGAGGATGCTGCTTCAGTGCTTTGTCAAGGGTTTGAGGAAATACTTAATTGCAACTCTTTCTAGCTTCTGTTACTCCTGGAACCCTGTGCTTGCTGTTCCCTGAGTGCCTAGGATCACAATTTCTGTCTCAGTATTGAAAAATAAATCACTTAGTGTTGTATACAGCAATTGGTTTTTAATCTGTTGCAGTGTGAGATTTTGTGTTGGCATCCACACTTTGAAAATGGACATTCACTTATGTCTTCTTATTTCAAGAAGCCAAGTGAATATGTAGTAGGATGTTCCAAACCTCTTTACAGAACACCAGTGTGGCTTAGAGCAAACCTTAGAAAAACTCAAATTCAAATATCACAGGTTCTTATTGTTATCTTGGTCAATTCATATTCAAATTATGCATTGTTATGATAATCTTTATTTGATGTTAGCTAGTAAAAAAAAATTGAAGTATGAGAATAACTTTTTAACTTTTTTACTCCTCTTTCCTATGAGTTGTCCCTAGAAGTTTGACATTTCTGAGTTTCTTTGCCTTTGAATGATACAGTACACAGGGTCATTTGTACTGATGCAAAGGTGTAAAAAACCAGAAAATTCCTTATTGCTCCCTTAGTATCCCCAATGGTGTTGCTGCTGATGAAAAAAACAGCTGCTGTGGCAGCTCCATAAGAAAAGGGATAGACTTGGCTACAGTTTCTCACACTACATTGGTCATTTTAGCTGATCCTCTGGCAGAGTTCACACTATGTGTAAACCTGAAGAAAAAAATGTTTCCAGTATTTCTGTGGGAAAGGGAAATAGACCAGCATTGTGACCTTCAGCTTAGTATTCTCAGAAATACATACTGACTCCAGCAGAGAACTTTCAGGAAAAAAATCATTTCCACCTCTTGCTACTTATAGTCTACAGAGGTGTCTTTGCTGGAAATATTGCTATCAAAAAGCTCTGTGTGAGTAAATGTGCAATGCCTCCTTGGGTAAAGCATTTTCTGAAATGGTCACCCAGTGTGTACGACTGAGAACTGAATTCCCAATGAATATAAATTTATTTCAAATTTTTAAGCGAGCTTTATTGATCTTAGAATCGTAGAATGGCTCAGGTTGAAAGGGGCCTCTGGAGATGCTCTTTTCCAATCACCCTTCTTAGGCAAGGCCATCTAGAGCCAGCTTCCCAGGACAGTGTCTAGGTGGCTTTGAAATATCTCCATGAATGGGGATCCCATAACCCCCTGAGCAATCTGTGCCAGTGTTTGGTCACCCTCACAGTAAAAAAGTATTTTCTGATGTTCATACAGAACCTCCTGAGTTTCTGTTTTTGTCCATTGACTCATGTCCTGTCATTGGGCAGCACTGGAAGGAACCTGGCTCAGTCCTGCTTGCACAGTCCCTTCTGGTATTTATATCTCTTGATAAGATCCATCCAGCCCTTCTCTTCTCTAGGTTAAGCAGCCTCAAATCTATCAGCCTTTCCTTAGAAAAGAGGTCCTGGCCTCTCTACCCTTCAGTCACCTTCACGGCCCCTTGTTGGACTATCTCCAATATATCCTTGTCTCTTTGCAGTGTAAGATCTGTGTCTACACCCCAAATCTGGGCTTCCAGCCTGCCACCTCCTTTCCTGGTAACAACTAATAAAACTGTAGGAAAACAGTACATGTGTCTCCTACAACATCCCATTCCCGACTGTGCCATGTGGACATTTACTTGCTACACTTAAGAAGCTAATAAATAATCTTTAATCTGTAAACTTTTCATTAAACTCGTAGCATTAAAATGAGAATCCAACTTTTTCTATCCTTTAGAATGTGTGATTTCAGCCTTGATGCAGCCATATTAGGGAAGGGAAAATTAGGGGTGCTCAGCAGTGGCACCCAGACTGGACTGCTGGTGAGAAGGGATTACGTCCTGGCAGGGCTTTTTCACAGTCCTGGAAGAGATATCTGCTGTCTCTGAGCTGACACAATTGCAAGGCTGCTCCATCTGCATGCAAACCTTGGGAGTAGCAGATGGCTGACTGCTGTTATTAAACTCTGCTCTTTCCCTGAAGAATTAAGGTTGTCCAAGTGTAATAACCTTTCCTTTTTATCTCAGAATTCTTCTTAAACAACAGTTAAGAGGGTGAAAGCTGCCGATAAGACATTATCCCTTCATCTTGGCTACTTATTTAGATAATTTGTGAAGTTTATATGACATAGACAAAGAAAAATTACAGTATTTACTCAGCATCAAAATTTGAGGAGAAGCAAGGAAAATAATCTGTTCAGTTTAAATGGGGATCAAGTGAACTTCATGAATAAAACTCCTGTGTATAGTCTTTCTATAATTATTAAGAAGGGAACATGTAATGCTTATTACCACTTTGGTGCTGCCAGGATTTTACAACCTCACTAAATGATCCTCTCATAACCTCTGGCTTCTTAGCATTTTTCCCCACTCAGAAGGAACATTCTTTATTATCCATGAAAACATAAAAAATTATTTCATTTAAAATTGAATATGTACATCGTCAGGTGTTCTGCTATATTTCATTAATACTGAATAATGTCACCCTTCTAACTGATAAAATCCATCTCTAATGGAGCAATATTTTTGAAAGATGTAATAAAGTGGCCTTTGAAGTGTCCACTACTTGTAAATTCATTAGATATTGCTTTAATTTTAATTGCATGAAGTCCAGTAATACTTTTTTGCTAATTCACTGAATAGTTTTCTACTGAAAAAAAATTAATCTAACATTCTCAAAATTCACATCTGCTTTTCAATTTAGTATTCCACAGTCTTGTGTATATTGCTGTTTTATTCAGTGCTAAATACCAGCTCATGTGTATGATTTTGCACAAATAGATAATGTGCCATTACTAATAGTCCAGTTTTTAAACCATATCAAGCCACTTCTCCCAGCGTGAAACAAATTAGCTATTGGGGATCTAAACCAGAAATCATTGATAGATCATAGTCAGGTCTTCAGGGTTAGCTTGAATCATTGTGCTGGGGGTGAAGGGTCAGAACTTCAAATACTTCCCAATTCGTTATTTCCTTTCTTAATAACATTCGCTTAGGTACAGCTGTTACTAGTTCCAGGTCCAAATGTGTGGCCTTTGCTAAAGATAAGATTTCATTCAGGAATACCTAGGTGCAGTGTCTCAACTTTGGGGCACTTAAATTATCAAACCCATTGCCAGGTCACTTGTACTACTCACCATTCACACACAGCCCCTGCTGCACCATCACATGCATCAAATCCTGAGTGGGGCAGGGTAGAATAGGAAAATACCAAATTACCCTTTGGTAATGAGCTATTTTATGTCTATTGGAAAAAAATTAGCAGAAAATTGAAAGAGTTAAAATGGATCCTTCTCTGAAGGGAATTTTCTCATCCCATTCATGGGGGCCTCCATGAACATCTCTCTACACAGGAATAGGACCCATGTCTGTGTTAGTACATGAGCCCTTGCAGAGGTTTTCTCTTTGAAGGCATGTCCAGGAGTAGAAAGGATATAAGCCAATTCATCCCTTACTGGCAGAATGGGTCTCCACAGGGCCAATCCAGTTGGTGTATTTGGAGCAATTCCCTGATTCATGTGGTGGTTTATGCAGTTGCAGAGCCCAGCAGCCTGATGGATGTGCTGGGGGCTGTCTTGCCTGTTCTCACAGGGATGATATCTTCGAGATCTGCTCTTGTGAGCACCTTGTCTTGAGGTACAGACCCAATGTGTGGCTTTTTGCCTCTGCACAGCTTGCCAGAAGCAGTGTGTTGCAACCCTTTTATCTTGGAGACAAGTGTCATTTTTAGGGGATTCTCCCAAGAAAAGATAGGTGCTAAGAGCTGCCTTCAGGAAGCGAGGCTGGCTTAGTCTCTTAAAGTAGTATTGCTTCATTTGCCTTTGTCAATGTTCTTAGAACCTTAATTTAAGCAGTAGTTTACAAATGGCTGGAATTCAATGTCAAGCAAAATTTCAAAAACTGAGTAACATTACTTTTAAAAGGAAGCTCTCCTTTCCTATTCCAGGTAAACAATTAGTGGCTGGCCATCTCTGATTTTGTTTTTTTCTCAAGTAGTTTTATTTCCCCCAGTATGTTTTTTTTTTTTTTTAATTTTTCCTCTTCTGACTGATAGGAAATGTATCATGGTGGATTTTTTGGTGTTTTTATTGGGGTTTTTTGTGTGTTTTTGTTTTTTTTAATGTTGTGGTACTTTTGGGGTTTATTTCATCTTGCCCATTTCACTCTCAATCCACCAGTCCCCAAAGTAGAAAGTCACTCCCCCGTGGTTCAGTGCCCCCCCTGAGTGCAAGTTTATTGCTTCCTCATTATGAAACTTTTAGGGTTATCTCTACTTAGGTAACAGATGAAAGCACACCTGGGTCCTGGCTGCAGCTTCCACCTGGAAATTCATTGATGCCAACAAAATGTTACTTTCCCCAGAGATATAACACTTTATTTACTTCCCCAAAAAGGACTTTCAGTTCTGTCACTGAGTTTGTCTACTAAAAAAATATAGTTTGCTGTTAATCTTGGCCAGTTTTTGCTGCTTCTATTTAAAGTCCAGATGTGTTTATAGTTCCTAAGAACTGTGTTAATAATCAGTTTAATGAACTGTATGCATTCGTTCTTCAGCACACTGAAAGAACAAAATATGTACCCAAGTGAAAATGACTACTAGCATACATTACAAATGTATTCTTTGAGAAAAGTTGTACATTTTTTTCCTTTTTATTGAAGGCTTCATTCATTAAGTGTTGTCTTTTTCTTTGTCAGATACACTTTTATGGATAAGTCCATGTCTGTTTCTATCTCTGATTTTTTTTTTGCCTAGCATGGCACCCAGGCTACTGTTGCTTTACAGTTCAACATTAATTCCAGGGAGCAGATAACATTGTTTACTTGTCACAGTGCTATAATACTTCCATTGTTTCTTCTCTTGTTTAATATATGACTCTAGAGAGACAGTGAATGTAATTTGCTTCCGGCTTTTCTAAGCGGAAACATATGAAGTGTCATTGGTCAGTGGTAGTAGTAGGAGTGCTCACAGCTTCATAACTAAAAGTTGTGTAATTTGAAAGAGAACAGAAGGCTATTGAAACATATGGTAGGTCATTGTGATTGACCTTACAAGCATCCAAAATTATTTCAGCGCCAAAACTTAATTGATAAAGTCAGTTTCTCTCTCGAATAAGTTTATTTCTGTCGCTGTCAGGAGGTAATCTGTGTGCATCTGAATTGTTATTAGTGCTTCCAGGTTTAAAACTTTGGATGCACATTGTGCTCTCAAGCTGAAACTTGGGATGCGACATTGCATTGCACGCGAGCAGAGCTGAGGTCAACAGAGAAACAGCAAAGCCCATGTGCACATGACCAGTGTACACTGAAACACAAACGCGCTTGATTTGTGTATAAACTGTTCACACTTTTTCTCTAGGAAGAAAAATCCTAATCATAGCATTAAAGAAAATGTTAATTTAAGTACAGCCAACATATTCAAGATTTATCCTCCAACATTCATTGGTTGTTAGTCTCTTCAATTCTGACTTCTACAGTCTGCAGTATTCTGTTTGATTCAGCTTCAGAGGAAAAATTGGGTAGAACAATATTAGGAGTGAAGTCTAATTCACATTAAGTAGAAATTAGGAAATTAATTTGCTTAAATTGTTTAAACTTGAGGTTAAACAAATGTGTAAGTTGAAACTGCTGTCACCACAAAGATTTCTCCTTCTGCATAACAGCAAAAGGTCTGAGATACTGCAGAAGAAGTACCCAGTTTGAAAATTAAACCTTGAAAACAAATTAGTGGAAAAGTTAAAGCTACATAATATTTCCATAAATTTTGTCTGTAAATACACACTAGTGCAAAGATTCTAAAGGAGTCTTTCCATTTATTCATTTATAATGGGATTATTCTAGTATATACTATAGAAGGGATTTTCCATACATCAGCTGCTATTGTATGACCATACATAATTGGGTCTAAATGCTTACATCAGCTACCTCTTATGTGAAATTAATTTTTGGAACATATGCTGTTGTATTTATACCATTGTTGTTTCATGCTAGATTAATTCTTCAAGGGTTATAATCACATGACACTTATCATTTTAATTATGCCTCTTTAGTTGCAACATATGACAGCTTTTGACTTCTCACCCTCTCCTTCTACGTGTGACAGATAAAATTATTAATAAATGCCTGTTTATTATGTAGTTATGCTGTACATGTCCACAGGGTGTAAGTTGGCCTCATGTATTTTACCCAGAGTACAGTGTCAGCAGAGCCTTTGTGGTTTGCTAATGAGCTAAATCCTGCTAACACCACACACACTCTGAACTGCCAAAAGCCCTTTACACATTCAAACACATACAAAGACTCAGCTGGGTCCTTTGTATAAAAGATTAGCTCTTTATTCCAATTAAAGATGAGCTGGTCTGACCTGGTCCAAACAATTAAGAACTGGAAGTAATGAGCAGAATGACGAGCAAGGTGGATAGCAACCTTCAACCTTTGGATAGTAAGCAGGTTTTTCTGCAGATTTTTGAACTTGGTATGGACAAAAGTTGTGTTCTTGAGAACACTTCCTCATGTTGATCTCAGATATTATTTGTCAGATATCCCAATTTTGGCAAGTCGTATTTCTAGCAAGGAGGTAGATTTGGCTGGTGGAAAGGGAAGTGCTCTGAGATTATTTAGTGCATTTAAAACTTAATAATCTCTCTATACCATAATTTCCTACTGAGATCTGAGTTGCACATTCCATGACTACATCTTCAATTAAGGGAAACTTCTGTTAGTAATTTCAAAGCATTTTGGCTTTAAAGCCAAGTTTGAAACTGTTGCATTTGAAAATTTCTGGCCAAATTTTCTTGTGCTATTTTGTCTTTTGCCTTAATTTTCTGTGTCTCATTACTCTGAAATACCCAAAACTAGTGAAGTGCATATTTTGTGGAACTGTTGTCAGCTAAGACTGGCCAAGTCACAGACAAGGGACTGCACTATGTGCAGTGAGAATGACTAGCACAGACACAGTGCTGCTCAATATGTGGAAAAAATAAAAGGCCTTTTCAACAAGATTATCTGATTGGTGACTGGTGATAGCTTTTCACGCTGATATATAATTTACATATTTTAAGTGCTGTAGATAAGTAGTGCTGCTTTCAAATATCATTTGATTCCTGCCTGGTCCCACGGGACCTTTATGAACTCCTGAGCCTGAACTTCATTGCAAGCAACACACAGTTGTATGCCAGGGCCTCCAGGAGCAAATTTGTGATCTAAAATGAATATAATTTTTTCTGATCTATTTAGACACCCCTGACCTGTGTAGGCAGAGATTCACCCTGGCCCTGTTGGCCCAGACAAACTGAGAGCAATCAGTCCTTAATGCCTGTGTCTACCTGCCTTCCAGCTGGGCACTCTGAGTGTGGGGTGGCACAGGCTTGGGTTGGGGGTGGAATGACATTCCCTAATGACCTTCTGTTAGCAGAACAATTTCATCAAGTTTTAATAGCACAAGGTAGGAAAACTATATGGTAATTATTTCTTTACTCATTTAAAATAAATACCTAAATTAATAGAAGGAGTTTTAAAAGCTACTTGGGCAAGATACTGTTTCTTGTTAAAGCAAATTAAGTAATTTTTCTGTCATATATGTATATTAATACAGTTCTTCACAGAGACTGAACAAATTATTCTCATGTGCATTACATAGTCTTTTAAAAAGCATAGGTATTGATAGAAAATTCTATGCAGTATTATGTGATTTGTCAACATTATGAAAAAAGATATTTTGTGACTTAAACACTGCTGTCAGGGAGCTTCATTGTCTCAAAATATGGAGGAAGGTCTGTTTGTTCTTTTTGAAAACCTGAGCCAACTACTGCTCTAGTTAAATGTGACTTAGTAAGATGAAAGAAAGCAAAACTTGTGCTAGTGTTACATCTTCTAGTGTTACTTGTGAGTGGAGTTACCTGACTGGAAGGGAAGGAGCTCATGTACACTACAGTATTTGAATCTGATACTACAGTTTTCCTTAGATGCCATCATAAAGGCAAAATGTCTTAAACCAGTTCTGTAAAGTTATTTAAATGCCAAGAATGCTGATGAGATGACAGTGGGCATTTCAAAACTTTTAAGTAATAAGAATTAGATGTCTAGGATCTTTTAAAATCCCAGTGGATGCAATTTACTGTGTTAAATGTCTGAATACCTTTGGAAAAAGAATCTGTTCCTCTGTAGGTTAAAATCAGTGGAAAATTCCTGAGAAATCAGAGATGTCGTAATACTTTCGTGACTGGATTTAAATCCCCACTAACTTGTAATGAGTCTAAGAATTTTTTTAATTATTTTTTGTGACATAGTTACTGTAACAGTTGTTTGTCATATTTTATAATCACACAAGCTGGTAGATTCCAGTGTCACTGTGAAGGCTGGCACAGAATAACCTTCCCAATGCATTAGTTAAAGCATGTCACTGACAGCTGGGGGGGGGGCTGGGTTTCTTGTTCTTGCTCTGCTTTTTTCACGTGTTCTGTTTTTTCACCTCCATAACCTTGTCTGATGGGCATCCCTCACATTTACAATGCCTGATGTGCTTCCTGACATCTGTTCAATTTGATTTTCTATAATTTCCATTGATGCCCCTGTTTTCCTGCCATTAAACTAGTATATTGCCCAGCTGTATTCTGGGTCAAGAATGGGCAATCTTTTAAATCTAGTATAAGGTGAAATATTACTGTGGGATGGGAAGGGGAGGAGGGGGAAGACAAGGATTATAAAACTGACTGAAGGGCTGTCTATCCTGGAAAGGGAAAGTATGTGTTTTATCTGGGAGAATGGGAGAGAGGGAAGGTGCATGTATATTTAAGGGAAGAGTATAATATATTTCCTGGCACTGGGAGGCTGTGCCTCAGCAGCAGCTGGAATTCCAGGGCTGCAGTTGAGATGAATGCAAGCAGACAATATCAACCTTCCTACCCCACAGTGACTAGCCATTGACCTTAACCCTCAAGGAAAGGGGCACTCTCACTAGGGGAATTGCATGCTTACTCAGCCCTAAGCCACATCTGAGCCAAAGCTGCCAATTTTGCCAAATTATGTGTGATGCTTTTGAAATGTGGACTATTGTCCACCAGGGACTAAACTGGAATGACCGAATTCATTTCACTTAGGTTTTCAATGGCAATAACATTATTTTAAAAAAATACTTACTATAAAACATTTATCATTCTGATTTTATTCATCTTTGTCATTTACTTATGTTTCATGGTAGTTTGTAAAAGGCAGTGAAGTTAATGTCCCATTACTTCAAACCCCCAAGGTTAGATTTTCAGGCTTAAATTGAATTTAAAAACCACATGTATAGTTAATTCATACATTAACAAAATTTCTATCTATCACAGGAGCTTTGAGTTTTTGCAGAGTTTTTCACATTTTACTGAAGTCATTAATAGCTGAAAAAGAGTCTAGAGATACTGATAGCTACTCTGAAATGCCTCTGAGCAATAGACAAAGGAATGTTTCCTTAGGTGAATCTGTAGCATTCTTCACTGCTCAGGATTGCAAAAAAAATCTTAAGAGCTCAGGTATCTTTCAGTCATCGTGCCAGAATTGTCAGAGCATCCCTTAATGGTGATACTAGGAAGTGTGATAACACAATGTTTAGTTAGTAGGGTGAATTTTTCTTTTTTTAAGAAAACTAAGCCACAGACTTTTGAACTAAACAACTTGAAGGTCTCCACTAAATCAACTGATAACTTTTTGAAATAGCTATTTGGTCAGGAAATCTATCATTTCCCCCTCCACTGAGAAATTTTTAGAACTGTTCTGTCACGTTTTCATGCAGACAATAGAAATTGGTCACAGAAGTTAATGGTCTTGGAGCCATAATGATAATGTGTTTTGTATTAGTGTTTAAATAAACCCACACTTTTGTTTTTAAAGCGATGAGGTTGTAGGAAAATCCTGCTGCTTACTCGGTTTTGAAAGGAAGTAGAAAAGGCCCAGACAACAAAAGCTGTGCTGCAAACTGTGTCCAGCAAAGGTGGAGAACGACTGCACTGAGTATTACCTGGCAGGGCTCAGCTATGAGTCCCCACACGTTTGGCTGCTTGCAGAGCTGTTCCTTTGGAAATGCCCATAAAGCTGTCTCTCATCTTGACGAGCTGCAGAATTAGAGACAGCCTTTAACTCTGTCTTGCTTCAGCACTCTCTAAACCTGTTTGAGGCCATACAAGCTCTGAGAAATCAATTATTTGATAGCCTATTCCTCTGTGGTCAATTGCTTGCAGCTCAAAACTAACTTTTGGCAGAGCTGAGGATGAACAGACATAAAGGCAGCCAGCCCAAACATTCCCTTTGAACAAAGAATGAATTATGAGAACTACCCTGAAGTAACCAAGGGACCCAGAATGATCTGTGTTTAAAATAAACAAAAAACCTTGGTCTTCTCCAAAAAATTTGCTTTTCCCCTCCTACAAAAGGCCACACTTTTGTCATATACTTTTCTTTCTGGAAACTTCTCTTTGCTCAAAAGCAAAAAGCTAATAATGACCCAGTTGACACCCAGGCATTTGCAGGTCTGTTTGCACAATTAATGGAAATAGTTACTTCTTCGTAGATCTACTGTCTGTATGTATATTTCCAGAAAATTGTACTTGAATAAACTCATTTCCATAATATCTTGCCTGTTTCCTCTTACCAGCTATGCTAATTTCTTGCACTTGTTTCTGTTGTGCTTTTTAGAATCTAATTTCTCAGAAGAAAGGTGTATATAACCCCTTATGCTATTCAACTTCTGGTAGTGAGAACACTGCTCAGGAGAAACAGTGCCCAGGCCACTACCCCTGACAAAGCTACAAAAACCCCCAGTTGTGGCAGGAACTTTTTGAGAGCTGCTGGCTTATCTCCTTCTGTAAATCAGGGTCTATGGAACATCTCTTCTCATACAAGGAGAAAAAGTGTAGAATTTGTGTGTTTCAGACCTATGGAACTGAAATATTCTGATTTTATGTATAATTATTTTAGATTTTGGAAGAGAAGTGGAGATAAATTACCTATCAAACATTTTCACCTCAGTTCATCTCAAAGCCCAGTTCCTCTGTAGCTTAGTAAGGGTTAGAAGAAAATTAATTTGGCCTCTTGCTGGTAATCACGTTCTCCTCTACATTATTTAATATTGTGGGAGCACTGAAATCTGTCCTTCCCCAGTTTGAAGCCACCTTGACAATTCCTATGAAGCTGGTCTTTGAATCAGAATTCCTTTGTGCCATAGGAAAGCAAGTGTGATGTGGTGTCAGGCTGCTCTTCAGATGCCTCTTTGCTGGCAAGGACCATGTGCTGAGCTAGTATTGCTCATCCTGGAAGCAGCAAGAACATCAGCAATCAACAAATGATCTGTGAAAAGTCCCTGAGTTTTGCTGTGTGTGCCTTTAGCCTGTACACTGGGTAGTGGTGGTGTGTTAGACTTTGGATGTGTTGAGGGAATTGTGGGAAACTCTGGGTAATGGAACACAACTGCCTGTCAGAAAACACATTTTTGGGAAACCTCGGAGGGCAATCTTCCCATGTCATTGAGTGCTGCAAGATGGTAATATTTTTTCTCATTACCCTTATAATAAGGGTATTGTAGTAAAATTCTTATCTATAGCTTAAAAAATGAAGCTAAAGGGTTGCAGTAGAAGAAGCAGGGGAATGATATGAAAAAAGTGTAATTTCATACCGATCATTTTTCATCATTGAGTTAGGCTGGCTGAAAAGCTTCTATCTATCCCTATCAGAATCTCATTACAGGTCAACTTGCAAAGTAAAGTAATACTCAGTTAAAGTAGAAGTGACAGAAATTCTCAGCTGGCAGATGGCCTGATTCTACAATTATTCACCTTAGATGGTAGTTGTGAATAATATCCAAGAGCCTGTTAGTGCTTTACCAGCAAAACCTATTCATTGACACAGCTATGCTGATGAAATGGTTCTTTTCAATTTGGAAGCAAAGAACATGCAGTGTTCTTGTGTATTTGATTTAGATTACCTGAGAAATGGTGAAATGTAAAAATGGACAAACCAGGATGGCCTTGACATGATTCTGAGCCTGTTATCTGGCCTCTGAGTGGAACCTGAAGTAGATAACTAAGAAAAAGAACCAGAACAGGGCAAGCATGTAGTGATACTTCACTAAATGGATCTATTCTGCTATGGTTTGTAGCTTAGAAAGGCTTCTGTGGTACTTTTTCTATTCAATAGCTCTCAATGCATTTTCCTTCCATGAATTTTCCTTGTTGCACCTTGACCCTGTGTGTAGCTAAGAATCATAATTTCTTAGTCTGTGTTCAGTCCAGGTGAAATCTGCATTAAAATAATTGCAATGAGTCTGCCCCAAGTATATGGGTTTTGGGTTTTTGTTTTGGTTTTTTTGAATTTTTTTTTAACAACTGAATTGTACCCTCCTAGAAAGATTCTGGGAGAAGATCCAGGAAGATTGGAACTCTGATGCATCTGAATTGTTCTCCAGCACTGGGGAGACTGCTATGCATGCATAATTACTGGGCAATTTTTAAATTGCCCAGTAATACATAAACCTTACATTTTTGTGTGCAATTGAATCTTAGCAAAGCATAGTAAGCAAGGGCTGGGGGACAACATAATTAGTAGACATGGTACTTTTTGAACCTGTGCTCTCTATTTTGAGGAAACTTTGGTATAATATTTCAAAACCTAGAGAATGTCATCTTAAATTATCTGCTTTTAAGGAAAAACATACTTCCAAGGAAAATAGAGAAAAGAGGGAAAGGTTTTTAAGCATCTATGGTCATATTTCAAAGACTGTGACTAATACTATTTTTTGGTGAGTCCTTTTTTACAAGTTAAATTTTGTATATGTATGGTCATTGTGCACACAATGATTTTGACAGCTGCCTGCAGAAGTTCCTGCCTTTGTAAAACCTCGCTGATTCCCCCAGGTCCAGTTCCTTCTCTGATGCTTCCCAAGAGTACTCCTGTTGGTGTACAAAGCTGGTTGCTTCCCCACAGGATTACAGCCACTTGTCTTTGGATTTCTATCTGACTGAAAACATTCAAGTTCTACATTCTGCAAAAGTTCACTTTTATTGTCCAGAATTGCTCTTTGCTTTACTTGGCCTAATACTTCAGGCACAGATTGGTTTTTCTCACTACTCTAATTTTGGCTGTAGATGAATTGCCACTTCCTGGAAAGAAATAAAGATGAAACAATAATAATCTTTTGGTCACAAAAGAATATAGTTTTGGGGACGATTCTTGCAGACAGAACAGGCTATTTTTTAAAAATAAACAGACTGTCAGACCAGTGTATTAGCTTCACTTGAATCTTTACCATTCCATGACATTTCTAGAAAAGGCAGAAATGCTAAATTTACTGATGTTTCTTAGTGTTTCTTAGTTCTTAGTGTCTGGTGCTATTCCTGCAACCCTTTGAGAATATTTGTCGTAAATACATTTAATTTAATTTCTTAACAGTAAATTATAAAAAATGTGAGACTCCTTGGTTGTGTCACCTCTTTAAAATAAACATGACCTTCTATCTTTTCTTGAGAAACATGCCCTGTTACTAATGGATCTGGGTCACTTCTCCAAAAACTTTTCTATCCCTAGAAAGCCAGCATAATGGGGAATGTTACCTTTCTCAGTGTTTGTTGTTTGAGCTCATGGTCTCCCATCTTCCTTCATGAGTAGGAAGGGGGTTGGCAGGGGTTATCTTCTGCATGGTTCCAAGCAATAAGCAAGCAGTATTTTCCTCTTTAATGATCACATTACTGTAAGACAGATATTTTAACTGCATTTTCCAGGGTGTGGCTCTTTCATTGCCTTCTCCTTGACAGTGACAATCTCCTCTCAGTCAGGAAATGCAGTGGTTACACAGCCCCTTTTACAATATGGTAGTTTTGAGCAGTGACACCCCATTGGAAAGAGAGTGAGCCAGTGGTGGCAATGTCGAGAAAACAGGGAGGTGCCTGAGCACAAGAAGGAGAAAATTGGAGCACTCAATTAAGAGATCTTGTGGTGCTGCTTCTACTTTTTAAGGCAAACAAAATTTTAGATAGGTGCATGGACAGACCTTGTACCTTGTGTGTCACTGACTCCAGTGACCTCCCTGCTCCTCGGTGGATGCTGTGTATCCACATCACACCTCCCAGAAGGAAGAATTTTACAAGGAGCATAACCCCACTCACACTACAGCTTCTTGCCAAGTTTCTCAGGCAAAATTCTTCCTGATCACCTTTTGCAATGCATTCAAATATTGGTCTGAGGAAAAGTTGAACAGTGAAGTTTGTTTCCATTCCTTCCTTGTGTGTATTTTTTGGGGACATTGAATTTCAGGCATCTAAATGTGTTTGTTGTTGACCTCAATTTCAAATAAGGAAATCTCTGCTGACACTATCCAGTCTGAGCTATTGGCTGTAAAAATGATGCAGTTTTGACTTTGTTGACCTTATTTATCATAATAAGAGCAAATTCAGTTGTTTTTCCTCCATTCCAACTTCATAAACCCACACAACTTCTCTTTCAGCTCCATTTGAAATCAATGTGAAGAAATTGATTTCAAAGCCCAGTGAATTTAGTAGGAGTTACTCCATTGACTTTTGATGTGCTCTCAGGTGTGCTCTATAGTACTGGCATGACCACACCTGAAATAGAAAAAAACTAATTTTAAAAATATACAATAGGATGATAAAATTGTGATTTGAATAAGATCCATCCTGTAAGGAGGACTCTTGGGGTAGTGTTTGCCACTATTTTAAGTGTACATAGCCCCCACTGAGGAAACAATCTTATTCAATCAACCCAGTGAGTGCAGAATCTGAATCCCCAAAGGCTGGGATAGGCCAACTATAAATATAAAAAGCTAAAGAAAATATTCCTGAACTTCAAAAGGGAAGGCAGTGGATGGATTCTTTCAACTGTTTTTAACTTGCTTTAAGTTAAATTATGTAGCCTGTTGCTCCAGTACCTTTGAAGTGCCCGGGGATGCTTGTATATGTAAGCAGGTATTGAAATTAAAAAAAAAAAAAAAACAACAGAAAAAAAGATTGGGCTGGTATTAGTTGTCAAAGTAGGCTATGCTAAATTCCATTAGTATTTGAGACAAAAAAAAAGAAAATATTCACTCTAAGCTATTTGGAGTCACCTTTTCAAATTAGAAATTAAATTTGAAGGCAATTTTTTTTGCTTACATATTTAAGACCTTGAGCCATTTGCAGAGACACCGTTATGCACAGTTTTAGGGGACTAGAACCTTTACATCAGCTTCACAAAGACCCAGGTGCTTGTGTTATTCCCTGTACTCAGTGTTTAGTGTCAATCCCTTTTGATTTTTTTTTCTTTCCAGTGCCAGGCCAGGGTGTACATAACTGCATCTGCAGATTCATTCCAAAGCAGCCATTAAATTAGTGCAGTAGGCAGTTGTTCCTTCAAACACTAAAAAGATGCTCCCTAGTGAACAGGGCAAATGTCACCTGTATTGGATGAGGCTATAGGTTATTGTTCCTTCTGCAATTAAATACAGACAGCCTTCAAATTCAACCTTATAATGGCTGATGTGGAAATGGTTGTGAACATGAAGTGCTCAAACAAGAGCACAGATAAATATCAGTGCCTGTTACTGGGTTCAGGTTGGAAGATTTTCATTGGGTTTTTTTTTTATCTCAGGCCTCCAGGTCTCTTAAAAACAGAAACTTTAAGAAAACTCTATATTACTTTCAAAATATATGTTATTTTCAAAATACAGTTCTTCAGACAAATAAGATATTTTGTGTTGTTTTAACTGGTGAAGCAGCAAAAAAAACTAGTAAGGTTTTCTGTAAATTAAAATGATAGGTTAATTCTTGTGCATGCAATCAACTTCAGTTTCCTTGTGAGTCGTAGAATAAGAATAGGCCTTGATGCACATAATCTGCTCTCTCTTCTCCAAATCCTGCAGGAGAGAATGAACTTTACAATGTGTTCTGCACTGTTCTTTAGCATATGTAGTCAAATTTTGCTCTCTTTTACATCTAATGGCTAATAATATAAAATATTACAAACATATAACACACTGGAGTAGAAAAAAATTACTGAAACAGACCAGAATAAACAGAAAGCACCTTGGTGAAAAAATTGTATATCCAGGTGGTGTATTTGCATGACGAAAAATTGACTGCTTTTGTTGTATTCCTGGCATTGCTTCTGTAAGTTTTCCATGAGCAGAGTTGATAAATAAGAGCAGGGTGAGGGAATATAAAAAATATTCCTGTTACATTTCAATTTCTAGAACCTCTTAGCCAGTGGCACTTGCAAAAGAAAGCATGGAAGTGTTATTACCACCTGCTTCAGGAGAACAATGTTTCCACTTATTTTATTGAAATCGTTTGAGTTCCAGGAAGTTTCTTGGTTTTCTATGAACTGGAAATATGTCCAGGTTGATGATGCCTCTACACCTTATATTCTTGTTTTAGCCACAAGCATCAAAAGACAGGAAATTAGGAAGGAGAAATATCTTGTTTTAAACAAGTTGTAGCTTGAATTCTATTGTATGAAGATCTTCAGCTGATTTGTCATTAATCTCTTAAAGAGTAAATTAAAAAATCAAGTCTCTAGAATGTATAATATTTTCCACAAACAGCCCCATATAGTCCAAGGTCAGTATTGTTGAGAACTCAGCCCAACCACAAATTTAAGCACTTCTAATGTAGGGCTTCTAGCAGAGCGGGATATAATGTTGCAATGTCTGAATTCATGTTGAAATAACTTATATTCCTCACATTCAAATGAAGACACCTTTATGTGAAGAAAGGGTTTGCTTTTATTGGCTAACCATTGGAAAAATCAATAAATTAAAATTAAATAGGATTAAAGAGTAAAGTTTAGTATGAGAACACAAAAATCCTCAGGGCTTAACCTTGGAGTGATTCTGTGTTTCCACCTGCTGGAAGCTGATTTTCCAGTTGGCATATACCCTCTCTGGGTAAGGACAGGTTAATGCACAGCTGCAGACCTGCTGAAGGGAAAATAAGTTTATTCTTGTAAACACAGCAATTTCCATAAAACCACATGGGTCAGTGAATGTTTGTCTAATACATGCGGGGAAGCTGCAAAATGCAGCCCCTGAGGCAGAAATGCTTTAGTTACTTCACTAATGCAGCTTGTTAAAAAGAAATAAAAATTAACTTGCCAGTGATTGCTACTCGACTTTTTATAGTTGCTGCAGATGCTGTGATATTTTATTTTTGCAATTAATAAGCTTGAATCAATTTTTTAAGCATCTTACTCTTATGATTTACAGGGGATATTGAGCCATCAAAGCTATCAAAAGCATTAATCTTTAATACGAGGGCAATTCAGTTATCTTGCCAGAAAGTTTTAATTAGAAGGAAATTCTTCATCTCTGTGATGCTTAGCTGTATTAATCTTTCTGCATCAGTGTATCAAGTTTTGGCTGCAGGAACAATGTTTTAACTTAATTAATTCTTTATGAAAAAAGTTGCTCTTGAAAACTGGGCTTAGATCTTGCTTGCTAGACAGCTACTCAGAGTTTCTCCTGCCCTTAAATAGAAAGTTACTTTCATAAATTGTACCAATTTGAAAAGTTGAATGAGGTTTTCTGAAAGCTTGTGCTGATAACCTTGGAACTCAAAAGTGGATTTTCCTGTGCTGGCAGGACAGGATGGGGGGAGATGCTAACACTTCCAGGTGGGCTCCTTAATCAGCCTCTCACAGCAACAGGACTCTGATCATTGCTGAGATCAGGAACTGGGGCCTGCAGACACCTGATGAACGCAGGAGACTCTCCAGAAGTCATTACAGCTGTAATAGTCAGAAATGGTAGTGCAAGTAGTTTTGTTTTGGTTTTTTTTTTTTTTGGGGGGGGGGGGGTCAAATTATACATTATGAAAATGAGAATTTTTCTCTTTGATTCCAGGAAAACACTTCAGCCATTATTGTCAATATATTATTGCTAAACCTTAAGATCATTTTTACAACACAAAAACATATTTCAAATTTTCTAATTGGTTCTAAATTACATTACATAGAAGCTACTATTTCTCTTTAGTAAACCAATTGCATAAAACATAAGAGAATGCTTACATTAAGTGGAGGAATAAAAGAAACTAATTCCAGGCATTTAAAGAAGTTCACAAGGGAAAAAGGTCCCCAGTCGTAAAATGGTCTAAATCTCACCATATGTTTATCTGCTTCCCTCAGTAGTAGATATTAATTGTAATTGCTGATTTTACAGTAAATTGTTAGTGTATTCCTATCTAATGTTTAATATCAGATGTGTATTTCTTTCTAAATGATTATATTCATCTCTTTCAAGTGGCAAATTTAAATGTTACATATTTCCTCTTTCTGATCACCTTCCAACATTAGAACATAGAAATAATACAAAAGTTCACTGCAAATAATGTTTTGGGAAACACCTTTTTAAGTGTTTGTTAAGGAATCAGGAGGATTTTTGTGGTGGGAAATTTTAAATTATTTTCTTGAAGAACCACTGTCCTGAGAAATATATATCCCACAATGTTTCTCTTTCAGTATTGCCATATGCTATATTATTCTTGGTTCTTTATTTATTATAAATATGCTTCTGGCATCTGCTTTTTTTTCCCCCACAGTATTAAATTGTACCTTTCCCCGATGATCAGAATTATGCACCATGTCTCTGTCTCCTTCATTTCCAAGCCCTGCCTAACTTGATTTTCCAGAACAGGAAAATAGAGGCACATGTGTTTTTCTCATTTATGTAGTGGTTTGGAGAAGCTGAAAATTTTAGAAGTTTCTGTTTTTCTCTTTGACTTAGAGTAATTTCTTGGCTCTAGTCTCTTCATGCAGGGTGTGCTTATGCAAGCAAACACATCTATTGTGGAACATCAGGACAGTCCTGCACCAGCAGAAATGGTTTCACTGTGTCAAATGTAGTTGATATTGCCAGCAGAACAGCCCAGTGTAAGCTTTCAAGCACATTGCTTTACAACTGTTGTTGCTGCACCCAAGTATATTCCCATAAGTATAACTGTGGGTTTTTTTATGTAATATGTTTACAATATCTTTTGCTTGTTCTTGGGAGGGAATCTTTCCTTCAGACATGACTATGTCATGAACCTTTCTGACCACTGAGTTAGAGCTGAATAAAAGTTTGATAATCACATATCTTCCAGGAACTATTATGCATTAGTGGAATTATGAAGAGCTATTAAAACTCAACTTGTATCTAACTATTTCTATGTTTTTTTAGGATCTGTTCAGAACCCTTTATATTTCAATTAGTGAATGTTTAGCTTGCTATTGCATTTCAGATATTACTGTCCATCTGAGCACTAAAAATGTCACTGAAAAGTGGCAGTGGGTCAAGACTGATTTATCTATATTGTCCTATATTTTGTCATACTTGACATCAAGATTTTTGAAAGCAACCATATCTGGGTTTTGCCCTTGAAAGGTTAGTACTTGTTCTGGGCAATCCCCTTTCAGCACCAGTTTCTAAGCCCAGTATGTTTTCAGAGCTGAGTCTCAACAGTGTGTCATTTAAAAGCTTGCTCAAGCTTCTGACTGTGTGGTCTGTCTTCAAGAAAAGACCTGCCGTATTTCTAGGAAATGTACACTATTTTTGAAGGATACATTTTGCAAATGTAGTCCTGTGTACTCTGGCTAGAAAATGCCAAGACCTATTTAGATTTCTAAATAAGGAGTTGTATACATCACTGCTGATTTGCCATCACTGTAGCAATACATGGGATTTGTACATTTTCTGGCTCAGACTGCAAAGTTCAGTGACTCAAGAAGTCTCAACTCTTTTCTCTTCTACAGACAGGCCCCAGGTCAGGGCTGAAGCCTCTTGAAATAGCTCTTCAGAAAGGCAGCTGCTGTACATTGCCAGTGCTCTCTGTAATGTATTTGCCTGGTGGATCAATGGCTTAGATTTTCAGTGTCATAAATCTGGAAGTTCAACAGCTTTCAAAAGCAATGCATGCACTTACAAAAAGTAACCTAATGGTTGAGTAGAGATTTCAGTAATGGGATCAACAGTACTCATGGAAAGCAAAACAACAGAGAAGGTATTTTTAAGCTGAAGAAATCCTAGCAAAATAAAACATTAATCAGATATGGCAGTCATATAATTAGATTACTTGGTTTTAAAATGCAGCTGTGAATAACCCAATACTAAACATTTAAACTTCATAAATGACTGTACTAACAGGTACTTGCCAAAATACATGCAATGATTTTGCATGTGTCAAATACCAATAACTCTGAAGACATTTATGTGCTATCTGAATAGAAATTTAACTCCTGTATTTGTATTTCCTTTATGTAAATACTTGTGTTATGGGCCCAGATGCTGGCCAGAGCACATGAGGATTTTAGACACCTGGTATTGTATTTAGAGAGATTCCAAATGTGTATAGCATTAGAAGTATCAAAACATTACCCCTAGAAGTTTAAATTACAATCAATTTGTAAAAATCTCGTATACATTCACAGGAATTTAATGCTCCCATCAGTTTTGGTGATGTACACCAAATGTTCATACTCTGTATTCATCTTCATGCAGGTGAAATAGTGATAAAAGTGTATTAATTTTCTTGTGTATTCTGTTGAAAATATGACTGATACAGGCTGATATGCTCTTGTATATGTCTGAAAACAGAATCCTTCTATAGATTTAATGTACTATATCAAGAAATCTTCAAACTGCAATATGTATAGGGTCCACCTTCCTTATAAGGCACTAACTTACATTATTCTCTTTGAAAATGTTCTGGCTCACAAATACTGTGCATGAAGGCCTATTACATTCTCCTTTATTACAGCAACATCTCCTTGTGACATTCAAAATGCTTGTCTTTCAAGGATGCTGTTATAATAAGGTCCAGAGTGCTTGTAATAAATTCATAGAGATCAATGAGTAGTTCATGAAATAGCTTCACAGTCACTTCTGTGTGAAGCAGCAGTGCAGCAATATAAAAACTATGAAAAAGCAGTCACATACAAAATTAAATGCCTTGCTGCTTTCACATGAAATTATAAGAGGTTATGCTTTTCTTTTAATCTACATTATATTTCTGTCTCAAAAAGGAGTCTTCAACAAATTGCTGAAAATTCAGAGATATTTAATTACATCTTTGTCTTGCTCTGGGTTTTCAAGGATTCCAGTGTTTTGATGAAAATAAGCCAAAAGGAATAATCATAGGAATAGAAAGCACTTAATTAATACAATAATACAATAATAAGCTTGTAACTGTTGACTCTGTTGTTGCTACCAATAAAAATTGTGACTCTTATGCCAGGCAATTGCTCTTGCAATGTTTCTTTATATTTAGCTTCAATGTATTTAGAACCTGGAAATGAGCAAATAAAATCCAAATGCTATTTTGAAATGACACATTTTTATAAACTTTGATTTATTTTTTATCCTTATTTTACCTCTTTTTACAATGAGCATTTTTGCATTTTAGAATTTGCATTTCTACTATTGCAATGTGCTTGTTGTTACTTATTTAAAGTGTTTTTTTTAATAAAACACCCTCTAAAATAATTTTATTGATGCTTCATGATTTGTAAAGAAAGCTGTTTGACATATATATACACTCTATAAATGTGGCAGTTATGATTGCAGATAATGTCATACTAGTGCCCCTTGCTTAAGTCAGAGTATGATTCTAAATCCACAAACTTTTAACTATATTTATTCTTTAGAAAGCAAGTTTTAAATTTAATGCATGTAGGCTAACTGGTCCAAAAGTCAATTGCAAAAAAAAAAAAGGTTATAATTAGAAACAACTGTAATTATTTATAGTTAAAACTTTATATGAAATAACCTCCTTTATATTTGTTACAGGAAGCTGGTATCAAAATTGGGTATTCTCATGAAATAGCACTGGAAAAGCAATACATCAGAAATTGTTTTTCTCACTCCTAGGCAAACCCATCACTGTTGCTCTTTCAAACAGTTAAGCTGCTCTTGATTCCTAAGATGGAATATCACTCTGCTTTACAATTGCTTTAAGCCTGTTTTGCTCTTTAGAAATACAGGAGAAAGAAGAATGAGGCTGTGTGGGATTTTTGTCTATCAGTCTGCATAATCAATAGTTGGCACAAAAGGACTAATTGCTCTTAACATTTAAACAGAAGTGCTTATTAGCACAAAAGCTGTGTATCCTCTTATTGTAGCTGGTAACTCGACTATCCTCATACTTATCTGCAGTCACAATCAGATAAAAACTGTTGATTCCAGCAAGGATCTGGCAATAACTGAGAACTGTAGGAAGGTGGGAAGAACAGTGTTAGAATTATAATCCAGTCTGTCAAGAAGTTTCTCTTTACTGTTACTGAAGGATTGGCCTGATGCCTTTCAATCTTACCTCTCTTTTCAATATTGTAGTCTAGACAAGGTAGGAGAAAGAGAATATCTGTATTCTCCTTGAAATTCATTTAAATGACACAGTATTTTTAATATTTTAAAGTATTCTGCTTCTTAACATTTTGTAGTCATGTCTATTCAGCATTTCCTTCCTTATCTGGAAATGTAGCAGAATTATAGTGAAAAGCTATCGCCATTTAGAGATGCTTTATTTTAAAACAGTGAACAGGAATAGGCATAAACAAAATGTAAAGTGCCTTGCACTGGCTGGCTACATCAGATAATGCTCCAGACAATTGATTTTGTTGCATGCACTTATGTATGAAGAAATGCATTGGCCTGATTCAGCACATGTGTATTGTGAGGTTATGGAAAAGGCTTGGTCTGCTTCCCAAAAGTGGGGGTGCATGTAAAACCAGATTGGTGAGGGCACACACGAAAAAACCAGATTGACTAATATGTTTACAATTTATGCAAGACTTCTCAGTGCTTCCCACTATCATTTGTATCTTACAAATTTACTGTACCAAATTCTCTTTGGAGTTATCACAATTTTACGTTACCTTTGTAGAAAGATTCCAAAATTTTTGATTAGCAATGCAGTAACTGAAGTGCCTTCCACACCCTCTGTTTTCATGTTGCTCCACAAAAAAACCAGTGAAGTCTAATTAAATTAATTAGAAGATTCTTCTTAATGTCTCTGATGTTTTGCTCACAGCCCATGCTCCTTGCAGCCTGTGGCAAGGAAACCGTGTACAACTTCCTGAAAGTAGGACACTGCAGTAGAATGTGTCATCCTCTTGTCTTAGAAAAATAATTAAAGTATTGAGGTGGCTTGCTGGATCAAGGATGCAAAACCAAGGTATTTTCTTTCCTATAGAAAGAAAGAATTTTTTGTGCCCAAAATCCTTATTAAGCACTGGCTCTTTGTCTCCCTGCTGTGCCATTCCTCAGCTTTCTCCTCTTTTCATTTCCAGCTGTTTGCTGCAGCTGTTGCAGCCATGGCAAGGTGAGGAGCAAAGGGACAAAAGCAAGAGGATAAAGGGTGGGAAAGTTAGCAGGATTGCACCAGAATGTTGAATTACAGAAAAATTTTGCTTTCAGATTTCATTTACCTACCACTCTATGTCTAAAACTATTTTTTGATATCTATGTGGGACATTATCTGGTAGCTCCATGTTTTCATTAAATCCATGAGAATTGTAGAAGTACAGCATGTACAAAAATAATGTTGTAGGTTGGATGCCTAGACAGGCTTCAGTCCCAAATTTATTGAACTTGATCAAGTTCTCTTTGAAATGTATCTGAGCTGCTGTTGTGAAGGAGTAAATAGGACTGTACCCAAAAGGACTGGTTCTTTATTGAGCTATTAAAACACAAATATTTCACTGACAAACTATATTTGCTTTCACTGACAGATGGTTTAAATTCAGAGCCAGAATTTTCTGTTGGAAGATGGTATAGTTACATTTATTTCAGATGAGCAGCAATTGGTCCTTATACTAAGGGGGTCTTTTGGAGATTTAGGTATTTTGTTCAAAATATTCCTTTAAACTTCTTTCAAAATAACTGACTTCACCATGTTTTCTTTACAATACTATAGCCCTGTGCAGCCATGCTATTTTTCATCTGCTCTTTCATGTTCTCAGTTGTTGAGCATTTTACTGGTGTTTCCAACTTCCTCCTTGGGAATTCAGTAGCTTAGGATTCTTTTCTCTCTTTTTTTTTTTTTTTGGCATCAATTTTTTATTTGTCAATATTGTAATCTTATTTGTAAAAAAAAAAAAAGTTTTTTTTTTTTTAACTGATGTTTGTTTTTCCATTTGAATTTCTTGTAAAATAATGGCTTGGGTTGCTTTAGGACTTGGAAGGAATGCATGATATTTTTCTGTACTCCAGTTCTTACATAATACACCTAGTATCCAGTTCTGCTGTCTAACCAGTACTTCACGTGAGAATGCTGCTACTAGCAGCATTCCTAATTCCAGTTGGGAAGTTTCTGCTCTTTCTTCCTGCCATATGATTAGAAAAAGCATATAAATTATTACACAAATACTTAAAAGATACTTTCAAAAGCCTTTAAATCACATGGTTAGGAATGTTCTCCTAAGCAGCTATTGCTAACCAAACTCCCAAATTCCTCCAGACTGTATTAAATAATTATACAAAAACTCAGAAGCCTTGCTATAGAACTCTATGTAACACAGAATAAACATAGCCTGGCTAATTCAGGATATGAAGTGGAGAAAAGTCTGTAACTTAAAAAAGAATACACTTTTCCAGC
Organism: Chloebia gouldiae; assembly: GCA_003676055.1. Classification (NCBI taxonomy): domain Eukaryota; kingdom Metazoa; phylum Chordata; class Aves; order Passeriformes; family Passeridae; genus Chloebia; species Chloebia gouldiae. The sequence continues at coordinate 5,850,643 of QUSF01000015.1, forward strand.
AGTGCCCCTGCAAAAGTAGTCTTTTTCTCCCCTCCTTCCATCTTACATTTATTCCTAAAGTCTCTCTCCATCAATGTATGACAAAGTCATTCTTTTATCTTGATTTTTGTGAAAAACTGCTTTTCCCTTATGGCTTCTTTTGGCCTAGAGCTTGTGAACCTTCAGTCTTTGTCAGTGTGGAGTGAAGGAATATGAAATTTTCTGCAAATTGCCCCAGTGTATTAGCACTAGGGCCGTTCAAACCTTTCCAAGAGTGATTTGAAGGGGTTACTTTCAAACCATGACTTCTATGGGAGATCCAGTTCACATGGGTTCACAGGCCAACCAGTTAAAGGAAAGGTTTCAGGCTGAGCCACCCCCTCCCTTCTTCCTACACGTTTTCCCATGGGTTGGATCTCATTACAAACCCACAGGCAAGGTACAGGGTCAATCACATCATGTTAATTCATACAGGTTGACTGGTTCACTGGGACTGGAAGCTGAAAAGGTGAGAAGTTTATCACAGCAACATAACTCTGATCTTAGAAAAACAAACATCTCTAAACTAGGTCTCTTCTTATCATATGAATCAAAACCTTAAATAAAAACAAGATAATTTTAAATAATTGAGGGAATCATACAGGGAATCAATCTTCCCCTGCTAGGAATACTCAGAGGTTGGCTTTACTTCTAACACAAAAAAGATCTCTGATCTCAAGGAACTATTCCTTTCTGAAACTTGGATATAATTACATGGACTGAAATATAAAATAATAATGAGTCAGTTCTATATACCTGGGAGAATTACAGTGTGAGGCACACAGGGGGAGGAAACATTTTAATGACTTTTCTGGCTGAAGAAGTGAACTCAACTGAAATGTTTTATCTTCCAGGGCTGGGGGGTAAAGGATGAAAATGCCCTCAGCTGAGCAAAAATGACACAAGGCAGTGTTGATCCCATGTGTTATTTTAAGTTATGGGAAATATAAAAGGTATGAAATACTTTTACTCCATGAGCTGTCTTATGGAATGTATTTGAAAGATATTAATAACATAATGAGTGCTACTGTGCTTGGCCTGAAAACAGTATTCCAAACAGTTTTTCACTTTGTTTCTTTTATTAGTATTGCATTATTATCAAAATGTATTTAAAGGCTTTTAATTCTAGACTTAAGCAAAACAAAAAGCAAAATTTGAATTGTTACCCCTTTGTGGATGTCCATTAAAATTTGTATGCATGCTTTTTTCTTTGTGTTTTCACTTGACTAGATTGCCCCATCAAAAACTGAGTTCAGGTTGATTTGAATATGTGCTTTGCACACCTGAGTTGTCTTTGGCAACTCTGGGGATATTCAGAAATGGGCGTGTAGTATGTCTGTATATATACTGTACCTATATATCCTTTGCTCTGCATAGGGAGGTAGTGCTGTACAGTAGATTTGAACCTAAAAAGGCTGACTAGTTTCTAAATAATCCCTAAGGAAACAGTTTGGTCTAGGCCATTATCTTGATAGTTCATAATTAGGTTCAATAATAAAGCTTGTTTTGCTGACCTAGGTCAGATCATGGCGTCCAGCGCATCTGTGCGCAGTGACCTTGCTCTGAGAGTGTATTGTTAGAAAATCCATTATTATCATCACATACACTTCGGAGAAGTGCCTGTTTTGTGAATTGATGGTGTGATGTTGCCACTTTAGATAAAAGAATCCATGAATTATTGACTTAATGAGTTAATGTTGCTTGATTTCACAACAAGGTCTTTTTAGTCTGGGTGCTATTTACTGAACACATAATCACAACATATGAAGGAAGGCACGGATAACAGTACAGTGCATTTACAACCCTCTTCACTTCTAATAAAGCCAGGTGTTAGCTAAAAATTTTTGTTTCCTTTAGTAAACCATGAAAACTTAGGTAATTACAAGCAACTCCTGTTTAAACGATTAGCACATAAAATGTTTATTTGTCACTGATTTCTTATCCCTTTCTTCTGTTTGGCTAAAGGTCTGTCCACAAATACCTACTATTTTTTTTGAAATGTAAAAGTATCTTTGTCCCTATGACTAAGCCAAATGCTGCTACCATGTGGAAGCCCAGGAAAGGTTATTAAAAGTCAATCAATATTATCCAGAGTTCATTGTTTTAGCTTTTTTCTTTTAAAGCAGGGTTCTCTGGTAAATTTATGATATTCAGAAGTCTTGAGAATATAAAGTTTTTATTACAGAATATAACTTGTTTGAGGAGAGAGGGCAAACATACAGAGTATGTCCCGGAGCAGATATTTTAATGGTATAGGCATCAGGTTTCAAATATCTATGCTCCTTTGATCCCAACGTGTGAATCCCAGCTCTGTTAACTGCTCACTCCTACATGGTAAATAAAGTAAGGTCTGTTTGCAGTATCTTGTGGGAATGTATGTCCCATGAAAATATAACTCTCATTAAAATTAAACAGAGACCAAGGACTGTAGAATAGGTCTATATATAGGTCTTCTGAAGGGGACCATATCAACCAAGACCTTCACATTCTTCTGAGATTTACATTAGTTTTAACAAACTCTATGCAAAACCAAAGAACTGCATAGCATTGTCCCAGTGGGTATTGACCTGTAAGTGACTGTCACACTAGGGTTTTGTAGAAATAGGTAAAATATGCTGGCCATGTATGAAATGAAATACTTTCATGAGAAAACTTGATTCTGGCACTTAATGTTTTTTGTTCCAGTCTTTAAACAAAGAGTGTTAATTGCACCATCCCTTGTACTGTTCCCCAGTGGTCTCAGGATCTGCCAGAAGGTCTGCACGTGTGTGTCTGCTTCTCCCCAGTCTCACAACTGGCTGGACCTTGCTAACTCACCTGCTGTAGATCAGGGAGATGACAGATAAAGCTTTCCTTAGGAGTGTGTGTGAGGGCTTTGGGGTGCTTAAAGGCAGTTTGATGCTTTACAGTGTCTTACATCCCTCCATCACAGTCCATTACACAGAGGTGGAAGGGAGACAGTGGTTTCAGTGGTGTTTTGGTTGAGTGTTATCTGTGCAGTGGTGGGATGTGCTGCTTAGCTCAAGTTCCAATATAAAATGCCTGCCTTCCACTGAGGCAGAGCACAGACCTTGATTTCAGTAGTTCTCTGTACATGCACCAAGTTAATAGAAATGTTGGCAGTGGGTCCTGGTATTTTGTTTATGCCACAGAAGAAAAAAAAAGTTAAATCCAAGCATGTGACAGACTTCAGAAGTACCTGAAGTTGATTTGATGTGAATAAACTCAGACTGGTAAAGCATAGGGCCACATGGCAGTAGTTGTATTTTGCAATTTTTAAGGCTCATGTGTGTGTATGCCCTTGTCTTCACATCCTTTGTACTGACCTTCAGTGTTGTGAACTTAATCTTACAGGTCTTTCAATTCAGAGAACCTGAATAATTAACATTAGAGCATTTAAACATGAGCCTTTCTGTACCTCACAGTCTGAAAATTGAAAAATTGACATAATCAACATGGCTAAAATAAAAACTTTTACATCTGGTCGAGCCTATACTGAACAATTAGGGGAGTGAATCTGTGCCTCTTCCCCATTTATATAAAGTACTCAGCTCTAACCTTCAAGTGTTCTGAGATATTGGACTTTAAACTTGTCAGTGCTCCAAGAATGCCCTGAACCTCAGACCAATACATTCTGAGGGCAAATTCCTCATTTGTAGGAAGGAAGAAAACATTTTTTTAGCAGGTTATTATCTGAAAAAAATGATGGTTGTCTGCAAGCAACTGATAGGTTTGGAAGGTTAGTGGTAGTCCTGGCAAAGATGGATTAGTGGGCAGAGTGCAGGTGAGGCGATCAGAAGTGCTGGAGAAATGCAATTTATCACTTGGTTTGGGAGTTTAGTACATGTATGTCACTGCTGCATATGTGCTGTATGTGAATATTACATGTGAGGGGTAATACTGGTGTTAGCCTTGCTTTCAACATGAGCCAGTGCCTTTACTACTGAGATGATATTAATTAGCAGAGAAATTGTAATGATATTAACTGGAAATCCTTTCTGGAAACTCTCTGAGCAAATCCCTGTGCTTTGCTAAAAATGCATGGTTTTATTTGCCACTTTGTGTATTTATAAAACAGAATCTTTATGCTGAGATTTAGGTTTCATTCTGAATTTGGGTTATATATTCCAAATTGAATTATTTCATTAGCCACACTTCCAATCAAGCCCTTGCTCACTTTCCTGCTCTAGTGTCCTGTACTCTGTGTACTTCCCTTTAGCTCCTACATTAGTCAGATTCATTTGGGCTATGCTGTCTTCTAGAAGCTTCAAGTTCCTATATAGGTTATGTTGAGGTAATTTCCTCTTTCTGAAAGAAAGATAATTTTAGATGCTTTTACTGAGGCTTTACCACTGTAAGCAAACGTGGCAGAGTTTGGCTCATTGGATTTACTACAAATAAGGAATTTTAAATTTTTTTTTTCCCTACCAGTAATTGATACCTTCACAGCTGGGATACATACCAGGTATGAAGGAAGGTGCTAAGAGCATCAGATGATATTTCTGCTCTTGTCTAATAAAATAACAATATTTGTTGAGAAATCTTCTGCAAGGCTGACTGTACTGTTCCTTTGCAGTTTTCTGTAGTAAGTGGTCTGCTTTTATAATTGTGGGAAAAAATAGTAGAATACTGGCACCAGAAGAAATCTTGCTGGTGAGAGCAGAGAGACAGTGTTAATGAGAACACATCTGCTTTTCAAAAGCATCAATAAATTATTCAAAATACTAAAATGCTTCCTGTTCATTCCTACCTATAGCAAAACAGTGCAGTGTTTTGTTGCATCTCTCCACTGGTATAATTTTGACATCTACTTGTATTCTCTAGTGGAAATGGGGATCTAATGTAATTTGTGGACACATTAAATGTATATGGCAGTGAGAGCAATAACATGTTTAGGAAAAAAACAATGAACATGTTGTTTAGATAGAATTATGTGTAAGCTATAGTCTCAGTTTTGATTTTCTAACTGAATTAATTTCTTACCTTGTATAACATGCAGGTTAGTTTTATTTCTGAGCCAAATGCCTGCTTTTCAGCCTGCTAGAAGTCACCTTGTTTGAATCTTGCAGAGTTTTTTCTGTTTCTCTTCAGGCAAAGATGCCTGTCACTCATGCTCAGAAAGGCTTTTGAGCAGCAATGACAGCAGGCATGTCTTTGCAGGGAATGCTCTATTGGGCATATCTCACAACACCATGGAACTCTTATGGGGGCTAATGTGTAGGTACCTGAGGGAGGCAATTGCAACTTTGTGAAGGAATTTATACAGGTGATCCATTACACCAGTGGATCACACATTATGAACCATGTAATAGAAATCACAGCAAAATCTGAGAAATTAATTTTTAGGGAATTAAACTGTCTAAACAGTTTAAACATGCATCTTGAACAGGATCTGTCATTTGAGATAAGAAAATGCCAATAGTAATGCTCACTTCTGTTCTCAAGTGTAAATCAGAAGCAACTTTGCTTTGTTATTTAAACCAGTACAAGCAGGGGCAGACTCTGTCTCCTGACTCTTCTAACAGTGCCAATGGCTCCTGACACAGCAGTACCAGGACCCAAATGTGATCACTGCTTCAATTACATTTTGCTCAAGCGTGGTCCCTGCCCACCTCTGCCAAGCAAAATAACTTCCATTACTGCATTCCTCATCCTTTCATGAATCTCTTCACAAGAAACTTGACCACTAATTCAGTCTTGACCACCGCTGCAACAGTGAATTGACTCACCATAGTCAGAATTGACTACAGAATCTTTTTGCAGATGAAGATGTCAAAAGGCAATCTGCAGTGAGAATGACAGCATGATTAACCAGACTGAGGCCTAAGTCAGAAGTAGCATGGACCACTGGGAAATTAAGGCACCAATTTTCACCATCAAGATTGGCTGTGATAGGGCAGTATATCCTAGCAACAGCATAAACCTTAACCTGACCATCACAGCAAAAACTAATTGTGTTGTGTTATCTGCTTCAATATCTTTTAATCAAAAAAGTCTTTAAACAGAAAGTAAACACTCACATGTCACTTTTCCTGGAAGTGCTTTCTTGTCTAATTGGGAAATACCTAATTTTGTGAATTAGAGGTTACAGAAGCTTTAACACATTTCCTTTACCTTGTGTTCTTGAAAAGATGTTGTTGGAAAGGCTTAGAATGCCTCTTTGCAGCTGCAACAGGTTATGAAAAAATTCAGTGTTTTAGTGTAACAGTTTTATTCATGCTAAGGATATAATCTGTATCTTTAAATCCATGTTGCAAAGCTTCATGTTATGGGTTGGACTCATCATGAAAACACTTTTTAGAAAACTTGCTAGTAGATAGTAGGGTCAACTTTCATTGTTGTATTAAACACTTTGTTTTTATGAAGGGCCTATACTTCACATATGAAGAGAAGTATAGCTTAAAAGTCCTTTGATTTAAAGGATAAGGTAGCCGTCTGCAAAGAGCGTATTTTATTTTGCTTCTTACTTAATGAAGGATTTAACATTCAAACAGTTATTAGTAGATTACTTTGCATATTTTTATAAAGGTACTGTCATGATCTCAGCAGTACAGATGTTGTGAGCTTTGAGTGGCACTGGTAAATTTTTGGACAAGGCTAATATAATTTGGGGTGGACACTGATAATTCCAAACTTGAGTGAATATATATGTCCTTCAATTATTGTTATGCGTAATATCTCTATTTTCTCACACTGTTTTTCTGATTTGTGTGTGCATATATAAAGGCACATGTATGTGTGTGTGTGTGTATTTATGTAGGTATAATCTGTAAGAACAGGTGAGGAACCTGTTTCTGTCTAGAGTTCTGCAATGACAGTGTGACTGTCCAGGACTAGAGCAGCAGATCTGAGATTCATTTATTTCCCTTTGGAGGAGATTCCATCCCACAATTTCAAAAGTGGACGAGCTTTCATCTAGACAGAGAGTTCTCTGGGGTTACTGTCTTTAAGAAGTTTTGAAAACCTTGAGAAGGTGGTAATTTTTTTTGTCTTATTTTCACAGAGATATGACTGTGAAATAATTGATCCTGATATCAGTTTTTTTTTTACACATACCAGTGTAAAACATGCACAGCCTTTTAATATCAGTCCATAGACTTGATATTAAAAGGCTGTGCATGTTTACACTGATATGTATATGGTGGCCTCAATAATACAAAGATGTTTGAACATGGTTGCCTAAATGTAAATTCTATCCCATGCTTCAGCATCTAGGTAGAAGAAACTGTTTCCCAAGCTGTCAAGTACCTGAAGTACTTCTAATTGTATTGTGATTTCTGGGCATGTATCACTCTTGAAATTCAAGTCAATTATATCAGAAACCCAAATTAGGTTCAGAGTTTAATGTGTATTCATTAAGATTTCCAAGTTTTGGAACAGACACCAGGAATATAGTACTTTTAGCACACAATCCAAACATACTAGCTTTGAATAGTAGTAGTTGTTGCAAGAGCCATACTCATAAAAAGTAAACCTGTACTTCTTTTCAGTCTACCAGTTCTGGGAGATCAGAGCCACCATTTTGTAAAGTTTGCAAGAAAACGGAGTAGAGGCAGAGAAATACTCCACTGTCGTTCTGCTGTACTGGTTCATTTACATGTGGAACATGTATTCCTGTTAGCTTCCAGGAAAAGTTTGAAAATCTAGATGTGAAAGTTTGTCATGCTGTGAGCCAACTGTCCCATATTGATGCAAAAGGAAGAGAGAAAAAGCCAAGAAAATGCTTTAATTGATTCATCAATGCACCAAAGTGTGAACAGGCGTGATGAAGTGTAAAGAGGGATGTGACACCAGTGTGGCAGAGCTGTCACAGTGGAAAGGATTTCCTGTAAAAGTGATGGCACTTAAATGTTATCTAGGCCTCCTGTCTAAGCTTTCATATTCCCTGGAAACTTATGTCTTAGGGGAAGTGTCTGACCAACTTGTGAGCAGCCAGGCATCATGGCAGCCAGCCATGTCAACAGGTAAACACATGGGCTGTGAAGAACCCCTACTTGTATCAAGTTTGGGAGTTGTGGGGAGTAGGTAACCTCTGACAGAACTAAACAGTTACCCCATCCACAGAGAGAGAATCTTGGGAGAGAGGTGATGATCATTCGCAGTGCTTCTGTGAGGTTTATTTTGCCCTAAACATCAATTTAAGCAAAGTTTAAATTAGGATTAATATCCTTGTTATTGAAATGATGCCCTCTGCAAGGTATAATGCAGCAGCTCCTAGGCATTGGGTATTAGATTGTACTACAGAAGGGTAGAGTAAGACTGTGAAGGAGAGGCTATTGATAATGAAATATAATTATAGCAGATGGATTTGAGCCAGAGTGTTGTACTGAAGGGTTGTTGCAAAGTTCTCTAAGGTATTTTTACTAAAGAGATTGTAGTGTGCATCTCATCCAAAGAATAGGAAATCAAAGAGGGTAGAAGCCCTTAGAGTCACTCTGAGGTTTTGGCTCTGGATTCATTTGATTAACTGGGTATGAATGTTACTGATTTAATATTGATGCTTCTTACAACACCTAAAATCACTGCTGTGGATATATTCAGTATGTTAAGTTTGCTTATAAGGGATTAGACATGGGAATTACTTTGAAAGGGATTTTGCCAATTTTGGAGAAATGTATTTGGGAAGGAATCCCTAACATTATGGCTTAGGCCATTTGTTTTTGCATTTAGAGATGCATCAGCTCCTTTCTAGCTTTGGGAAACTAGAGATTCAAATAAAGAAACAGGACAGAAAACTTTGGCAGAAGTACAAATGCAAGCAAATGTGTGCTGTTACTACTACAGTTACTCTGCCACTTTGAAAATCGCTAGTCAGGTTCCATTTGGAGTATCTGCAATTCTGCAATGTATTATAGGAAGGACATTGCTGACTGAGCTTGTAAAAGTGCAGTGGAAGGCAAACAAATGCATGATTTAAGGTTTTGGAAGTATGACTTATAAAGAAGGATTGAACTGACCTGTATTCTGTAAGTTAGAGGAAAAAGATTTGGTGGAGTGAGGAATCCTAGAATGGGCAAAAAAAAAAAAAAATACTGAAGCAATCTGGAGATAGATATATGCTCTAGTGCCCTGCAGATCATATAGCATCACCAAATCAATGGCATGTCTGAGGCTAATTTAGACCACTATTAACTGTCTTATCATAAGATGGATGGCTGCTGATCCAAAACCCTGAGCTTGGTGCTGTGTCCAGCCAGGGAGCAGGCAGGAGGCTGGGGGGCTGAGGTGCCTTGGGCTGGAACATCTGATGGTAACTCAGCACAGGCCTAAACTCGTTTTATCTAGGGCTTGGCTGGCATCATACAAAATAGGGCTTTAAAACTTATTTTTAGGTGAAAAATCCCTCTGTAGCTTTCTAGAGGTTTCTGGAAAGATCAACCAAACTAAGAAGGACAATATGAGAGAATGTAAGTATTGCTTTAAAAAAAAGAAAGTGGTGAGATGAGATGAAGAGAGGCAGGAACTTACCTTAGGCAGTGAGAGTCAGCAGATGTAGGGAAAACAGGGTGTGCTTTGTAAATAAGAAAGCTAAAAAGTCTTTTTATTAATCAGAGAAGATGGAGCTACAGTGAAAGTGTTAAAGAAGGTCAGAGGATGTAGGAAATTATCTCGAAGTTGGGTTCCAGATATGTACATTTAAAAAGTATGGCCTTGAGTGCTGCTGAGAAGACATGTGAGCATAATGCTGGCTCAGAATCTAAGAGTTCAAAGCAGTTCATTTGGTCCCTGGTCGTACTCCAGCTAAAAGAAAGGGAAAGAAGGGCAGAGTCTGAATTCTTCAGCTCCCTAATTTCTTGTGCAGTTGGAAAGACTGGTGCAGCAGGGGAGAATAGGAGTGTGTGCCAGCCAGCAACACACTTTATATCTTGAATATACCTTTATATATGTGTATGTGATGTTGTCATTGCTCCTCTCAGTGAGATTACACAGTGTATTTATTGTGTTGCACTGTGCCCTATCTGTCATGAGAAAGATTTTGAAACAATCACATTTGTTCCTATTTTCACAAATCTACAACAGGATAGATGTCCAGTCATTCAAAGCCTATTTAGCATTTCCATCAACACATCACTTCTGATTTTTCTGAATTTTTATGATCTGAATCTTTATGTATGTGGAGACAAATGCTCTTCTCCTGTAAAACAATTAGGATCTGGGTCTTTAAGGATGAGTTTATGAGACGCCTAAAAATACTTTTGCTGGTAAAAATGGATTTCCAATCAGTATGATATCAGATGAAATTGAGTCTTTCACTTAAAGATAATTTGTACAAAGACCAAAAAATTACCATTGATTTTTAAGTTCCAAATTGTACCTTTCTTTCAACTTCAAATATAGCAAAGGCAGTGATAGGGACATAACCCAGAGCTGAGGTTTCTCTGTCAGTAGTAAGAAGACAGCTTGGGTGTCCCCACTGTACAAGGAACTGCTGGGTGGAGATTAATTCCTCAGCCAGCCATATGCTATCTCTGTCAGAAATGAGAGATGCTGCTAGGAAAAATCTCAAAGATGAGTACTGGGAATGAAAAAGGGGAAAAGACCAAACAAAAGATCTTTAATTAGAATTTAAGGATTGCTGCCAAAAGATCACTGCTTTAAAGGGACAAACAGTGTTTTCATGCCATAGAAGAAATTGGACTTCAGGACTTTATTAGAAACTTACATTCATCTAAGGAACAAAATCAGTACAGACAATTTGAATATCTAGCTTTTTCTTGATTTGATCCTCATCTATCTATGGAATAAAACTGTCCTATTCCAATAATATTTAAACATTCTGCAAGCACGAATATCCAACTCTGAAAAGTATTGATATGCTATTTTTCCTTACTGACTGTCTGGAAAGGTGGATAGGAAAATGAAATGGTGTGTCCATGGTCACACAAAAAAATTGTGACAAATTGTACAGCTTACTCAGACTAATACCCTGTCTCCCTTCAGCAGCATTCTATGAAAAATGCTGATGTATCATTTTGGGCTAGGGATTTCATTACTGGTACAGATTTAATGCTGGTAACATCAAAACCCTGTATTCTGCATTTTCTGTCACATGTTCTTACCCATCTCTCAAACCAAATGGGTGAGGAACCCGTTGCCTATAAACGCCAAAAGTTTTATAGGCAAAAATCTTAACATACATCATCAAGCTTGGAAAACATTAAAAGAATCCATGGCTTTGAAAACTTTAAAGTGTTTCAGTAGCTGAGTTATGTAGAATTTGTAACAAGGATCAAAAACAGCTGAAAAGTCTGTGTTGCTAACAAAGTACAACATCATGTCACCTCTGGCCTATATTAAAGGTGTGTTTTGTCTTCTATGGGCAGCTGCTATTGCTTACATTGCATTAGTAAAGGAGATGGCTTGGGTTAATAAAATGTCTAAATCTCTTAAAACTCAAATACTGTCCCCAGCCACTCACTTCTGCCCAGCAGAGCTCCATAAGCTGCAGGTGCATTGTGGACTGCTTGCTACAGTGGGATTATGGCATCTACCTCTCCACTCCCACCCACAGAGGAGACTCTTCCTCCCTCAAGAGGAAAATGCCACATTGTCCTACAGAATCCCTGCTCACAGTGCCTTTCCAGGGCAGGTCTGAGCTGATATAGGAAGAGGAGGAAGTTTCCAAGAAGGAGGTGTGGTGAATCTGAGCTTGGAGGATCTATGACTGCGGACACACCATAGATGAGGAGTGGGGCAGGTCCTCACAAAGTGCCTTGGGCCAAGGACAAGCCAGGCTCAGCTGCTCTAGAGCAAAGGATTGGCAAATCTGATCTGCTGCTCAGCTCCTCTACTGGGCTCTCTGTCAGTGCTGTGTTTCTTCTATGGTTTGGGGTTCTTTAATTTATACTAAGGATTTTATCCTTGACCAAGTCCCTGCAGGACACAATTCCTGTAAAGACACTTGTCCTTTTTTTTTTTTCTTTTGCATCACGTATTTACTCAAAGAGAAAGCATCTACAGCTTTCTAAATATCTTCAGCAATATCTCTGCTCTGTGGTCATGAAGAGCTCATATCTGTGAACAGGAAAAAGGGACATTTTTTTTCTCGGCAGGTCAATAAAACATGGATTTGAGTAGAACTGCAGTAGAAGGCACACTCTTCTTTCGTTGTAGAAATAGCTAAAAAGACAAGTTTATACTGAAGTGGATAATATTGGACTGTTTTGCAATCTACTAAAATAAACTAGAGAAGACTGCCAGGACTATGCATATTCACTCACATCAGCTTTCATATCTCTGTATAATACACATTATGGTGAGCAGCAGATTTGGATACAGTCTCCACTGGGTAAAAAGTAAACGTAGCTAGATTTTGCAAAAGTAATCCATGTTTGGTTTATATTTAGATATATCAAAGTCTGATTTTCTTCTCTCTGTGGTCAACCTTGCTTGATTTCAGAAGAGATATTCCTCTTTTTTACTTGTGGAGAATCCCACTCCTGAGGCAGATTTTTTTCCCCATTACCCACATGCTGAACAATGTTGTTGTTCCTGCCAGGTGCTGAACCCCTCTAGGGATGTCTTGGCTCTCACTGCAGGACCCAGCCCACCACAAATTCTGCATTTCAGCCCCGTTGAATCCTGCAGTCCTATGAAAATGCACAAGTGATTGAAGATTAGCAGGCAGTATTTTAAGTCAGCAATTTGTATTCTGCTTGGTTCTAAAGTAAGGAAATAATGTTGCTGACTTTTCCCTAAGCTGTTTTGAACCTCCTAAATATCTGCACATAACAAATTCTATTACAACATTACATCAATAGCAGATAGCCAACTTAATTTTTTAAGGACTTTTATAAGTACTTTTGTCAGACACAATCAGTACTGAGCAGAGATGTCCTCCACTTTCCATGTCAGGTTTACAAAAGAACGTAGGTGCTTTAAGTTTTTGTCAGGGAAAATTCATGGTAGATTGGCATAAATGTCTAAGCACACACCTATCTGCCCTTGTAGATACTTGCATACCTTTGACTAGTGTGGCTAGTCTACAAATATGTAAACTGAGATATGCTAAAAATCATATTTGAAACATGTCAGTATAAATCCTTAATTGAATACACTGGATATAAACTTTTAAAAATTAATGTTAGCATAAACTTTAAATTATTTTATTAAATATTTTTATTTGAAATGTCTACAATTAAAAACTAAAGCTCTAAGCACTAAAACCCTAAAATTCCTTGTGCTGACCCAATGAAAAAGTCTGAAAAATATTCAATAGGTCTTAGAAGTCTTTCATTTCTTTCCCTTAGAGGACTGCTTTGGCCATTAGGAGAGCTGCTGATTAAAGCAAGTAGAGTATTGCAGAATTTCTGAAGTAGCAAAAAGTAACCTCAGAGGCTCTGGGGGTTAGTGGAGAAGGTTTCACCTTGGGTGAAAACATTACTCCAATTCAAATGGAATTTCAGCTACAACATGCCCAGGTGCTCAGGGGAGAGCTGCACACCTGGAGCACAGGGAAGAAGGTGGCAGGGCTGCAGCATCACTGCCTGGGCCCCAGGATCCAGTGTAAATACATGACAAAATCCCTGTCCCAAAGAGTCTCTGGAGCCTCCACAGCAAGGTTCATGTACTGTGACCTCAAGCTGTGGAAAAAGCTCTCAGGTGTTGCAGATATCTTGGCTGACGTTTGCTTCACTTAATAGGCTGAGAAATGCTCCAGCTCTGGGTAATGATCAGGACTGGAAGAGGGTGCTGGGACAGCTGCTGCAATGTGGGCTGGGGATGGGCTCGTTCAGTGCCACTCCTTCAAGAGAGACTCTTGAATCCATTTTGAATTTGCAGCTTGGATTTCCTGCAACACTGGCAACAGCAGCTCTGCCTCTCAAAGGGCAAAGCAGATCAAAAGAGCTTTTTCTGTGCATAGCTATGGGGGACAGCAGAACTTCTGTCTGGGTTGGAGCTTTTTTCCCATTTTGTCTATTCTGAATACTGCTGTTCTTGCTAACTTCTGTCTGCAGCGTCATGTGAAGTCTCATTGCTTCTGAAGTTTGTGCATCTTGTTTTGGGCAGTGTCTTTAATTTGAAGATGCTTTGTCTCCATTGTATTGCAAAACTTCCCCTGTTTAAGGTGTTAAGGTAGTCAAGAATAAAACATATGATGTTGGCCAGATTCCCTGGTAGAATAAGCAGGTAGAGTTCCCCTGACTCTAATGGCTTCTGACAGCTGTGAATTTGATCCCATACCTTCCCTGCATAATAAGATTTAAAATAATGTGAGTTTAAGGTAGGGCAGGAAGCCCTGGATGAAATATCTTATTGCATTGATTTGTCTCTTATTTTCTGTCCTATGAGAATACCCAAGTTGCAAATAAAGGGTCAAGAAGGACATTTAGCAATATATGGTTTATACAGTATTAAAAGACCATCTCATAGTTAATCATATGATTCATTTCTAGAAGAAGGCTCCACTAAGTCTGCAATAAAAAGAAGTAATGAGGTTTTATAATAAAATTGAAAAGCTTCTGTGATGCACATTGAAGTCTTTTATATAGAAAGGTAAGAAAAACCAGTTGTCTTCCTTTCAGTTCATAGATTGCTGCAATAGCTTTCTCTGTGAGAGTCTTTGGCACTGGAATTATATTTACTCCTGGCTTGAAATGGTCAAGTTCCAGGGTATGTTTTAGGACCCTTTTCTTTTGGAAGATGTATTTAAAGAGTGAGGGAAGTTTCATAAACTGCCTGAAGTACTGTTACTATGTTACTGGCATTTTATAGTAAGAGCTGTTGATCTACAGGAGGTTTGAGGCTGAGGTGTATAGGATGGCACTGTAATGTATAGGAGCTGCCTGCTCCCTCAGAGACTGTGGAGGCACACATTCACATTTCAAATAGTGAGCAATAAATCTTACTGTAATGCTACACCAGCCATTGTTGTAGTGACTTGGCATTTGCACTCTGTATTATGAGCATTTTCAGCAAGCACATTAAATTCCACTGAAAATCTCAAGATGTATATAAGGACATCAGCTTTCCCAAGGACTAGAAAGATCAGGGATTTGTGAAAAATGCCTAGCTGGAAGAGGGAATCCAGAATAATGCAGCTGAATGCTAATCCACTGACAAACCCTGCTGTAAACTGGCTCAGTGGGGTCCCATTCCAGACTGAAGGGAGTTTGCTTGTAGGGATCCTGGGAGAGAAAGCCTTGGCTGGTGAATTCCAGTTCTCTGTTCACCAAAGAAGGTGGTACTTTTTGAAAATGTCAGAGAGGCCTCGTGGTACTCTGTTTGGGATTCAGCAATATGCTGTAGCAGCTGTTGCAGCTCACAGGAAGCAATTTTTCTGCCAAGTCACATTTACAGCCCCAGTGCTGAGGCCAGCAGTAGGTTTGACAATGCACTGGTGGTCCAGGTGAGCCTGAGGTTTGAGTCTGTTGAGGGGATTTCTGTAGGACAGTGCATTCCCTGTGTATGGATATGTATTTTACTACATTTGCTATGTCACTCTAGTCACCAGTGATTAGTCAGTATATAATGTTTCCAGGAAAGGAGTTACTGTGGCATTTATTCTTAATGTTCCTTGCTTAAACTTTATTCTGAAAAGTACTTCAGTTTACCTTGTTGTAGTTAAACAGAAATATACCAAAGGGCCTTTGGCCACTACTTAAAGCATTTTATCCAAATTAACAAAGTCTCCCAGGCTCCAGAAGACCAGGAATTCCTAACTGCAACAAGCTATTAACTCTGTGATGTCCTGCTTGGCTGTAAATATGATTGTGAAAAACCTGCAGAGACTTCAGTCTTGTCCTCAGGGAAGGCTAAAAAGACAGTCCTACAGTAAGACCAAACTGACAGTCCTACACATTCTGAATCTGAAATTCTTTTAGTTGATGTGTCAGAAATTCCCCAAGTCCTTTATGAGAGTCAAATATTACTCAAAAATTTTCATTATTTGGAATATTGTCTGATTTTTTTCCTCAACATATAACTTAGAATACAGCCCCTTAGATGAGGCTGTTGGTGGGTTCTGACTCTTTATAAACAGAACATGCTGTTAAAATAAAAAGGAGCTTCTCAGCTTTTATAATGTCTGCATAATTTTCTAATTTCACTCACGTTATCTTTCTTTCATGTAAACCTGCAAATCTTAAGCATGTAATAGGAATAACTATTTCAAAATATTCTCATTTGCCTTATTAAAAAAAAAAAATTGTAAAAGGCCCCCAGACAACTAACAACAGTTATTTCAATCTATCTCTATATGCAAGAAGTATTTTGGATTTGACTAATGTAAAGGTTTTCTAGCAAAACTCGTGCATGACTCTAGTTCTAAACCCAAAGACCCTCCTTAAGTCTACAGAGTGTCTTTTGGGGTCAGTACCTCAACTGGAATTGAAATATGCCTTATTTTGGGTTTTTTTGTTTGTAGTTCAGGTGTAGTAGGAGCATCTTGGGCTTTGCAAGTAGAAAGGTCTACAGGGAATTTTGTGATAACTCTTCTTCAAAAAGGCCTCAAGATTCTGACTGATTCATGTAGAAAATGTCTTCAGGCAGATTAAGTTCTTTGAGAGCCTCTACAAACTTCAATACAAAGTTTCTCCCTTTAGTTCACCCTAAACCCTTTTTCCTTTTAAGAAGTAGGAAAAAAAAATACAGGCAAGATTAAGAAATGGCAGATCTACAAAGCTGGGCAAGCTGGAATGAAAGCATTGCAAATATGCACCCATGATATGAGCAGTTTGGGAAGACCAGCCATAGAGTTGCATGCAATTTCAAAGATTTACAATGAAAGCAAGCTAAGTAATTTTTAGAAGCAACCAAAGAATGTCAGTGTCTGCAGGTCTCACAAAACAGTTAAGGCTGAATATCAGGCAGAAACTGATCTCTGGATTTGTAGTTTTGTTTGCTATTATGGTTTTTACAGCATGCTGAGATAAATTGATGTTTCTGCTAAAGGGATTACATACCTTGGAAATCTCCCAGACTGCCGAATCTGCCTTTAAGAAAGCATTTCTTATGAGATCTTCCCTAATGCACTAAATATCCTTTTAGATTGAGGGCAAACTGGAAATACTCTATGATCCCTCTTCTGCATTGCTTAGTAAGAGTAGAACAAATCCCCGAGTCCTTATAAAATCATTACTGAAATTATTAAGCATTTTGTCTGATTAGGGATTGACTTTAAACTGAGCAGAGGCTTCATGGCTTTTCCCCATGGGACTTCCAAGACTGATCAAAGTTAGATTACTAATGCTGTGTGACTTATTCCCTTATGGCTAAAATTTAAAGGGCACAAAAATAGGTTGAAACAGGAGACAGTCATCAATTCTAAATATCAGAAAACCTGTTAATCTAAGAGGCACAAGTGGAACATATGCATATGTATTTTATTTTTCATATATTGCATACATGAGGGTGAACACATTTTCATTCTCATCTTTCATGTGTCACCTTGAACACCTAAGCATGTGAAATTATGGGAAGCAGACTTAGTATTTATGTTACCCAAAGTACTGATGTTGAAACTGAAATACACAAAACAATCACTGCCACAAAAGCATCAGGCTACAGTGTCACATATACCACTTCTAACTATGGGAAAACTGTTCATATGGGTCAAAAATTATGGAGATTTTCCTCTTTATATATATGAATTCTTTAAATTGTGGTTCAAAGGATGCAGGCAGTGAGTAGGATAATAGCTTCTGTGGGTGGAATTCCCTGTCAAAGGGAAGATTCCACTTTGTCATAGGAACAAAACTTTATTATTTGTCATCACATCTGCCCTGGTGATATCAACATTGGCTGCTTTCCCCAAACTACATGAAGATGTAAGCAGTTGGCAGACCTGATGACAATATGTAAATTACTCAGAGTGAACCTAATCTTGTATAATAAATGCCAATTTGACTCTAAATTTGTTAACAATATTTTAATGTGGTAATTGAGGTCAAGGGAGACTCCAGTTAAATGCTAAGCTATCTATAACTGTCAGCGTTAAATAGTACTTAGGTATCCTTGCTGAAAATCAGATACCAGGTTAACATATATCATTGCTCTTTGCAGCCAGAAATCAAATAAAGTTTATTAGTCCTGGCAGCATGTAAGTATATTAGTTTAGAAATGTGCAACTGCAATTATCCAGAGTTTTTTGGACTTGTTTTGTACCACAACAGACCTGTAATTGCACTTTTTCCTGCTCTATATATAATTTTGATTAGAAATCAAATAATAAATACATGCCTAAAGGCCTCTGGAAATTAACTGGCATGTTTCTGTTCTATCAGCTGATTGATGAGGTTCAATTTTAACCATTCTATTCATGGTTTCACTTATCATTGCTTCTTTAAAAAGATTTCCAGCATCATGATAGACATGCAAGTGATGAGCTTCTGTGGTAACTACACTGGACTGAAATGATTTTGTCTATTAAAATATTCTGATTTCCCCTGAAGGTGTTGGTATTCATTAAAAAATGTGTATGTAATTGTGAGCCTATATGTGTTGATCCTCTTGTTACAGCTTGGGTGTAACTGCAGCAGGTATAGGGAGGTTTGTGCAATAATCTCCCTCATGTCCCCTCCATTTAGCATGGAAATGAAGGGTCTTCTCTTTCCCTTATACCAGGCACAAACAAATTCATAATAGGTGACATGAACAGACTCTTGTAGTTTCAAGGAAATCCAAAAATTTATTTTTTAAAATGTGGAAAAGATGGGGATTTTTATTTGTCAGGTGTTTTGGTTTCTTTTCTTTTAGTGTATGTTTCACCTGAGTGTTATTTCAGCCAAAGCAGAACTGTGCAATTTCCTTATCTTAGATTTGTCACTTGTTAGATGTTCAGCATGAGAACTTTTTCCCTACTGAAAATCAGCCTCCTCCAGTGTCATCAACCCCCTTTTTGCAAGGGAAATTGTTGTTTGAGGGGAGTGGTCTGTCTCTCCTTACACTCCACACAGAGACACACAGCAGCTCTGGGACCACCAGTGGGGTCTCATGTGCAGTGTGTGTGGAAGAGATTCTGTGAAGAACAGGAGTCCCTCACTTTCTCTGGTCCCAGATAAGGAGAATGCAGGGTGTCCCCTTGCAGCCCTTGGCACTGACAGATACTTTCTGTGCACTGTGGGACAATTGGGGAATTTCTGTGCACCACCCTCAGTGGTGAGGAGAGGCAGAGCACAGATACTGCTCTTTGAAACAGCTTCTCAGACACTGCACAGATGCTGGGAGCTACTAGTGACATGGGCACAAGGCCATGGTGGATGAGAGAGAGAGAGGGGTTAAAGTATTGCAGAATAGAAAGGAGTTCAGCAATGGGAATAACTTTAAAAGAGTTCTTGTGGAAAGCGTGGAGGTCCTGGCTCATTTGGTTCCAACAATGCTTGCTCAGGACAGACAACAGCTGTTTCTTTAGCACTCCTTACCATTGTGGCTCTGTTCTTAGTGGAGCACTGTATGTGTTAATGGCCTAATAATAGTGATTTCCAGTAGGTTTAGAGGAATTACTGTTTATGTCAGGATTTCAAACTTTAATAAACAATTCGTATTCAGTTTTGATTCTGGGAAGGATAGGAAGTATCTTAGTTTATCTGATCCTTTAAATATAAAACATTGTCTTCCATTCTGAACACTCAGGACTCTGTAGAGGCATTACTGCCTGTAATTACCCTGACAAGTATCTCAGCTAATCTGGTTGGTTTGTGTATTGTTTAGCACCTTGTAAACTTTGCAGATCTTATGGGTCTGCACTGGCTGAATCACAAGATAAGTAATAGCTTCAATAAAATCTGCTTTGGTGGAAGCACTTCATGATCAAATTTAGAGAACAAGTAAAAAAAGTTCTGTGTATAATCCCTCCCTCCTTATTAGTGCTCATAAAGTATAAAGTACATTTATCCAGTGAATAAAGGTACATCATGATCAACCAGTTAACAAAAAGCTGATGTTAAATTTAAGCAGATTCAGTTATTTCTACTTGCTCTGATTTCAGGCTCCTGTTTCAGGCAGTGGGGGTGTCTGTCTGGGGGAAGAAAAGAACGGCTGGGCAAGGACTTTAGGATTTAGCCCCAGGCTTCAAAGTGGATTTAATAAAAACAAGTAATAACCTGCAATACACTGTAAACCCTGCAAGGTATAAGAAAGGAGAAGGTTGGCTGAAAATGACCATGCTTTTCAATAGCAGTGAAGTGTGTACTGTTCACAGTTAACATAGCAAATCTTGAAAGTCTGATTCAAATCCCTTTGAAGTCAGTGCTTGTTACACAGACTCTGAATCAGGTGAGTGGTTTGTGCATTCACTGATCAGTGTAATGTTTCTAGAATCATCAGTCATTCTCAATTAGAGTGGTTATCATTTCACCGATGCCCAAACACATTAAAAATTTCATCACAGTTGCTATTAATTCTCATCTGCCTGTCTGCAAATTACAGGTATTACTGTGGCACCTGAACAAAAGATTGTGGTATAATCTGGAAAAGTAGCACTATCAAAATCCCCACCAGAACTGAATGCAGTGTCTTGATTATCACACCTTCACATGTCATTTAAGAATAATGTCCTTGTCTTTATTGGGAGCCAGGGCTGACATACAAAACCATTATTAGTAGCTCGGCAAGAGCAGCTGGAGCAATGCAGTGGCACTGAATGCAGAAGAAGCAGTTCAGCCACAGAGCATCTTTTGTCTAGCAGTATTTCCTGCTCATCCTCAAGGGAATCCAGCTAAACCCTGGACATTCAAACCCAGAAAATTGCTCTGGCCTTGGCTGGACTAATAGAAGTCAAAACTTCAATCAGGCACTTATTAGTTACTTTGCACACGCGATATAAGGTGCCTTTGTTGGTGGCAAACAAGTGCAATTGCAACTTGGAATTGACAATGAATTTTTTTGCTATCTTTGACTGCTCAATATAAGGTTAGGATTGGGTCATGTACCAGGGCTTTTACCAAATTAATGCTATCGGGGGAATTACTCTTAAATGGAATTCTTTCTATCTAAACAATTTAATCTAGTTTTTCTCTGTGGTTTTTCTTTGTCAGTTGGTATGAGTTTATAAAATAATTCAGACAAGTCAACAAATGAAACAATACATAGAAAGTCATGTTTTGAAAGAGAAAAAATGGTGTAGGTGTCAGATGTTGTGTTGCTGCTTAAAGCTGAAAGTTCTAAGCAGCTTCTGTTTTTTTCTTTGCAGATCTTAGGATTTCCCAACTTTCTTTTGATAGGACATACTAGTTTAGGTTAAAGCTGGGGTATCTCCCTGGATTTTAGAAAGGTAATTTGTAGTTTTACTGAGTCCTATGCAGCATCTTCAAGTATTTACCATGAATAATTCTGTACTAATAATGAGAAATTATTCATACACAACTCAGTTAAATGCCACTGCAAAGATGTAGCTACATGAAGACTATTTATTTATAAATGAAATCTGAAGTAATCAAACAAAGATGCACCTTGAAGATGCACCTTGTGCATTTGCCTTTCAGGGTGATGCTTGATCACATGAAATGACACAGCTATTCTTTCCCCACAGGTTATTTCAGGTGTAGAACATTGCCAGAAATAGAAAAGAAAAATAGCATATAAGCAATATGAGGTTTTAGTGAGGTTCAACAACAATATCTGACTTCATATTCACAGATTAGAAGAATAAAAAGCAAGTCTGAGGACAAACTTTCTAACTTCATAGCTACTGGACTGATTAATGCAGAACTTATATTTGACTGATGACTCCAAATCTTACTTAAAGTAATTGAGGACTGACACCCCTTTTGACCTGCCTGAGTCAGAAATAAAACCTTCTGAAATCACTATCAAACAACTCATGCTGACCACAGGAATCATGGACAACACTAGCAAAAGGAACCTCTTGGAGTTGTTTAGGTCTTCAAACCTTGTTTATCTCAGGTGGAAGTTAAAACTGACATTCTTGTTTCCTTAGCTACATTTCTGCTATTTGAGCTGAAACAGTCAGGACTCTGCAATATTCAAACAAAAATGAGTTTTGCTCACAATTACGTATTCAGCATTTTATTAGACTTCAGGTTTGCTTTGTGTTATTCCCTTCATTTTTTGACAGCATTTACATTGACAGTATCAAAGATAACTTTAAGCAAAGTTTAAGTGAAAAATATTTATAATAGAAATGGAGAACAATTTTCATTTAAGAACATGGTTCTATCAGCAACAGGGAGGAAAGCAATGTTACGGAGTCAAATCATGTCCTCCAAGAATGTAAATTAAAATTGAAGGATAAAAAGAAGTCTGGGTGATAATTTTTTTTTTACACAGCTATATCAAAGCTAGCTTCCAAAGGAAACAGTAGCTAATAAAAACTATAAATGCTCTACCAACAAAAGCTTATGTGACCTAAATGGCAACATACAGGTTTTCTATAAACAGAGCTGTTTCTTCTTTATTACATTAACAACATTTTGCATATGTTTAATCAATGGACTTTTAATCAGTTAATTTTGATTGTATTTGTGTGCTTATTTTGATAAATTATTTTAATATACTCTAATTTTAACTATGTAAGTATAGGCTGGTATTCAATGAAGTTTAATTTGAAAGGAGTGCTTTCACCACTGACAAGAATTTAATTAACTTTTTATATTCTTCATGGCTAAGAAGCAATCCTTTGTTGTCCTACCACCTGAATGAATTGTGTATGATAGTGGAACATAGCTAGGGCTTTTTTTCTCAAAATATCTGCCAGTTTAAACCCCATCAAGAAGTTCAAGTACATCTCTGTAATGGCTGTTGATTGACAGCACTTTATAGGTAGCTAAAATTTCTGTGATGACATCATGTAAATAATGTTCCACTTTAGAATATTATACCACATGATTTTGTTAGATCTTGCTTAACCTTCTTTGAAATAGAAGGAGATAATTTTTACTAAAAACGTTTATGTCAACATCCTCCTCCAGATGGTGTGAAACAATTTTAGATTACCTTTCGATCGAGCACTGCTGTACTAGTGTGAAAATTTGCACCATAAACGTGAAGAAATGCTAGGAAATACAGGGAAGGAGCTGAAATCAGTTGGAGGCAATTCCTCTCTAGCTATATTTTCACAGTGCATACATTAAGCCAAAATGACACAGCTGTTCCTCAGCCCATTTTGGGATGCTGAGCTTCCCCCTTGGTGCCACACCCAGCAGAGGCAGTGAGGACTGCAGTGTGGTGTCCTCCCTGCCCTGTCACTGAGTGCCCCTCCAGCCTCCATTCTCAGCAGCACAGGGGTCACTGGGGGCTTCAGCCACGTCCTTAATGCTCCTGCTCCGTGGCTGACAAACCATCTGCTGGGGGCCACTCTGGGTCTTCACTGCAGCTCCAGCTTGGAAATCACATTCTTCCCACGTGCCCACATGTGGTTCTTGATTGCCACCTGGGAATTCTTCAGGAAAGAAAAGGAAAGGCTGACTTCTCAGACCCCCTCATGTCTTGGCATGATGCCCTGCAGTCCAGTCTCTAGGTCTATTTCAGTCAAGCCTTAACCTTTCTCCTGCTCCCTCTCTCATCTGGACCAACCACTGAAGGATCTTCAGTGGTTCTTGTCACTTGTGAAAATGAGGTTGTCCTCATCTTGGGTATTTATAGGACCCTCAGGAAGTTTTTGTTGTTTTTTTTTTTAATTTCAAAGTCCAGTGAAATAGGATGCATTGGTTGACTGATTTCTGTTCTCTGCAAGAGCCCATCCCCTAAAGTATTTCAAAGAGGGAATGCCTTAGACCAAAACCGGCCATGAAAGAATGCTCAGAGACGACTTTACAGCTGGCACTTAGCAACACAGAGAATGATAACGTTATACACTGAGAAACAATTGTGTTTTATCTTAGTTCTGTGGCACAGGAATAGGCAAGAAATCTAAGATACTATAGTCCCTAATTTTGATGTTTTGATAGATTTCTTTAGGCATTATTCCTTTCAAGGATTTGTGATTTTTTTCCTGCATTTCTGCTGTCTTTTGCTCAAGCAATGAAGGGAGTTTATAATCCTTTGAAGTTTTTGACAAAAATCACTATGGAAGGGAACTGTACTGCATATTTATACCTCCACACTAGTGCAGGTGAGATAGAGACACATCTGCAGACCAGAGTGAAGATTGTCTATTATTTACTATCAATTGTGGCAATAATATTGTAGGACCTATAAAATCAGAATGTTTTTGCATGGACATCCCGTGGTCTTGTTAAAATATCTAGAACCACTACTTTATTTCCTTTACATAACTCCATTTTGTGTGTATCCCAGAAAATAGGTGTAGTAAACATTTACATTTGAAAGTAAATGTAATAGTAGTAAACATTACATTTGAAGTAAAAGTGCTAGTAATAACTATTTGTGGAGATTATTGAGTTCTAAAAAGTAAAAGGGCTTGAATTGTTGATCTGAAAGATCAGAAACAGGTATTACCTTGGAATAGTCAGAACTAGCAAACTACAAAAGAATCCTCTTTTGCACTAGTAATAACCTTTGGAAAATTTATAATTAACAGACACACCTTGAGCAGTCACATTTTAAATGGCCTGAAAATTTGTCAGCTTGTTTTAATGCATGTGAGCAGGAAAACATTTATCACATAGCTATTCAGCCTCAAATGTTTGCCTTGATATCTAGTGCTATACAATGTGACCTACAGATATTATGTTCAAGTTTGTAATATTTAATTCTTTGCTAAAACTTGATAAAATTCAAGTTTAATCCAATATTGAATTTTTATGTCTACTTAGAGATGCCTGAAAGTTTGTTTCAGAATTTCTGCTGACAGACCTTTTAACTACAGCCGTGCACTTAATTCACTATCATCAGAATATAATTATTCAACTGATATTATAAAACAATTATGTTACTGCCTACTAACATGAAAGAGAAAAGGAAATAAAAATTGCCTACCTTAAATAATAGGAAAACAGTGATTTATCATCATCATTTACATCCTTCTTGTAAACAGGGTTATTGTTCTTTTTATAACATGACATCGAGCCAAAAGTATGTGATTGATTTTATAAATCAGTCACTACCCTTTTCATACCATAATTTTTTTTTCTTTTAATGCACTCTGCATTAATATCCTGCCTCTGGGTTGTTTCATTTAATTTCTTCCTTACCAGTAGAAAGTAAGCAGCTCTGTATGTTTGAAGGCAGTAAGCACTTCTCTGGACAAAAAAAAAAAAGGGCACTGGAAAATAAAAGAGAAAAAAGCCACAAGAGAAGGTAGAATTTGGGGATCTTCCTGTGGGAATTCAATGATAAGCATGATAAGCTTGTTTTGTGTTTGGAACTGAAGAGTTAGATTTTCTGTTAGGCTTTTAGAAATTGCTCCTGCAATAATAGCTTTACTGCCGTTAAACCTCCCACATAATATGCAACACCTTTCTGACTCTTTATAAGGATTTCCAATACCTAGCAATGGTAGATAACACTCCAGACTGCATCCTGACCTTCAGCTCTATGACTGACTAGGCCATTTTTTCACTGTCCTTGCGTCCTTGTGAATCACTAAGCTTCTTCTCAGCCTTTGTTTTTATTCTGATTGCTAACCAGGCAGCAACTCAGCTACCTTTTCACTTGGTCATAGAATCAGGGAATTTGACCATGGCAGAAAGCCAGAAATCCAACAAGAGGGGATTTGAACTACTACTACTACTTTGAAATAAAGCTCAAATTGCTTCATTTGTGTTAAACTATTTATTGACCCCCATGTGCTGGAGCTCTTCATAATCCATTTGATAAATTAATAAAAAATCATCATAAATACTTAAAAGTGCAGACTTAGGTTTTTGTCACTGGGCCCATCTTACTCAAAGTAAAATGTTTCTACTTTACGTCAATGTACTCTTCATCTTGTAAGAATTAAAGTACTGGAAGCTTTGCATACATTTTAATATTTGATAGATCAAGAATACACTGATGGAAGTCTCAACTCATTTTCTAGTAGAACCTGTAAAGATCTTGTAATCTCCTGTCATTTATGGAGACCACCTCTCTTGGTCTGCCTTGTGCTGTTGATATGGATTGCACTGCCCTGTTGAAGTTGCTTTTAAGGTTTCTCTGGAAAGACCTCTTTGCCTTACAGTTGTTTGTTTGCTATGATAACTTATAACTCTCTCAGTATCCAGTGTCCAGGTCCCAAATACACTCTACTTGTCCTCAAGACAAGTTCTTGCCTAAGATTTATTGAACTTCTTTTTTAATGATGAATTTTCTCCATTTAACATTCAATATCTTTGATAAAGTGCATATATTTTAGAAGATGTCTTGTTTCCTGCCTAATGTTTCAGTAGATCTCCACTTCTCCTCAGCTATATGTTAACATTTGTGGGGTCAATAATATAGATTGGTCTTGGCACTTGGCCCTTTCAGATGTCCTCACACTGGTCTGTCACATCATGAAACCTTGGCTTGGTTTGTTGTTGATACTGCAAGAAACATCTGAAATGCAGCATAAAATCAGCTTGCAGCTCTTTTACTGTAAACATCATATGCATAGATGTTCTCTTAAGCCATTTAAGTAAAACTATGGTATAGTAATTATGTATGTATTTTATGTATTTTTTAAATTTTCCATTCCTTGTGTCAAGAAATTTTCCATTCCTTGTGTCAAGTCTTGTTATCTGCTAAGAAATCTTCATTTCACATTTCTAGCAGCTGGTTAAAAGGTGGTTCCTCTTATTTATTGTACCCTTTTCATTCTTGTGTTTTCAGTTTCTAAATTAGTTTACTTATTTACTGTACCTCTTTCATTCTTCTGTCTTTCAGTTTTCACCCTACAAGCCTACCAATCTCTAATCCATGTGATGGTTATAAAAAGGCTTTTGTTGCTTCTTGTGCTACTTTGTGCTGCTTCATGCTTCTGTTAAACATCTGGATCATGTGAAAATTACTCTTTTAAGACCAGTGCTTTTTTTCACATTGTGCCTTCTTCTACACCTGAATTTCATACCTTGAAGTATGTACCTTCCAGAATATTAGTTTTGCTTATAAGATTCAAAACTGACCTGGAAACTATTTCAGTGCCAATTTACCAGTATATGTACTCATTTCTTTTTTCCTAGACTATATGGCAGAGAGTGCACATGCCTCCCCTTGCCATGTAGTTATCTAGGATGTTTTTCCCAGGAAAAACATCTTTTTCCTCTTTCTCCATTAGTCCAGCTGCTTCTTTGCCAGGGAGGTTGAGCAGCATCTGCTGTGTGTATGTACATGCAGTGAGGCTAAGATGCCTGCAGCACCCTGGCTGAGCCAGGAACATTATTGCCATGTGGAAAAACCCTCAGACTTTTATCATTTACAGTGTGCAAATGCCTCTCACTTCTCTTGTGGCACATTGCTCTCATCCAGGAAAACTGGCCTATTCCTCCTTTTTCTTGTGTCACTCTTTTCCATGGTCGTATTTAACATCTGCTGGCAAATGCTTTTGCACAGTGAAAGGCAGGACATGGCACGGTCACATTAGAGTAGCAGGTAATTTTTAAAGGTTTTATGTTTAGCATGGAAAAAAGGCCAAGAGCTTACTACCAACCACGTGATCAGAGTAGTTAAATGGACAGGCACATATTTAAAGCTGAGGCAGTAGATGTGGGGCTGTTTGTTCAGTGCTATCCCATCACAGAATTACACAGCTCGCTGTGGTTGCAGTCTGATAATTATTATTGATTCACTCTCAGGCTGTCAATCTGGGGACAGCGCTAAAGCAGTCCATGATGGACAGAAAGAGGATTGGACAGCCACCATCCAACAAGGAAACTTCATCTTGAAAATGAACTTAGATGAGATGGTGCTAGTGGATAAGGGTAATTGATGATTGTTTCAGAGTGGAAGAAGGGATAAAGTAGTGATAAAAAAATTCTTCTTTGGCATTCATCCTTAGTGTCCTGGAACACTCCAGGGACTGTCTGCAAACTCTATAAATTTAAAGTTTCCATTTTTAATGGTTAGGCAAATATATTGCCCTTACTATAAGTAGTGATTAGCTTAGAGTCATCAGGATCCATGAAAAAGACAGAATAGTACCTGAGGGAAATAACTTTCCTCAGCTCAGATGTGTAATGTTGATCTACTTTTGAGTTCCTAAACATAAGCAAATCTTAGCACATTTGGGCTGGCTGAAACATTTAAGAATTGACATGTAAATATTAGCACTGTGGATCACTACATTAACCACTTGCACCAGCAGTAACGAGACAGTTATGAACTGTATTTTGAAGCATCCATACTTGCTATATTTTTGTTTAAAAATCTACTCTATTTAAATGTCAACTCATGGGAGAGTGAACAGATATAACAGAAGTGCTGGACAGTGTAAGCTGACCAGACTCTCCATTGATGATGTTGTTAGCCTTTACATTTTTAAAAAGCCATATGAAATGCTTGAGATGGAAAAATCATAACAGAAGAAATAAAAATCTATCTACACACCTTGATATATCTTGTTAGATTAATTGTGTCCAAGCTTCCATTTCTGCACTGATAATGCTTGTTGCAATTTCCTTTGCTCTTTTGCTACCTGAAGTTGACCCATTGTGGTTTCAATTGGGAGTTTTCCTTACTGGTCATCTTGCATGTACACAAGAGGTGGGATCTCAAATTTCCTATAAACTCCACAAACCACAGTGTGTGAATTCTGAAGTGCCAGCTGGAAGCAAGCATTATTGGTGTGCCTGGCAGCTGATAGTAATACCTCTGAGTCTCTCCTGAAAAATAAACCTCTGGGCAGAGGGGAGCGAATGATGGCCCTTCTCTCTTCAGAAACACCAGATTTACTCCAGTGTAAGTGCTGCAGAAGGAAAGCACATAAATAGTGGCTTTTGCCACCTGTGATGTCTTCAGCAGGTAGGGAGGGTTCAAACCTTCTCCTCCCCCTTGAGGACAACAAGGTTTCTTGCAGCTCCAGGATTTGGGGTGAACACTGCTGGCTTGAACGTGGGGTCAGCTACTCTTGTGTTTAAATATTTCCTTCATGTTACCTTTCAGCCTAGCAGTTGCTGCATTCATGTAAGCATTTTCCCTGTTATTTTTTTTTCTTTTGACTTTTGGAATACTACGTATCAGCCACAACAGAAAGAGGTCATTTACTAAGGAAAAATAATTTAGATTTTCATGTAAGCCCCCACAGGGACCTGTCCTAAATGCCTAAGGTATGACACCAGTCTTTCAAGATTTGTATAGAGGAAGAGATGTGCTCCTGCAGAGAGCAAATGTCTAATTTATGTGACCCGAGTCAGTTCTGTGCAAAGGCTCTCTCCTGCCTTTTCCGTTTGATGCTGTCCCTACAAGGGCTGAGGCCAAGAGAGATTTTTCCCCTCTGCATCCAGGGACAGTCACATAATGCTTGATCTGACACATCACCTTGGCTGCTGTTAGATGTTCCACACCTCCCTAGAGTCCCCAAAGCAGCCACATCTCAGCCTTCAGCAGTGGAGAAGGGCCTGAGCAGCTCTCTACCTTCTAGTTGAAGGCAGAGCTAGATGGAGCTTTAGCAAGCAGAGTATCACACTGGAGACAGTGGGACACCACTGGGCTGTGCAGCAGAACGTGCACTCCATGATCAGAGCGGCTGTCCAATTTTTGATTCTCTGTTCACAAGGTTTCTTAGGATGGATCAGGTGGTACCTACCAGGTACCAGCCTCTCCCAGGCTGTCTAGCTGTGCTGTCCAAACCTGCTTGGATTTAAATGGCCATGATGCCCTGCATCTAAAAAGTTCCTCTTTTACTCAGATTTGCTGACTTTGATGGTCATGGCAAGGTCTGTCTAATCTTGCATCCTTTCCCAGAAATTGTGAATTGAATAAAGCTGTGTAAGCTGAAGAATTGTTTCTCTGATAAGATTGTGGTTTTTCACTGAGGATATGAACTTGCATCTTTATTATACATATTAGCTAGATTTCTTGGCTATCCCTACTTGCAGCAACAATAGCTGCTGGTGCTGGACCAAGCTCTGTAAATGCCAGGAGAAAGCAATCAGTTGTCCACAGACTATTTGTGTGCTGCTCAAAAATAACTTGAATATCACTGTAGGTACCTTGACTTTGATATCTTGTCCTATATCTGGGATGCCCTGTGACACAGGTTGTTGTTTTGCAGCCCCCTATCCCAGGCAAGCTGCAAACCAAGGAACTGAGCTATCCTCCAAGGATATCAAAGGGAGTTTTGTGGCTCAGAGAAACACAACTGCTCCCATCTTTTATCCACTTGGTAGCAGAAAGAATCTGTGGCCTCGCTTCTAGTAAATAACAGCCCACTCTGTGAGTTTGTCAGTCTGGCTCTGCCCAAGCCCCTCACATCCCTCCCAAATGAGAGAACTGAGGGTCTCTGGGGCCACATGAAGGTCATATGCTGTGAGGAGCAGGTACAGGAGGCCAGAGCAACACATTTATAGTGCAGGTTGTGCTTTGACTTTAGGGGCCATTTTTATAACTTCCAAGATGTAATTTGAGAACCTTAGCAGGAGCTAATTCCACATTCTGCTAAATTCCTCCAGAGGCAAAATTGAGGAGTAAGGGTGAAGGCATGGCAGTAATGGTGATGGCTGTACCCCAAGTGTTGTGCCAAAGTAGAGAATCAATGACCACATCGGGCAAATGATGGGAGATGGCTGTGCTCTGACAGGGAAGCAGGTGCCTCTCTCATAGCTGCTGGAAATAGAAAGTGGTGGTTACTCACAGAAATGATTAATACAGGAAAGAGACTGATCCATCAGTTCCTTTGAAGAACACTAATGATTAATGGGTGTTAGCACCAGAATTTTCTCCTAGCACAGAGTGCCTGCATGCTCTTAGCTGTAAGGGGCACAGTGTCACAAACTGGTGTGTGGGGTGGGTTTTCTGGAAGCCAGAGGTCTGCAATTGCTGGGAAGAAAGCTGCAGCTCACAATATTGAATTTCTTGAGATCCCTAAGCAGACTTGCAGGTATAATAATTGATCACAGAGCATTGTAGGCTGGTCTGAGATGTGCAGAGATGAGGCAGAAAAATGTGCCATTCCTCAGCTGCCTCGTTCTGCTTCTGTCTCCATCAGGCTTTTTGTGTCACATCTGCTGCCCTGGGTTTTTCAGGCAACTCACACACCTCTGACCACCGAGTGGCAGCTATTGCCAGGTGATGACCATCACTAGAGGCTCACTTTAATGTCTGTGTGCTTGTGCATTTTGTTAGTACTGTAGTGTTTCAGATGAATCCTTTGAGTCACACCACTATTTTTTCTCTTACAGTACCAATGTCATAGTCTGGGCAGGCATTAGGAAGCAGGAATTTTTTTAACAATCAGGAAGCTTTGTGCCTAAGACTCTGGCCTAAAATTAATGTTCTGCACTGGATGGTTTAGTAGGTTTAGTAAGTTTCAACAGGTCTCTAAGCAGCATTGCTGTTCTCCTAGTAATAATGGTCAAAAATAAGATTCTCTTGCTTAAAACTACTGTGATATTTATTCTCTACATTTCACACTGTGAGTCGGCTCTCCCCCAGAAGGAGCATCTCTGGATTTCTGACCTGAGTCGGGGTGGGGGTGGGCAGTAGCCTCGTGAAAGGAGAGCACGATAATCCTGTAAATGCTTGGGCCACACTTGTACATCATTTGAATGAGACTCTGTCAGTCAGCAGGTAAGCAGTTTTGTAATAGTAAAGAAGCTGGTGTGCAGGAGCTGCCTGCAGTCCCACCACTCGGAGCAGGTGTTACGATAAGATAATGGTCGCTTGTAGTAACCCTTGTGAATCACAATCCTTGAGGAAAAAGTAGGGACAAGCCCTTCAAATTGGGTTTCAAAAGCATATAAAGAGTTGACCTTACAGAGGTAGTTCAAGGAATAACCTAATCTTTCTGTCCCATATCCCCCGATGTACAAAAGCTTGCCTGAAATTGAAAGTGTGTGTGGGGGAAGCTTGTAAAGGCAATGTTGATACCAAATAAAGAGACCAGTGTCCTCACAAAATCATTTACAGCCTCTCTCTGCAATCTGCAGAGGATTACAGGTTTGCAGCATGTTTATGTCTGCCTGAGACCAAGGAGGTTTTGCTGCAAAATGGTTATCAGGGTGGAATCAAAGCATAAACAACAACAGCGCCTAAGTAGAAAGCCTAACAATTCGAATGAATTGAGTGGAAGAAATGATGTGTCTTAAAGACAATGTTGTGAAGAAAATTTATTTTCTGCTGTGGGTTTTTCCTATTATTAAGCTATAGCAAACCCCTGTGCACTCACAGACTTGCCTTCTGCAAAACTAACATAATTTTAACAATTAAAGATTGAAGTGTGGACTTCTAAGATGATCCCTTATGACCCACACTTTATTAGATTTATGTTACCTTTTGATATGTTCTATTTGCTGGAAGCTCCAGCATCCTATCATTGTGATTCAAACGTGCTTTGCTGTCTGCTCACAAATAATTGATGCTCCCTTTGCACAAAGCATAGTTTTCAGCTGATAAGCAGCAGGATAATTGGCACATTCACAGGATATTAGGCAGAAAAAAAGCATCACACTTAGCAGACAGGAAGCAAACAGGAGAAGGTAACTAAATAATTGTGGTAGTGTACTCAGGGCTAAAGGCTTCTTCACAAGTTCTGTATGTTTGCATTATCTGTAGTAAACATTAAGATTTGTATTTATCAGCAGAGGGGTGAGGGTGAGCCTTTGTGACACGAATACTTGCAAAGGAGGTGCATTGCTAGCAGTATATAGACAAAATATGGTTTAATCACTTAAAGCCACTGTGCAGTTTGAATTGCATCTACATGATGCACCTCTGTGATCCCCTGTTAGCTTGTGGGTGTGACATAAATTAACAGCACTGTCATAGCAGGCAGGTGGCTGTGAATTACACTGAAAGCAATGGATTCCTGTGCAGATGCATGTTACACATCATGCCTACAGACTTGCAGTCTTACAACAAATTACATGTATTTGAGGCAGCCAATAGATGCTTTCAAGTCTAAAATCTTAGTCTACTCCAGGCAGATAAAAGATTTTTGGCTGCAGTCACTCTGGTGTCACTGTGTCTGTTGAAATATTTTAGTTTGTTTGACTTCGTCATGGTATTCTGGTACGGCTTTTGTGATGTCCAGCAGCTAATAGCTACACATTAATTTTGAAATTATGTTTTCAGGTTTAGAAATGTACCTGTTAAGACTAATACCATCAAACAACTGTGTCATATCAAATGTGCAATCTCATCAAATTCAGCTTTTTCAAGCTTTGGGTAGTATTTTTAATAAGTGTGGTATTTCTCACTAGTAATTTATTTTTCTTTATTTTCTTTGTATATATTATGGACTTCATAGTAAATGTATTGATGCATCTTTAATCTTGTGAGTCACTTGTATACTACACTGAGTGCACTGGAAATGTGTATAAATAGAAAGGTTAAAAATCACCGTAACTCTATGTGATACCCTATTTATAGCAAAAACATTTCCTTTTACTAAGATTCACTTTTATTATTTCACTTTTATTTATTCACTCAAAACTTCTTTATGTGCTGTGTAAGTGGAGCACTTAGAGGAGGAGAATGTTATACTTACGAAATAATTTGGTGATGAACTAGATTGTATTTTCTGGACATAGGCCAATTCTTAATGTTTAATAGTCATTAAAATATCTTTATGGATGTGTACAGAGCACAAATATATATATGCATGAGGCTTAATTATTACTACCAGGTTACAAAGGCTGTGGCAATGTATTTTATTAGATAAGAATAAAGAGTGTCAGTGGAAATAAGACCTATCACATTATACAACAGCTTGTACCCAAGACAAACACTTGTGTCTGTCCTGATGATGGTGTTGCTGTATTTGTTTTCCAATTACATCTTGAGTGAACTCAATAGAGCACAAGGCATGATGGGAGAAATCGCCTCTCGCTGCAATTACTCTTTGTGATCTGCCCAGAAATAGGAGAAGAAACGTTGTGACTTCCCCTCCTTAGCTGATTTCTGAGCACATTCCTTAGCCCTTGCTCTGAAAGATGAACCTGCAGCCAAAGGAGCCACCTAGCAGAGCTCTCGGGTCCAGCCCTATTTCTCACTTGTGTGCACAACAATTACACCACAGAGGAGGATTGATTTCTCCAACCAATTATGCTTAAACATGCTAAGCTTGCTATCGAGCCACGTTGTAGTTATGTAGAACACTGTGCTTATGTGGTACAGCGCTCCCACCAAGGCTCATTATGAAATGAGTTCTTGCTGTCTTCACAATGCACAGATGGTGACAGTCTGGGCCTGAGTAACACACCTAGGGAGGCAGTGTCATAACTCTTCATAAAGCGTATATTTAGCTAATTATGGCTGTGCATCACTCGCTGGAGTACCTGTCAGTCAAAATTATTATTTAAATCTCAAAAATTTGTTACAGTAACAGGTTTCCTTTTTAATGTCTCCAGAGATAACAATCTGTTTGAACAAACATTCATTTTTTTTCTTTTGGGCAGAAATAGAAATACTAGTTTTGTTGGAGAATATCTTCAGCTGCTTCTTTAATACTACGGCAATTAAGGTTTTTCTCAGAATTGTGGAATATCTAGTGTAATTACAAATCCTTCTACTCCATTTTTAAAGTTTTATTTAACTCTTTTCTTGTGCTCAGCATTGTTGGCCTGTTACAACACATACACATGGACCCTTTGTGTATGTGTTTCTTGTATGTGCAGAAGGACCTTTAGTTCACAGCAGTTCCCGTTATTCCCGAGGTACTGCACTGCATTGGTGTCACCCTTGTGGCACTCAGCAGCCCAGCTGCTGAATAACAATATTTCTGCAGCTCTGATTTTGCAGGCTCCACCAGTGCCAGCCCATGGAAGGTGTCACTGCTGGAGCTCCTCAGGCCACCACATGGGCACCTGAGCTGAGCTGTTGTTGGAACTCAACCCTTGGTTCACTGTGCTCTGCTCTGCCAGAGCCTGCTGGTAACCCCACAGATTTGACTCTACATGAAGAGACACTTCTAATGAAGGAAATATTAATTTTCCTCACACAGGACATTTACCCTGTATTGCTCAAACAAATAAAGCCATAAATTCAGCTGCAATTTTAGTTATAACAAGAAGCCTACCATAGTCTAAAATCGTTGTTAGGCTCAGTACATTAAGTGGTTTGAGATTTTTAGGTGAGTAATATGTTTTTATTAGTATGTTATTTACCTCCTATTACCATTTGTACAGGTTGGAGCTGGCCTGGTGGCTAAAGCAGAAGCTGTAGAATCAGATGTGGCTCCATGTCACAACTGTGCCAAAATGTTGATTTTTGTTGGTTTACTTTATTTTGGGTTAGGGTTTTTTGTGACAAATCATTTAATCTCAGTGTTTCAGT
This sequence comes from Chloebia gouldiae, assembly GCA_003676055.1. Lineage (NCBI taxonomy): Eukaryota > Metazoa > Chordata > Aves > Passeriformes > Passeridae > Chloebia > Chloebia gouldiae. Next base: position 5,885,908 of record QUSF01000015.1, read on the forward strand.
TCTCCAGCTATAAAATGAGAATAATAATGGCCTTGTTCCCAGCTTTTGCTTGTCTTATTATTAATGACTACATTCTCTTTTGGGGTTAGACTTTCCCATGCTTAAAGGCTTAACACAAAGAGATCCTAATCTCAGCTACTTTAATACAAATAACAGCTACAAAAAAAAAAAATAGTGCTATTACTACCTGGGCATCAGCATGACTTGTGACATCAGTATCATGCTGACAAGCTCCTTACCTCTCAGGATTTGCTTTGCCCATTTCTGCTGCTAATCCTAATGCATTCAGTCCCAGTGGTGTGGAAAAACATCTTCATGGCCAATACTCCTCCCTCATGAAAGGAGCCTTACTCTGGTTTTCTGCCTATCTCTGCTTGCCAGGAGGAGCTGCTGGCACTGTATTCTGCATACACCATTGATTAGTTGCCACACTCCAAGAAACCTTTAGTTACTCCTGGCATTTATTTATCCAATGTGCATCCATTTTTAGAAGTTTGGTTCTTTGTGGGAGAAGTGCAATCAACTCTTCTTGCTTCTAAGCATTTTCTGCAGCACCTTTCATTAAAGTGTCACAATACTCCAGCCCCTTGGACCCCCTTTCCCTAATCATCTTCACTAGGTTTATTTAGACCTTTGCTCTAACAGCAGCATGAAAAATATGAAAAATACCAGCATTGAGCTCATCTGTTTTATTCAGGGCAGAGTTTCCTGAAGCTCTCAATTGAGAAGATTTCAAGATCTTTGCTAAAGGTTCTTGAGGATCATTTGGCCTGCAATCAGCCCCACAGATGCTGCTGCCATCTCCAGGTGATTGGGCACCAGAGTGCAGCCAGGTTTCTGAATAGTTCCTGTGGCTGCAATCCTGCTCTTTTCTGGACTAGTGACGTGCAGGATTTCAGAATGATCTGTCTGGTCTGCAGCATCCTCTGTAGGCAATGTTTATCCTACCCTAACACAATAACACAGGCTATATAATGATGCCTAGGGACAGGACAGTTCTCTGCTATAATCCTTGTTAGCAAACAAATGAAGTTAGCATTTATGGAGTAGATTTGGCTAGTAAGGCTAATACACTAAATGGCAGTGAAGTCCACCTACCAGAACATGTATTATAGCCTTAAAAGATCTAAAATGTTAGAAATGAAAGCTACCATTAAAGAAAATTTAAGGCTAGGTTAAATGCTTTTATGATGGTTAGAAGTATCATAAATTAAAGTGTTTCATAGTGTTTATTACAGTTTCAGCCAAAGGAAATAATAAATGCAATGACTGGCTGATTAAAAATATATCCTATTATTGGGTAAATTATTAGTGGGCAGTGACCCTAATTAACAGGGCAATAAACCTGAAGATTTGCTTATGATGCAGCTGTTGAGACACCAAAAGGTCCAGGTACAGTTTTCCCTGAAAATGAGGAGCCCAAGGTTTCCAGAAGAAACAAACCAAACAAAAAATGGTTGATGAGGGTGCCTGGGTTACTGGAACTGACACTGCATTGTAGGTTGTAGACCATAATTGTCTTGTAAATTTACAGCTTGAGTAATAAGAAGAGGCTACAACACAATTCTTGTGTAATACACTGAGCAAATGTGGAGGCCCAGATAAAAAGGTTCATTTCCAAGCTCTTCTGGAAATAAGAGTGACTTCTATTTTCTTTGCTGCATTTTGCTATTAAACAAATGAGTAAACATGAACTCTTAATAGTTGCCTTGATGAAATGCATAATACAAAGCATCTTTTGAAGGGAAGGGAAAGGAACAACTGTAATAATAAAATTCAGTGGGTCTGAACTTCTTTGGAATCAGTCTCCTCTTTGGGGGATGTCCACCTTGCAATTTTCCTTTTTCCTGTGATTTATTTGCTAAGGTCTTTCCTTTTAGTTCCTTATCTCTAGGTGACCACTGCATGTTTTGTACAGTGCCTAGAACAACTGGATCCTACCTCAATTAATGTCTTTAATAGGGGTTTTTTTTTCAGCAACTCATCCTGAAAAGCCCAGAGAAATCTCAAGTTGTCCTGATAAACTATAGTTTGATAAACTATAAAGATCTCTTCTGAAAATTCTAGAGAAGCCCAGAAGCATTCTCTGCATTTGTGAATGCATTTTATCTTTAGAAATAATGACAAATTTTAAAATTAATTATTTGTGTGGGTTTATAGATTCATGTTAGGGATGATTAATTTAATCATATTTAGATGTCCAGCTATCTGATTTGCATGTTTCATCTGGTCATCAGATGTCTAAGGGCTATAAAGTGCTCCTGTACTTACTCTGGGTCCAAAACTGATGGATAAAATTAAGGTCATTTTCCAGCATCAGGCCTAATTATGTGCAGGGTGGCCTTGAGGCAGCAAAATTAATCTTGTACATTTAGTGGGGCAAAATGAGGAGCTCCAAATCTGAGCTCCATCTTACTGCTAAAGTTACTCATTTCTCCACAAAATAATGTACAAATAGGAAATTCCCTGGTTCTCTCTTCCTTCTCTGCTGCTCAGGGGAAAAATAGTTAATAGGCAAGTCTACTGTTTGGGTTGTTGTATGTTTGGATTGTTGTATGTTTTTAATTTCTTTAGCCTTTTTCTTTCTTGGAATTATTCTTGTTTGAAAATGATAGGGAAAAATAAAGGATTTTTAAATTAAGTTTTGCCTATAGTTAGGGATATAGTCATCCTCATTGTCTCTGGGGGCTGAATCAAATTCCATTGAAGATTTGGATGTTTCCTAACTGCTTGAGTGGTTTTGAAATAAGCTATCAATGGCTTAAAATGAAAGAACAGAATTTCTTAGCAAAAAGTAACAATTTGATATAGAAATTTACAATTTGACTGTAGTTCACAAATTTACTGACAAATGGAGAGGGTTTTAAGGCAAACTCTTTGGAATATGGGTGATGCCTTATCTGTAAGTAGTTCCACAGAATTTTCCTCAGAAACATAACTTATCAAAAAAAAGTCAAAGGCAAACCAGTATTTTTATTGGAGCCATTCCTTGGCAAAAATCCCTGTTTCCCATAATGCCACCTGACATTGCTTGCCCTGTGAAATTTTTACTGCTACTGTGATCATTCAAAGAAATTGCCATAAAATATACATGAAAAATGTTCAGCAGTAACCCTTAGTACTTGGGGCTGTGCTCAAACATGAAAGCTGTGTGTAACACATTTTGTGGGTCTGTATAAGGTGTACCTGCTGCAACCCCAGTAACAATACTGGCATGACTCAAATCTTGTGCTGTATTTCCTACCCCTGGTAACTGAGGCTCTACTTCCTGCTGAAATTTAGAGGCAGCAGAGCATCATCATCCTCATCATCTGTGTCTGTATGTGTATATAAGTATAATAATGTTTGCAAAGCTTTCATGCACTTCCTCCCTCTGCTACCTCCTTCCCCAGTGATTCAGTCACTTCATATTGTAATACTTTGTTGACTATTGATTTTTGGTTAAGGTTGGAGCCCAGTACAACTGTATGAGCATTCGTTGGCTTTAATTTGATGTTATGCTGCTGCCTTCCATTCCATATTGACAGGCATCCTCTTATTTTCAGATTGGTGTCCATTCACTGATGAACGTGCACTAGGGGGATCATGACCTTTTCTCTTATCTGGACAGCTCTTGGCTTCATGAACATTTTTTGCTGCAGGGTGTTATTAACAACAGGGTGATAGAACAAAGAAATGAAGCAATGGGAAGCACATCAATGTATGAAATTTGCTTTATTAGGATTCCCCTGAGGCCAGAGAAGTCCCTAATTACAGAGGTGTTACATCCCTTCTTGGGATAACAAACTATATTTTTAGCAGTAATGAGAGCATGATTTTGAAATCACTGTGTGGTCATCCTCCCACTGTACAGATGCTAGTTAATGCACATTTTCCCAGATCCTGATTTTGAGAGAAACATACAACAATAGGAAAGCTAAAATCTATGAAATTACCTTCCTCCAACTGAACAAAGCATCATGCATTTCAATGTATGTCTTTTGAATTTTGAGCTTTCCTGACATTCTATTTCACTATTCAGGAATGCAGTGTAATTTGTAAAATGACCCAGTTTGTTAATACACTTATGCAGAGTCAAGGTCACAACGCATTGGTGATGTGAGTGAGTCTCTTGTAGCATCAGGATGCTCTGTTTTTTTCGTCACAGAAATCTCATCTGAGCATGTTTGGGAGGTGAGCTGGCTGGCATACTGAATTTCCAGGAATAGGTCCTGGTTGATAATTCACAGATTCTTTGTTCCATCTTGATATGATTTCAGACTATTCTATTTTAATCTTTTGGTCTTTCTGTTCCCAGGCTTCTGACACAGACCAAAGATAAAATGAAAAGCAATCAAAATATGTTTATTCTGCAGACATATTTATTATGACCCATACAGCTTGTAAAAATAGTGTGAGCTCTGCAGAGCTCACCTTGGCCTGCACAAGCTGGGCGTGCTCCCAGAAGCACCACTGCCAAAGGTGGAACCTGCTGATTACCCAAAAAGTGGCCCCTGTGCTACTGCCACAACTTCTGACCTCTCATGTCAAGTGTCTCTGGCAGCTTGGCCCGTATCAAGACTTTTATTTTACAGAGCTTAAAAAAAAAAAAAGGCAGATAATTTAGAAATAAATTAATAAATAAAACCCCACTCAGAATACAGAAGCCAACATTATCAACTGAACAATGTGAGCATCCTCAAAGATTTCTATTTGCACTCTTCCTGCTCAGTCCTGCTCTGTCCCTTCCTTCCCAGGCTGTGTTGGCAGCACTGGGTGTGCCAGGGGCCTGTCCCTGACAATAGCCCTGGCTTGGCTGTCACCAGGCTGTCACCTGGCTTGGCTGTCACCACTTCCATCCAGCTTCGTGTGCATGTCTGCCCCTAGGCTGCTCCAACCCTCACTCTTCCTGCATCAGCCAGTTTTGGCAATTGGTGCAAGAATTTCTCACTGCAGAGCAGATTCCACGTCTAGAAGGGCACATTAGGAGGTAAAATGGCAGCTATGGTTTAATCTGATTTTGGAGATATTTCTTTGTTTGTAATTGAAAAATCAGGAAATCTTCTAACAAATGCCTTTTAAAGTTCTTTATTACATCAAGATTTATTGAAATATTCTGCTTTCTTGTCACACTATTTGCTGTTAATTAAATAATTGTGGGAAATAAAACAAAAAACTACTAGTCTTTAATTGATTATGTGTTTTATAAGTGTTTCTAACTGCATTGTAAATTGAGAGGCATACTGTGTGTCCTTCAGCTCATAAATACTTTTCCACAATTATGAAAAGACTGTAAAGGATGGAAGTGCTCCCATGTGTTTCAAAACTCTGATGGCAATCCTGGACACTGTTTTGTAAAAATATATCTGGCCAGAGGAGGGAGAAAATAATTTATGGAGCTGAATGAGAAGGACCTTCTGTTGGGTGAGGGGACAGGAATTCTTCTGCCTGGTTAAATGTATGATTATTTATATGAAAGAATAAGGGTTTGAAAGGTGTGATCATATAAACCTTCCCTGAAAAGGTCCTGTGTGAACAGGGTGGGTCACTCACCTGGGAACTGAGGAGGACAAGTCCTTGTCCTTGCCCTGGAGCATCCCCAGGGACTGGTCCCTGGGCTCCAGCCCTGCTGTGCTGCCTTCACCCAGCTCCCCAGTGAGCTGCCTCTCTGCTGCCATCACACTGTCCTTGCTGCTTAGGACAGACTTCTTTTTTTCCAAAGTACTTTTCATTTAAAATGCCAGGAAACAAGAAAACAACTTTGGTCAGCCTGAAATTTTTTTTAAGTATCAGAAAAAAAAAAATACAGGGTAAATAGAATTGTGGTTCTAATTTGTTGGGTGACTCAAACTTCATGTCAGAGAGGGATCCACACATGCAAGCACTGCTCTGTGCTCATTATGCTTCTTGAGGATTCTGCTGCTTTTTTTTTTATATGTGCTATGTACTTCACCACTCAGGATTGCATTGTAGGCATTTCCCTCTCTCTGACAATAATTCAGTCAGCCAAATAGAAATCAAAGAAAACACTTAAGTGGCTCATTTAATTTTAAAAGAAAAATGATACAAAAAAATATTTGGCTTCAGCCCTCTTCTGCCCCAGAAGCTCCTTTCAGTCTCTTTTCCCTCTCCCCAGATAGTTGTTTATTCAATATTAAGCTCTCCCTTCCCAGAAGACCAAAGCATCCACATGCACACTTGGGCAGCAGCATTGTGATTCAGTAATGAGGATGAAATGCTTTTGGGATCCTGTGCTCATTGAAAGGCTGAAGCTAAACCAATCTACTTGGTAAGAAGATGACTTTGTTCAGCCAAGAAATATCTCTTTACTGGGCTTCTAAAGCCCACCCTCACTACTATAGAGAATGCTAATTAAAAGATGAGGGTGTAATTGCACCAGACAAGTAATTTTTATTGAGTAATTTTTCAGTGTTAGGTGGGCAGAAACAGCAGAGTCTCCTATTAGCGTTAAGGAGAGATGCACAGCTGAATCCCAGAACCTGATAATGAAAGTTTTCCTCTTTATTTTATCAGTTAAGGCACATAAAATGCCTCTGCAGCTAAAATACAATTAAATCCTTTCCTTTTTTTAGATGACTGATAGACTTACAGGGCATTTTACTCTCAAATATATATCTTTACACTTAGTGTACCTGTGAACACAGCATTCACTGGTATCATTCAAACTACAGAGAAAAAAACACACATACTTATGTGCAAAAAGGAGCCTTAGGTGGCTGATCTTTTAGATAAAAGAAGTGGTTCTAGCACTAAAAGGGAAGGAGGAAGAGAATGTACAGCATCCTCTGTTGTATGCCTGAATTGTGTCATGAAAGGAAAATGGTGAAAGCAAGGGAAAGATAGCACTCCACAGTCAGTTGTTTTTTTCTGTTTTGGGGGATAATCTGATTTAAAAGCAAAATTTTAAGATCTTTGTATTTAAAACGATTTGATAGTGAGATTATATTGGAGCCAAGGATATGCTTGAATCTGTAATCTACTCTAATGTAATGCAGTACAGTTTATTAACAACAATGTCTAATATTGCAGGCTCAGAATTTTATCTAAAAATTCCATGGGACATTTACTTCATCCTTATAACCCCACAAACATGGGAAGTTTCCTGTTTTAATATAACAGTTAATTCAAACATCAGGGGTATATTTCATTTTTGGGCCCAGGTCTGTGTGTGATGAAACAAAAGCCCTCATAAACACTGGAGGGAATTGCCATGTCCTATTCAGGCAGTGGGCACTCAGTGAAGGCAAAGAGCTGGAAAGAAAATGTTGTCCTTTTCTGGGTGCTGGCAATGTATCCACAGTGGAACCAGTGCATGAGGAGATGGGATTGCTTTCCCAAGGAGCCCATAATTTAAATTATGCAGAGGACACCAGGCAGGATATTTGCAATGTGTCAGCAGTAACACCCCAGGTCAGCAGGGGCTCTGGAGCCCAGAAATGCTGCAGGACATGGCAGTACCCCCACCTGGATGGCTGGATGTGCCTGCTGGGATCACACAGCCCCTTTGTCAGCATTGCTGAATACTGTGCTGCTGAAGGAGGAGCACAAACACATTTATGCCTTAGACATTATGCAAGTTTTGTCAGCAGGGAGGATGAAACTGCCAGAATAAGAATTTGGCCAGGTGACTAGAGATACTGTTCCTCTTCTGTCAAAAACAGTCACAGGAACTGCAGTGAATACAGCTGGCAGAGGGACTAAAAATAGCACCGAGCCCACTAACATTATATTGAAATATTGGTTCAGCAGTGATTAACTCTCTGCTTCTCACCACCCAGTATTGAGCTGTTGCAGCTCCAGTGTCTTCCTCAGCCTCACAGCAATATAGAATGTAGCTTGTTAAAACTAAAAACTCTGCTTTGGGAAACTAAAAATAATTTGTTTTCTATGCAAGAAAACATACAAAAATGAGTTGTTGTGGAATTTCAGCTGTGGCAAGGGAAGATTTCCCTTCACCCTCCCGCCAGTGTGATGCTGGGAATCTTTCCTATGGCTCCTGAACATTTGCAGCAGCTGGCATGGTCTGAGCTGAGAGAGATCAGTGTCTTGCAAGGTTTGGCTTGCTTGAAGGGCCAGGGATGAAAGGGAAAGAGGCTTCTGTAGCAACTGGCCTGTCATGTCATAAGCAGCCTTAAAGCTGCTATTCCACTCAAAGTGGACAAGAGGGATCTCTTCTGTATTAACCTGGGTGAGATTATGGAAAGGTGCTTTACCTTGATATGGAGCAAAGTGCTCCAAAAGAGATGCTGTGTGTTGTTTTCAAACTATGGCCAAATGAATTGCTGGTGCAATCAGTTTAGATATAATGAATAAAAAAAGAAATTAGATTAGTCAAATATTTAGTATCAACAAGAAGAATCTATATAATAAGAATTATCTTACTGATAATAGGAATCTATATAATCTAAAAGAAAAAGACAAAACAAATTTGCCAGATACATAAAAATCATACCTGGGTTTCAGGGCTAGCTTTCACTCACTTCTTTTTTTCATCCTGTATTGACACATTACATTGAAATGCCTGAGTTGCTGGGAACTTGTGGATGATTCACTGCATCCAAATTAAAATTGGATCTTAAAGAGCATTATTATTCTTGGAGCTGCTGTGGCTTCCCAGTACTGGAACTCTTGCAACAGTTTGTGGTAACAGCAGCAATCCCAAAAGCATCTGTTCACTATAAAGCAAAGATGTTCACTGCTTTAGGGGAGGAAGGGGCTGGTACTTCACTCTGTGCATGTTGTTTTCAGCTTGGACATGTAAAGGTTTTGTACAAAGTCTGAATACAGTTGGCATTCATTTGAGCTTTCATTGCAAAAGGAAAACTTTCATAAAGACTGAGAAGAGGTGAAAGTATATCTGAGATTAGTGCATATGACCAGAGGTTGAGGACATTTATGATGCTGGAAGAGAAAAAAATAGAGCTAACTCAGTCATATCCAGGCCAAAAGCTTCCTGCTTAAGCCTGAGATAAAAGTGTTTGTATAAATTGGCAGTGGTACTGTACCATCATAAGGGTGGCCAAAAAATGTTTGCTGTGATGCAGATTTCTAGAAGGGCCTGAAACAAGGCCCAGTTATTTTTCTTTGGCCTGTGAGTTGAATCCTTCAGTTTGCTAGCCACCTCTTCCAGGATTATAAATCCTTCCAGATTCTGTTGGCATCAGAGAAACTCAAGGACAGTCAACACTCTCAGGATATATTTTTTCAAAGCACTCAGCATTGAATTAAATGGTTGCCAGGCTGGCTAATATTGGGTGTCTTGAAAAATCTATCTGCAGCTGCAAGTTATAAATATCAACTATTTTGTAATAATTTTTGAAAACACAGCTCTTAGAGAGCAAAGGCTGCAGGGCCCAGCAGGTCGCAGCCAGGGAGAGAGGTCAGGAGCCTGCCCCACACATTCTGGCAGCTTTTCATTTTCCATCTACGTGTGTGCACTTGGCAGCATGAGGCTGCTGTGGCCAAAGCAGCACAGACAGCACCCTTTCATATCATCACTGAAACACCATTTTAGAGCTTATTGTCAAAATCGGATGCTATGTTTTAATGACAAGCTCTGTAACCTGTCATTAACTTGTCCTGGCTAAGGAGAAAGCTTGAATGGGCTTGGGGATGCTAATTTATGTAAAATATACCATTCTCCAATAAAACTCAAGTATTTATTCAAAATATCTCATCTGTTTGCCCAGCACTGAATTAATCATATCTGTCACTCTACATCAGCTACCTTTTGATAGAGTTAATTTTGCTTTCTTCCTGGTTCTATATGTAAGTTGTGGCAGTGAGCAAGGGGTAGCACTGTTGGTCCTGGTCTGTGTGCAGAGCTCTATTCATTTAAACAGCAATATTTGTGACTCCATAGCTGAACACACATTGGCAGAGGAAGCCATAGAAAGGTGTGAGAATAGACTGATGATTGTGCTGAAAGGACATTTTTTTTGTGACTGTGAGGTGCTTGAAGTTTGTTCCTCTATAGAAACCACTGCAAAAATGCTCCTTTTGAACGAAGTGATTAAATACCAGGTTTGAGGTCTGACATTCATGTCATAGCTGTAACATTTTGTTGAACTTGACTGAAACTGTTGAAATTTTTTACTGCACGGTGTTTTACAGAAAAAACATGTAACAAAACATGCAGCTTAGGGCTTCCCCTGCATTTGTCTTGCACCAGTAAAGCTTCACCAAAGTCAGCCCACACAGCTGTAGAACAAAATTAGGTACAAGCAGATGAGGGTTAAAAGCAAAATACTGGTAATATCTCAGGTAATTTACACGTTAAAGAGCACTGTGTAATGAATTACGATGTCATGTCAGCAGCCACGCTTCAACCCCAAATCTGCCAATCATTATAAAGCTGAGTTTGTTGGGCCTTGGATACAGGGACCTCACCAACTGCCCCAGGCAACATCCATACTTATTAGACAACATGGACCCCAGGGAGCTTTTCAGAGCGTGGCCCTCACCACCTGGCTGAAGCAGAGTAATGAAAGGCAGCAGTACAACAAAGCACTCAGCAGCTCCAGCCCTGCCTGCCCAGCGCCCGCCCTGCGCCTACTGGGGCAGTGGCCTCATCACAGGGGACTCACAGACATGTTCCATTTGGGTTTCACATCCTCTCTGCTCAGCACTTCTGGCAGGAGATATCCCAAAATCTTTGCAGCACCCCTGTTTCACCGAGCAACGAGCCTGCGGGGCCGCGTGGTTAAAAGAGAGGAGGGATGGATGGATGGATGGATGGATGGATGGATGGATGGATGGATGGA
>QUSF01000015.1:5897023-5922459 GCA_003676055.1 Chloebia gouldiae
GGATAGATGTGGGATGGATGGAGGGATCGTTGACGGATGGATGGACGGACGGATGATTGGATGGATGATGGAGAGATGGATGACAGAGGGATGGATGGATGGATGGATGGATGGATGGATGGATGGATGGATGGATGGATGGATGACAGAGAGATGGATGACGGAGGGGTGGATGGGGGCTGGCGTTCCCCGTGGCTGGCGTTCCCCGGGAGGTGCCGAGGTGCAGCCTTGGCTCGGCGGTGGGTCCCTGCTGCGCTGGGAGCAGGTACTAGAGGGAGCCCTCGGCGCGGGCTGCGCGCCGGGAGCGGCCGCGCCGGGAGGAGGAGAGCGTCGGAGCGGAATGACAGAGCCGAGCTCTTCCTGAGCCTGTGCTCTGATAGTAGTGAGCATTGTCAGGAAGAAATGCCTGCGTGATGCAGGTTTTGCAGGTAATTTTATACTCTGCTCAGGAAAATTATAGGGAATACATCAGAAAAGCAATTTTGAAAGGTGAAAGAAATATCTAAAATTGTTATCCATGTCACAGGCAACAGGGTGCTTTATTGCTATGCATTTATTCACTGCTGTGTGGGGTAGAGTAATATTTACAGATTTTTTTTCCCCCATAGTTAAAGCAGTTGATCAGTACAGTCTACCTTTTTTTTTTTCTTCCCTCTTCGGCAACCAGCTTTGTAATACAATGACTAGCTTTAAATCCTTCAGAGCAGAGGACTTAAAATAAAGCCTAGCACAAAGTCATACTTCAGCAATTCAGACTGGGAAATGAAGTAAATTTTGCCTTCCATTCAGAGTGGGCTGGGGCAGGGAGATACCATGCTGAGCACAGGGGCTGTCAGTTCTGCTTCCCTTAACTGATCACCTTAGATTTTTCCTCTCTTTTGAAATACTGTGGGAAGCACTTGCTCCATCACTGTATGGTTTTTATACATAGGTATTGATAAATCCAAATCCAGTGAACTGTTTATCTGTTAGCAAATTCCCGCTGTTTTCCCAGCACTTCTGTATTTAATATTAGAGAGAGTGCAACAGTAACAATGATTACAGTTTTTTCCCAATTTAGCCATATCTATATGCATTTTTAAGTGCATATCAACAAGGGTAACGGTAACCAGAGATAGTTAACACTTCCTATTGGCTTTTTAAACCACCCCATTGCTGTTTATCTGCCTTTCAGAGGCAGAAAGAGCATGAACAGGATGGGGTGTGTGTGAGAACAATTCTATAAAAGATTATCCTCCACACAAAGCAAATGGCCCTGCCCCCATTGTGAAGGCAGAGAATCCCCCGAGATTATGAGAGGAGGAATTGCTTGTGGTCAGAAGAGGCAGGAGAACAATAGAGCCCAAAATGGGCAGCAGCAGCAGCAGTCACTGAGGTGGGTGGGAAGAATGGCCAAATGGCCATTGCAGGCTACGTGGTATTGTCACTGACACCAGAAATGGCTAAAAGGTCTCAAATTAGCAATTGTTATGATTAGCAGGTGGTTTGAGAGATAGGAGGTCTAGGGAAGTGATTGGTGCTTTAGACATCACATGCTATCTGCTCTGAAACACTCTTCACTTGCTCATTAACAGAGAATTATGAAATTACTTAAAGGAAAACAATTCTAATGAAAAATAGAGTGTTATAGAAATCAATTCCTTAAAGGGGTCATGACTTTTTATCTGCAGGTATTACAATTCCTGCAGATTTTATTTCTGTGAAGGAATTTCATCGGGAAATTTGGCAGGGACACCAACATTATACAACAGTATTTCATCTGATTAGGCAAAAGTGATAGGATTATTCTAACACATGCAATGCTTTCATGAATAACTCATGTATTTAGATTGTGAATCTGCTCCTAAGACAGGTGCAAAGACATGGCTCAATACCATGGAGGAAGGGATGGGATAGATGTGGGATGGATGGAGGGATCGTTGATGGATTTACAAGGATCAAAGCTCAGAAGCATTTTGGTCCAGGGACAGGTACAGTTTAATCTACAGCACTAAAGAAAATTGTATAAACAAAACATGCAACCTCTTCTACTTCTTGACTTTGAAGATAAACTCAAGAATGTCAGGGCTTTATTATCACTGGCTCTTTTAAAAGCTAGGACTGGATTCTCCAATTTCATGGATGTGCAGATACCAATACTCTCCTGAGGACTGCTGTGTTCCAGACCCAAAATCTGGAGCACAGCAAGTCCAAAGACACTCTTGAAATAATATCCCTTTACACATTAACAGCCTGCTCTTCTATTTTTTGAGACTTATCCTACCTGCTCCTATTTTCACACTAGAGAGCAATGACTTGTACCCAGACTCAATGAGCACTCACTGAGTGATCTACAGAATCCTGTCCTGCACATCCTAAGGGAGTTCATCCTGCCAAAACACCTCTAGCTAGGAGTTTTTTACAGTATTATATGTTTAATTGGGATTTTGTCGTTCCTGCAGTGTGGCAGAAAGTACCAATCTCTCAGCATTAGTAATGGACAATATCACTACTCTTTTTTCATGTGCTGCAGGCCACTGGGCAACTATGAGACCCTCTTCACATTTCCCAGCTTTAAAAAGTACACTCTGAAAGCAAAAACTTCAGTCTCCTGTCCATAATTCCAAGCAACCTGACAGTAATTGATCTGTCATTAGCTCAAGATGAAAAATCAGACTGACATATCCAGTACTGGTGATTATTTTGGAAAGTCTTCAGACAAGAAAGTCACAGTACACACTCTGCTCCCAGATCCTCCTGGATACAACCAACAGGGGTGTGAGAGCAGCTCAGTGCAGGAAAATGGTGATGCAGCCCAAGGTTATGTCCCTTAAATTTTAGAATTAGGCATCTAAAATTTAGCAGGGTATCTTTCCAAATTGAGAAATCTCATGAGAGAGGAGATAAGCACAGTTTGGCAAAGGAAGGTTTACTTGCAGGCTCATGGAATAAACAAAAATAAATATTCTGGGTGGGCTCGCTGAATAAGCTGAATGAGCAGTTCAGCTGTCCAAGCCACAGGAAGTAAACAGCAGGGGTTAAAAATGGAGAAAAAACAGTGTGAAGGAGGATGAGGAAATGGCAGCTTTTACAGTCTTTGTTCTCATAATTATTGATTTGCCAACATAAAGAGTGAAAAAGTAATTGTGTGTGTATTCTAGAGTTATGTATGGATATTTTAATTGTGAAGACTTTTCTTAAATCTTAAATATTACAGTATTTGCAGTAATTCTGCTATTAAAGATACTGTTTTTCCTAAAGATGTCTTTTGCTGAAGCCCCCCATGGCAAACCCTTTGTTTTATGTTCAGTGAAGCCAGAGGTGTTATTTCTCACAAACGAGGTAATTTCCGACTCCAAATTATATGTTCATAATCATATATATTCTAAATAAAATCTTGTCAAAACCCTTGTAATTTCTCCATCTTTCTGTCATAAAATTTGTGCTTACAGCTTGTAACAGAAAATTATGCTGCAGGTACATGTCTGAATAATTTTTCCTTTGCTGAGAAATTGGGTGTGAAGGTATCTGAACTTGTAAATTAAGGGCAAGAACCCAAAACCTAAGGCAAGTAGTGTAGCAAAAGCCACTCTCCCTATTTAAATAATTTTCTATAAAACAAAACTATAATCAAGTACTACTGATAAAATCTTTCATGTTAGATTATTTTTAGCCTTGTTGTTTGTTTCTGAAAAAATTGTTCTATGTTCTGTTTTTTTTAATTTTACTATACTTGGAGAAAAAAAAACATAGTAATGGTTGTAGTATAACTACATGGAATTATTTTAAAACCAGGAAGCTTTATCCCAGGTTTTCAGTGCATGTTCCTGTTTTCCCACCCAGGTGACCTCAGGTGCAAAGCTGAGAACTTGGGCTTCTTCCTCATCCTCCACTTTTCCTTCCTGTGCTTTATTTGCTTTTTTTATCGATGTACAAACCTTCAGTAACTTTATCAAGCTGTTGCAATTAAAACATCGTTTTTGTGGCATAACAGAAACAAGTGATAATGAGCAATGATGTGGGAGGTTTCCTTATTGCAATTGCTTTTGTCTAGGACAGATGAAGTGCAGGAAAGTGTCAGCTTGATTTCAAAAGAGAGATATCCTGGTGGTCAATTGTAATAAAACGTGGACTTCCCCCTGCCCCGAATTTGTAGAAGTTTCTAAACCTTGTAAAAGCCAAGCTGTGCAGACACTCACCTTTTCTCCTGTGAGAGCAAACCTCACCTGAGAGGTGAGACCAAGGGCACCAAGCTGCAAAGTGAATGAGAACGAAGCCTCAGGTCATGGAAATGGGGGCTTTAAACTCTTTTCTCTTGCTTCAGTCAGGTTCTTCTGCTCTTCTATTGCACCATGTTTAGTTCTGAGGTTTGGCTGGCTAGGAATCTGTGGATTAAGCATCTGTCTTGTTGCAGAAAATATCAGCCAAGCCTGGGAAGTTGTTTACCCTAGAATACAAACCTGGGGTCAAATTATTTGTAAAATGCAAATTTTATTATCTACCTTGATGCTTATATTTCACCCTTCTGTGGGAGAGAATAACAAGGATTTCCCTAAAAAAAACGAAGAAAAATATAATAACTCCTAATTAAAAAAAAAAAAGGCAAGAAACAAGGTTTATATCTCCTGTTTAAAATTTATTTACAGACACTAGAAATTTCAGCCCCAAAGGATGACCTTTTGAAAAAGCTGTGGAAAAAGTTGAAAGGGAAACCACTTTGCAGAGCTGCTGCAGCTGCTGTTATGGGCACCAATAATTCTCATTAAAATTTTATAATGGATGCAGAGTTTGAAACTTTTCTATCCTGAGTGGATTTTATTTGCTTGATTCACATTGAAATAACTCAGGCCTCATCAGATGACATTAAATATGGAAGTAAGAAAAAATACATGCTTTCATTAGTCTTTAGATGGTTGGAATGATTGTCTGTTTTTGTCACTATTCTCCACTGTTTCGTGCCATATTTAATTCAATTTCTATCAAAAGAAGCACACAAAAAAAGGAGAATTCGAAAATTAAAAAACTCAACTTGCTAAAGCTAATTTGCTGCCATCTATGGATTTTCAAGTAGAATTCAAAATGAGTGTTGCAAAGAATTAAATCAAATATTTTCCTTGTAAGAAATCTGGATGAGCTATTTGAAAATTATACTTCTAAGTGAGGCATCAGCCTTTTTTCCCCAAGACCTCCAGACATTTTGAGTACCACTTCTCCTAATGCTGTCATTGGCTAGGAATTAGACTGCTGTGTGCTTTTTATGACAGATCCTTCTTTGCTCAGGATGCTGTGACAATGAGGAGAAGCTGTCAATTTTGTTTAAATATACCTAGAAGTTGTCCCTTTTGAAGGATGTAAAAGCAAAATAAAAATTAAAATAAGAACTTGTAGAGGGACTCCCAGTCCTCTAAGCTGGGGAGAAACTGGGCAAAAGTATTGTGTCTGAGCTTTTCTGTACTGAGAAGTTAAAATATATTCAGGATTCAAAAACAAATTAAGCACATTTTATATGTGAACAAGACTCTGTTGACTTCAGCAGCTTCTGTCAAAATATAAAAGAAGTTAAAGTTTACTGATATGGGAGGAGGGGGGGTCTAGGAATATATCTGGAGCTGAACAGGAAATAGGAAACTGTGGGTGCCCTGCTCAGAGGGGGATGGAGGGAGAAGGAAGAGAAAGTGCAAAATGAACTTTATATTTCAGTGCCAGAGAGAGGATTTAGAACACTACTGAGGTTAAACGAGCTGGACAATTGGAGAATTTCATTAATGGAAGGGATATGGAAGGTGAAATGGAGATATAAACTTCAATCTGAATGTTAAGACGTAAAGATTATTCCAAAAGGATCAAAGTCCATAATATTGGAGTTTATTCAATACCCAAACAGTGGGTCTGATCTGATCTAAGGTTTGTTAGTTTTAATTTACATGTGCAGAACTGCACTGACTGAATGCAGCAGATTTGGTTCAAATCACTGCTGCTGAGAGAAGAGCACCACTAATACCTGTGGAGGAAATTATTCAGTGTTCAGCATTTTTCGAGCTCCAGCATTGGGAAAACTGAACACCAACTCATCAGACACTTTGCAGGTCCCATTTTCAGCCATTTCACTCTTTGTAGGGAGGTATGACCTTGCTTTAAAAAGTGTGAGGTAGTACACAAATGGTCAAAACAGGAGGAAAAACACCAAAACACACAAGAGTAACCAAAACCTGAAATGTTTTCAAGACATCCGGTTCCAGTTCATATTTATGAACATATGTGCTGTAAGTGCACATACATAAGAGATGTATTCATGTACACATGTGGCTAGTGAGGCTTTAGTTTGAAAAAAAATATGTACTTTCCCTCTCTTTTTTAACCTTATCTGTTCATTCTTGGGTCATGTAGCCTTTGTGCTGACTCTGGACAAAAATCCTCCTTTGATGGAGGATACATGCTGAAAGGTAGAATTCTGAATTATGTTCTCTAAATTATCCCGTGCTCAGAGAGCAAGTATTGATTTTAAAAATGACTGAGCCAGACCTCGCATTGCAGTCCCCCCAAAGCACAACAAACAGCAGTCATGTGCTCAGCTACCAAGAGGCCACTGTGCTGGCATTGTTTCAAAAAATCAGAAAGTCATCAATCAACCAAATAGTAATCGGAATAAGTACACGGTATCTAAAGACACATTTTATCCAGTTACATGCTCCAATTCAGTTAGCAACGAGAAGAATTAGAACAATATTGGACCGATTAACAAGTCTACCTTGGGAACTGTGAGCTGTTAAGTTATTTATTTTGCTGCCTTGTATAAAAGAATGAGGAGAATTTCATCTGCATAGTTAAGCATCCAGTAACTTCCCACAATAAATAACCCAGCATCTCTCTGTGATGGAATGTTTTCCATGGAGCCTGATTGAGAACACAGAATTTTACTGTAATTGGTTTCTGTACCTTTCAAATGGTTTAGACACAATTGTGTTCCAGAGGAAGATTTTTATTTTTTCTTCAGGTGCTGTTAGTCACCAGTGCTGCAATGCAACTTCACAAGCAATAAAATTATTAGGATCAGTGTATGCAAAACATCATCGAGTTCTATTTTAATGACATGATTTAATGATCAATGCAAAAAGCACAGTTTAGAATTTCAGTCTTGCACAATTCAATTGAATCAATAAGCTATGGAGTTTCTATGAGGATGCACTTCACAATAATACAAAATATACCATTTCTAAAGAAATACACAGCTGAAAATGCACCGTTCAAGTGAATGATCCAGCTTTGTATATTTATGCCTGTCTTTTGGGAGATAAAAGAGAGGAACAGACAGATTACACAAAATGCTTTGTAAATTAAGGTAATAGTTAATGCAAATAAGATGGTTGAATTTTTCTGTATTGCTATATAACACTTCTAAATCTCTCATTTTTAGGTTTAGAGCTCTCAAGCTCCGATTGCTGTTAAATACAGCATGGAGTTTTCACTATAGAAGGAATTAATTTAGAACTATTTTGCTTCAGAAAATCTGGAGTTTCCTAATGAAAGAAGGTCTCCTAAGACCGAGGCTGAATTTTACATTTAAATTTTACATACATTTAAGTATCTGGAGGAGAACAACTTTTGCACTGTTCTTACTGTTTTGCCCTATTCTTACTAACCATAAATACAAATGAGTTAATTTTTTCTTTCCTTGGAGCCCCCCACCTGTCTGGGTTGTGTAATTATGCATGAAAGCTGCAGATTTTTATTTACATTAATTTGTATGGGTTTGCTGTAACTGAAATTTAGTTTGAGTTTGTATCACACAGCCACTCCCTGCTCTTTGTTTCCTTAGCTTACAGGAGATGGCAAGGTTGAAGGAGTGGGGCTTTGATTACCTTCTCACCACAGAAAAGGGTGGCTTTTCCAAATTTGAGTTTACAGAACAGAGCTGGAAGAATCAGAGCTAATCTGTGTGATACCTGACAATGTATTCACCTACTTGAGGGATATATTAACCTGCTGTCAAGCCCCCTCCCTCTCAAAAGCACTTATTTCTGTCCTTTCTCCTTGGGAAAAACAGCTTCTGGGCAGCAGTGCCTTATTCAAGCCAGGTGAATAAGCTGGGCATAGGTGATGGTGATAGGAAACATTTGAATCATTTCTTTTCCATGCAGGGGTCTGAAAAATATGCAAAGGCAACTGATATGTTCAGTAGGCCTATGTATTTAGGAAAAAAACATCCAGAAGGGAAATAGGTGATGGTTCTTCCTCACTGTTTCCAATGAAAATGTGGTTTTGGGACTCTGAAGGTGAAGCGTAGGTAAGATATTCAGGTCTGCTCAGGAAGCTTTTAATAAATCCTTCTCCAGACACTTAAGTACAGTGGAAAACCCAGGCCTGTGTGATTGAAGTCAATCCCTTTGTAAGCAGGACCTGTTCTTTTTAAGAACCATAGTGCTCTTCAAAGTTCTAGTTCAACTAAATGTGCATCAATAATAAAACTAAATGAGATTTACATTAATAGTTTTGTAAAGATATAATAATTTTATGTCTTTAGTTCTTTAGGTCTCATTTCAGGATGTTTTTCCTGCTCTGATGTGGATCTCTGTCTCTTCATACATTTTTCTGGCTTCACTGAGATATTTGAAAAAAAATTCTGCAGTACCTGAAGGGCACTTGAAGCATGGAAATCAGAGCTTTTCAGTTGACTCTCATTAATAGTGTCTAACTTAAGCTCATTTGGGCCACATCATAGTTATCCAGATATTTTACTCTAGATTTGCTGTTTGATCATATGAATAATGATTAACTGGAGGGACAGCTGTTTTGGTGTGTGGTTTTTGGCAGCAGGAGCTATCACAGGGCAGAACATGTTGCTCAGCTTACAGATATGGGAGCTAGAAATCATTACAGGCAATGTCAGCTGCAACACTGATCTCATAACACTTCTAGGAAAAAAATCATTATTTTGAAAATAGAAATACAGAATTTTAAAGATTTTGCTTTACATGAAAGTAGATTTTTACAGTATGTTACTTTTTCCTGTTTCCCCCTTCCACAGTCTGAAGAACCAGCCATCAGAAAAAAATAGTTCCTACATATAGTGATCAACCTGTATGGAAAAAGGAAGTTAGGAAAGCCTTAGAAAAATCTAAATAACAGTGCAGAAGTGGTTAATCATGTGTCTGAAAAGTTCAAGTTAGACATGGTTTTTAAAGGACAACTAGCTGATAGGGTTTTATTTTCCTCTCCAGTTCACAGCAGACATTTTTTTTCTCTTCCTACAGTGTAAAGCTGACGAGTTTTTCTCTGAAGGAGTAGTTTTGTAAGAGCTTTGAGTTTTTCATGCACGCATGTTTGTAATTTGGGAGTAAGGAGGGCATGAGCAGCAGAAGGAAAAGATAGAGGTGGTGTAATTCTTACCTGTTTTGAAGTCCCATATGCTACCTAAAAATAACTCTTTGTGGAAACTACCTGCATGGGTGCAATGTGGGGTAAAGTCGGTATTTTCCATCAAAGTAGAACTCATAAGGCTTCACAGAGTAAATTTAGGCCAATTGATGAGGGCAAAAATTATTCCCTGACCACTTACCATGACCTGCAACTGCCTCATCTGCCTGGGCCTATTAGTGAGGATGAAGTAGCCACTAAACCCTCCCAGATTTGTCAGGAGAGCAGGAGGAGGTAGGACCTGGCCATGCTCCCACGCTGAGCCATCGTTTCCTGTGGGTGGCTCTGAGTGGATTCATGTGCCAGAGGAAAGCCAAAACCTCTCAGTGCCATGTGTGTATGGTTTCTGTAAGGTATCTGATTTTTATGATGAAATTGGGACCTGAAAGGTAAAGAAAGGAGAGAAAGGAATGCAAAGAAAGAAGTCTGGATTATTTTCCCATTCTGCCAATATTTTACTTCAGCCTAAAAATCATAAAAAGACTGCCTCTTCATCTGCAAAATGAAAAGCAGAGGAGTTGCCTGCAATATTTCAAATGTATAGGTGTAAAGCCCCATGTCTCAAACTGTTCTTGTGTATTGCAAGGGGTCTTTCAGCTTTTACAATGTATGTGCAGCAAAATACCTTTTTCAGGAAAAAAAAGGTCAATTTGCCCAATCATTTGATCTTGTTTTCAGAAAAAAACCCTCAGACATTAAATTATCCTCTCTCTCTTAGCCAATTCAATTGTTTGTTTGGTTATTGCTGAGGGCCTGCATGAATTAGAAAATGTAAATGAAGCAGTGAGAAACATGTGGCTGTATCCAGCTGTGGCAGCCCTCTTTTGGGAGTCAAAGTTTGGTTCATGTTCACATTCCTGGTGGACTAGAATATTATTAAGTGAAATTCACATACTTCAAAAAAGGTTCCTCATTTGCAATTTATGAGATGGGAGTACATCAAAGGCATAAAAGCAGCAAATGGTCAGAAGTTAAAAGTGAGGGGTAGCCACACTTCAGAAAAATTAGTTAACTGGTGATGTCATTCTATGAATAAAATGTCATTCTATGAATAAAATGACCATCTCCCTTCTGATGCAAATCTCTATTCTTGGGCAATAATTTACTCTGCAAATTGTTTTCAGTGTAGTTTTCCCTCTGCTTTATCAAGGTGCAGGAGCCAAGGGTTTGTGGAGTGACTGAGTATGAACCAAGTGATTCCTTCCAGGGCAGCTGAAGTGTGACTCCAGGCCAGGCAGGATCTGTCCTCAGTAATCCCAGACCACTGGATTGACTCCTGCTTTTGCTTCCACCCCCTTGACTTAGAAGCCAAAACCAGGGGAGTGAAAGGGTGGCCAACAGAAACGATACATCCCAGATTTCCATTCCAAGGTGTTCAGTAAGATTTGACAAAATTCAAAGCTTTTTGTTCTATTTTGTTCTAAAGTTTGTGTGATAGGAGTGCATGTTGACTTTGTTTCTCCTGCTGTTCAGCATTGACTTAAGCTGTTAGGATCCTTGGTTCAACCTACTGCCTCTGCCTGTAATATAATTTGAAGTTGTTATTGTGGTTGATGAGTTCAAATTCATATTGACTTCATATTTCAGTTGTTTGGGGTTTCGTGTGAATATTGACCAATATTTTGTAGTGCAACAAAGGAAAACCCCATCTGAGGAGGTAACAGCACACACCTATCATGGTCTCTTGCACCTTTCCATGTAGGGGTGGGTGAGGTCTGTTTTGCTCCCTCTGGGAAGTGTCTGAGGACAGTTGGATATGTCACAAACTCTCTGAGGACAGTCACTTTGACCTGAGTTTTAATGGTGCTGACTCTGAGGTGACACAGCCCTGGTCCTTACTGGTGTCACCATTCCTGGAAGTTTGCAGCTTCAGACTTCCAGCCTGCCTGATGCTCCACTAGTCTCTCATGGAGAATATCCCATGAACCATGTGTGATATTTGCCTTCTAATCTTATTTTCCTGCTTCTCAGTATACCTGCTAAACATTCTCAGAATATGCCCAGAGGAAGAATATTTTTTCTCATTTTAAGACCCTGTTAGAGAAAGAATAGGTTTGGCTCAACTGCCATACCTACAGATGTGTTTTCACCAGAATGTGAAGGAAAAACATTTTACATTAGAAGGTTTTACCCATTCACTTGGCTGTTTTTTCAGTAGTCACTCAAAAATTACTTCTAGCACATGTTTTGCTGGTCTTTTTAAAACTTTTCTGTCCCCAAGATTAGGATTGATACCAGTGCTACTGGGTATTATTTCTTCTAAATAAAAGCCATGTACAGAAAGGGTCATCCAAGCCTCCTAGTAGCATCCCCAGTCAGTGGAGGGATTGCAGCAGGACTCCAGGAGCTGTCTGCACTCTGCTCACCTGTTCCTGCATATTTATATGAAGACTGCTACACCCTGGTTCCTTCAAATCAACAGTAATTCCCTCTGCACAATAAGATGCCCTAGATTTCTCATGGTTTTCATATGTGTTTTTAGGGACTCTGCCCTTAAAATTCACGGCAGGCACTTGAGAGGTTATGTCCTTTTCATGACTCACTTCAGGGAGTTTCAGATGTCTTCAGTTTGCTCAGGCAAGATTCCTACCTCTGACTCTCCAAGCAGAAGAGAATTGCCATTAGCCTTTTATACCAGCCTTAATTGCCAATTAGCAGCGGGTGAACAGCCTCATAACGCTGTGCTGCTCCAAGCCTGCCATGCTCTGCACAGGAGTTCTGTGCGGGGAGATCTCTGCACAAGGAGGGATAAAGGCTGCTGAAGAACCTCTCCATTTCTGCCAAACTTTCCAGTGGCTCCTTCTAGTTTTGAGAGCTCATGCATTTAACTGGAATATTCCTATTTTTAAAAAGTCATGTTTCCATCCAAAATTAAGGGCAGAAAACATTTCAAAGAATTGTCTTTCAAAAAATAAGACAAATGTATTTTAAAAATTGTATCAACACAAGAAAACATATTGCTCCAAATAATTTTTTTAAAATAAGAAATTACCTATGCAAAATGAAGTAAAAAAAGGAGCAGCTTCTCTGTTCTATTTAATCCCATTTCTCCATATTTTAAGCAGAGCAGGTCACAAGCACAGTCCAGTGGGGGAAGTTCAGTATATTAAATGCACCAGCAGTTTTCTCTTGCAAATTGATTATTTAAATTGAGCTACTCTCAAGTAATGGATAATACCCGTGCTTACAAGTATGAGTTTGTGTGGAGATTTGCATTCCAATCCATTCTTCTTTCTATGCTCTCAGAGACATCCAACTTAATTTCTTTGTGCTTATCTCAGCACTTACATCTTAAAATTAAAACTTATTAGGTGTTCATAAATTATTGTAAGGATTTTTTTTTTTACTGCTTTGTTCTTTTCTGCATATGGACACATACATTTAACTGGATGCAGAACTTCTTTTTTGCTGATGAAACTATTGCAGACATTTGGAAAGGTTAAACAAAAAAAATTTGCTTTGACGTTTTCACTCAGCTGTGATTTCTGTAATGTGGGACTGAAAAGTAGGGATTAGTGATGATTCCTCCTCCAGTACCAGCCCCAAAGTGGAAAATCACCTTTTAAGAGGAGATAAAGGAAATACTGGGATTGGGAATTCATTCAAAGATTCTTGGAAGGATACCCACATTCTAGTGGTTTTGGTTGTTCTGATTTTTGGAGACTTCACAAGCCAAATTAAGTTGTTCTCATATTTTCTGCAGTATCCACCACTTTCAACAGCATCATCAGAAGGAGAAAATAATTTTCTCATTTTAATTAACCACCGACTATCCTGATAGCTGTACATCCCAACCTGCCTGTTGCTGTTTCACTGAGGGCTTTGAATGTGAGGGCTTTGAATGTGAGAACATTCCTGTTTGAAGCAGAGTTCCCATGTTCTTCAGGGTCAGCCCACAGAGGTTCCTCTGCAGTTCTGGCTAAATTTCCCTGGCAGATCTTGTCTCAGTTATGCTTTGTTCTACTGAGCATGCTTGGCAACTCGGCCATATCTCATAAGCCTTTGCTTTTGGAGCTAGACTTGCAGCTTTAAACTAAATGGGGCTGTAAATCAAAATGTCCTCATCTACAATTCTTCCCTAAGCATCTGATCACAATCATGCTGCATGCTACTTGTACGGGGGTGTTTAAAACTGCCTATAAAACAACAGCTAATTGCTGATCTGCTTAATTAAAGAGAGCCTTTTGTTGTCACATATACAAAGATAAATGAAATAATCAGCTTTGGACTAATGAGAGATAATTAGATTATGCAGTCTGATAAATAAAGACAAAAATCCTGCAGATTACCACTGTATTCTGGACATCTGAGATCACCATAGGATTTAGAGGTGCACTTTCCTCTCCTTTCCTCACCATCCTTTTGGAATTTTTTGCATCCCAGAA
This sequence comes from Chloebia gouldiae, assembly GCA_003676055.1. Lineage (NCBI taxonomy): Eukaryota > Metazoa > Chordata > Aves > Passeriformes > Passeridae > Chloebia > Chloebia gouldiae. Next base: position 5,910,802 of record QUSF01000015.1, read on the forward strand.
TTTACAGGGTGATCAGATCTTCCAGGCATTAATGACTGTTGTTATGTACTCTAATTTAGGATTTTTTGTTTAACAGCAGTGTGATTTGCATGGACACAATTTAATTTATTCAGAATTTAAGTTCCCATTTTAAAAAAGTTACTAGATCTGGCTGTTCACTGATGACCTTCCAGCCTGAACAGACACTTGATAATGTCCGTCCTCTTCAGGGAGGAAGCTAAAATGAAATGCCTTTGTTTGTTCTTTTTTGTTGATCTATTTAGATTCATAAAGAAAGGGTCAGTTTTGTCCAGAAGGCCTAAAATGTGTGTCCTCAATAGGTGATAACCCCAAAGTCTACTAACTAACTATTGGAAATTGCTTATTTTAGTAGATTCAGTTTCATCTACAGTAGTGCCCAAAGCTTTGGGGGAGCACCTGAGCAGCTTTCTTTATTCTTCCTTTCATTTGTGATCTCTGAAGAAGTAACTTTAGCTACCAAAAGATGCTCTGCAGGTACACACCTAAAGCATGCAAATCATAGGATCAGACTAGAGCTTGTAGAAAATTGACTCATCACACCTAGGCCAGAATGGACATCATTGAACCAACTGTCCTACTCATCAAGTCTCCTTCTGTTATACTGCACTACTTGTCAATGTTAGCAGATCCCAAGATTTTTTTTTTAATTTGCCAAAAAAAAAGAGAGAGAAAAAAAAACCTTTAATTATAATTTTCCATATCAGTAGCAGCTCTACTTTTTAAACATGTGTGTTAACTTCAGCAAAACCTTTGTTAGTGTGGCAATATCAATAGATGACAAATTTACCAAGCAAGCAAAAATGAGATGTTTTCCTGAGTATGGTTTCTGTGGCAAGAGCCTGTTTGCAGCTGGATTATTTGGTTTCCTTCCCTGGAGCTGGTGTTTGGTGTCAAGAACCAGCAAACAGGAAAAGCATTGTTTTTTTCCTAAGTGAGAGGGATAGGAATTTCTTGTGACATCATGTGATTGTCAGCAAAAAAAGATCAGTCATTTATTAGCATTTTTGTCTTATTTACAAGGTCAGAATAAAATATCATTCTGACAAGATGTCTTCCTGCAGTTATGGCTAAAGGCCACCCTAAAGAGAGTACTAAATCTCTAATCAGTCTTATGCTGCTGCTGTGATACACAAACAATATTCTAGTGATTGGAGTAATTTTCACCATATTTTTAGATAGAGTAATCATATATAAGATTAAACAGCTGCTGCTTTCTCCTCTGCCAGCACTCACCATCCTGGTACCACAATCAGGTACTCACATGTCCCCAGCATGTACTACCATGCTGCAGCTGCTCCAATATCTAGAATTAAGGTCACCTTCACAGGGATATACTGTCACACTGGCACCTATTTTCAACCTATTTTTCAAGCCTCTTAAACCTAGATTAGACCAGTTAATTATTTTAATGTCTTCACATTCAGAGTTAAGATGTTGCATAGTATTAATGCCCATTTAATTAAAGACACGCAGCCAAATCTTCCATTTAAGCTTCATAAGTTTTGCCTATTAACAACACTGTATTTTGTCTATCCTCACATGGATCACGACACGGCCACAAAGAAAAAAAGGTGGAGAAGTGCATTTAATTAAATAGCAGGCGTAGGTCAAGTGTCTGCCTCATATGTCATTGTACAGCAAAGATGACTGCAGGAAAATCCCAGGAAAATCAACTACTCAGTGAAAGCAGGTCTGCTGGAGAGCCCTGTGGCTGCTCTCCCTTGGAGCAACCATCCTCAGAGCCTCCTGCCCTGCCTTGGACCTTCATCCACCTTATGCCCTGTTTCCTTTCTCAGGAAAGAGGAAGCAAGCAAGAGGACCACCTGAAAGGGTGGGTGCTCCTCACCATGAGCAAAAGAAGGTGAACTGGACCATGTGTTACTGGGCAACTGGCTTTTTTCATGGATTTTCAGAAAGATCTATATACAACACATCCTCTCTCATTAAAGGCAGCACAAACACTTAGCAAAGGTGAACTCCTACCTGGGGTAGAGCTGTGGGGAGACAAGAGGTTAAGGCTGGTAAAATTCCCATGATATCTTTTATGGAAGTGAAGAGATAGCATATGAGAAGAAGAAATCAGTAGAAATATCATGTCCAGCCACTTAAGAGGAATGAGCTTTTAACTCTTGGAACTTCTGCACTAAATATTTGTCAGCTGATATCTGGACTGCTCATCGCTAGCTACTCAAAAACCATCCTCTAGCTGTTGGTTTCTGAGAAGTCTTTTTCCTATTCCCTTTATCTCCTGAAAAGCTGCTGTGCTGCTGCAGGAAGGCAGCCAGCACTCATCCATATTATCTGGAGGGCTCAGTCCTGAATCAGGATTCTTCACTGACAGGTGCTGCCCAAACCCAGAGCAAAAAAATGATCACTGTATCGATAATTTGTGATCAAATTATTCTCACATAGATTCTTCTTTGTCTGTGGATTATGTCAATCAATGACAAATAGTTTCTTTGTACAATTCCTGACACATTTTAAATGCTGCTGGATATGAAGAGTGAGGTGGGAGAAGTGAGGGTGTGACACCATCTCACAGCAGGCTGTAGGCAGATCAGCCTGAGGTGGGTGAGGAGGGAGCTGGGCCTCTGCAAGGGGCAGTGGTTTCAAACGTTCCCTCCCCCAGTTTGTCTTCTCCAACACACCAGTGAAGCCAGTTGTGTTGCAAAGCTGATTTCTCCCATATGAGCCCACCCATCCTTGTAGGATGAGGAGGCGATCTGGTGAGAGGTGGGAATTTTACCTTCCTTCATGCTTCTAACTTTAGTGTAACCTAATTTCAAGGAGCCAACAGCTACATCTCATCAGTAAAAGAATTGACCCTTGCCCTCTTCCCCCAGCAACACCAGTGTTGACACAACAGGGATGCAAAGCAGGGGAAGAGCCCCAGAGCAGACATCAGATGCAGATATGCAAAATTAGACCAGCTGCTGGTGTAAAGACAAAGAATATTTATCAAGAGTTAAAATGAACTTGTGAATGTAGCTGTATTTGAGATTTTAAAAACTAAGATGAATATGCTTTCATTATCCTAAAAGCACATTACTAAGTGTTTATAGTGGTGATTTGTAATTAAGTAATTTAGATTTGTCCACAAATTCTCATGTAGGAGTAGTTGTCACAATACCTGCTCACCAAGCTTTCCTAGAAGCAGTTGAATCCTGACAGAAAGCAAAATCCATTTGAGTTAACATGGAAATCTCAGGGGAACTTTAAAATTATTCTTGAATAATTCTAAAATCTAATTGTATTTACACTCCTAACTGCTATAAGCCCTTTTTCAAATTCATTGGCAAACAAGTGAAACACGTCTGAGTTCTATGATTTATCACATGAGATTTCATCAAGGGCAGCGCAGCTGAAATGAACTGCATGCTCTCAAAAAGCTAACAGGCAGATCCTGCCCCTTTTGGACATGCTGCAGTTTTTGTTAGTGACTTTTAGGGGGAAGAGTCCTATTTGTTTAAAAAAAAGTGCACTTCTCTAAAGAACATTTAATGTCATGACTTATAACATTTGCTGCTGGGGACATTTTGCAAGATGATGAGAAAGCAGCATATACATTATTAGACTCACAATTTTAATGTTAATAACTCTTTGCATTCTCATGGCACTTTTCAGCCTAGAAACTGTGTGCACTGCTGTGCATAGAAATGTGCCAGTGAGGGAGTGTTTGTTTGTTCCTCTGAGGCCAGCTGCTGCTCAGCAAGGTGAAGGCACAGCTCACACCCTTGCAAGGGGATGATTACAAAGACAGAACCCTGCTATGCTGTCTTGTCATAGGAGGCTAAAATGCTATCAGCTCTTAGTGTCTCCTCAGTGGTGGGGCTGTCAGCAATCCTCCACTTCTTGGTAGCTCTCAATTTTCAGGTATCTAACAATGGCCCTTCACTCTTAGTAACCAGGAAATATGCTCTGGAGGCAGAAAATCCTGTCACATCATATAATTAAACACTGTTCCTTTCTGTTTTGGTCACGAAGCATTGCGCTCAGGATCTGTTTTCTAAATCACATAGTTGCAGGATTTTTCTCGTATTTGGGTGTATACAGCTGTGGACAGGAATGCAGACACTAGGAAGATTTGTATCTGATCTGTGGAATCAATTGTATGTGTACAGAGTCTCAGAAATAGCCTGGTCTTCCACAGACTCAGCAGCACACATCCAGCCATTCCAGGTCGTGAGCACTACATTTCACACAGTATTTATGTATATAGCACTGAGTGCTCTCTGTTTAACAGTAAACACTCAGTAAAATAATTTCTGGCACAATTTTAATGCACATTGTAGTAAGCAATGTATATTTTCTTTTATATTATTCTACTTTTCCGTCTTGCAGCACTGAGTTGTGCAGCTTTAGCTTATCAAGGATAAGCTGATACCATCAAAACCCACCAACTGCAGCAGAATTAGTCACAATATTAAGTATAAATGCTTGCAGACATTTTTATGGTCAGACCCTTCAGATTGAAAATGAATAAATTGAAGCTCACACTTTATTTGGTTGAGGTGGGCATTGAGTCACTGTTAGGATAGAGATGATTTTCATTTTGCAGTATAATGCCTTCTGGTAATAGAAAACTTGGTAAGTGAACACAAAGCAGCTAAGCAACAGTACTGCAAAGGCCTGAAAAGTTGTCAGGGCATGGGGAAGACTTTCAGTAGATGTGCAAGGAGTGCTTTGAAATAAGGAATATGTATTTTGACTGTAGGAAGACTCAGAACATGTCTTTTTCAAAGCCCACATAGTGACCCAAAAAAAGAAGAGAAATCAATTTGCTTATTTCATAAGCAAATAACAGAGGTGCTGATGTAGTGTCCGAAAACAATTTCTGTATGTTTACTGGTCTTTATTTGCTGTGTTTCCTCTAAACCAAAGTCCACATTAGAAATGTAAATATGACAGATTTCAATATATCTGTATGATAGTGTTGTCTTTTCAGCACATATTTCAGTTACTTCTTGTCTATTTTGAATCCCATAATTGTCATAAAAATAACATGTGTTCTGTGCCCACCAACAAATGTACCAGTACAGAAAGGCAGCCCACGGGGTCTCCTGGAATCAAGGAGCAGGATTTTTTGTTGTGTTATTTACTGGTTTATTCTTCTGTAGAAACAAAGCACTATTTGATCCCCCCTTTTATTTCCACTACATCTCATTTGCTCTGTAGTTTACTCCCATCCACGTGTTCAGCAGAGGTATTTACAGCACTAATAAAAGCATTTTTCTGTGGAGGGTCAAAAATCATTTCTCTTAATATATCTGTGGATCTGCTTTTAAACATCATCCATTCATTGTAGCAGTTATAGTAGAGTGGAAACTGAAAAATGGGTTTTTTTACTGTCAGAAAGAATTAATTAATAATTCAAGCTTCTGTTAGAAAATAGTCTTTTTCTTATAGCACTAATGATACAAGTGACCCACAAATTATTATCTCCATACATTATTTTAGCCATCTACCTGCAGAGGGGAAAGCTGCTGTGTTCCCACTGCTTAGCATGTGGGAATGTAGCAATCTTCCAATATGTTATGTCTGCAGATTAGAAGAGACACAGACTCATCCCTGGCCAGGAAGCTGCTGGCTCCATCCTCATTATGGCAGATTGATCAGTTTATACTGATTACAGGAAATGGCTGCTAACTGGGTGAATAAATAACACATCTCTGAGCAGGGCTTATCTTTATATTTATTGTTCCTTTCTCCAAAAATGATCATGTAGAAAATCAGAGGAGGGTTGACAGTGTTCCATTCAATCGCAGAAAGATTTTTTTCCATTTCCAAAAATGGTAGATATTCCTTTCCCAGTTTACACAGGCTAAAAAACAAGCATCTTTGCCTGTCCTTTCAAAGTTTCTCTCCCAGACATGCTATCTCCCAGATAATATTCACATCTGTGAGCACACAGTGCCCTTGAGTAACTATTATGTCATATTGAGGAGTAGTAGGTGGATACTAAAGCCACAGAAAAGTTGCACATTACCTGGGCTGCAGACTGACAGAATGTACCCTGCACATGCCTGGGACACTGACAGTGCTTTCTGAGAGGGCTGTTTTGATTTGGGGAACACTTCCCACACTGCTGTGTGGCACAATTTGCCACTCACTCCCCAAGAGGTAGGGAAAGGCTGGTAGGAAATGGAAGGGCAAGTTCACACACTGCAGTTTTAGGTCTTGAAAGCAATCTGTTACACTGACCACACTATCTATGGTCATGTGGGGAAGAAAGTTTAGTGTCTGTACTAAACAAGAATATTTTAGTCTTTTTATTTTTTTCTCACTTGTAAAAATAAATTATGTAACTACTTACATTTGAGCCTCTCTTGCTTTTCATAGTTTAGCATTATTGTGCTCCTTATTTCCATTTCCAGTCTCTTTCATCAGAAAATGAATAGGGGTTTGCATCATATTAGAATCATTTGCTTTATCAAGAGCCTGATTAAAATCCAAATTTAAAAGAAATTAGATGTTAGTATCACTGTGTGTGTAGAGTAAATATGTTGTCTGCAGTAAAGTTTTCACCTCCATTTGCTTTTGATGCATATAATAACTTAATAAGTTTTTTCTTCAGTTTGTAAAGTGCCCCTTTTTAGCCTCTAGCTGCTGGGTGACACCATCTGTGATTTCCAGTGAAATTAAATTAAGTGAAAATTCAATCAACACACAAAGATTGTTGCTTCCATAACCTCAGTGAGAGGCGTGGGATCTCATAGAAGTGCCACATCTTTCCCACAGGAAGCACAACCACTGCGTGAGGCAGCTTAACTCAGAGGAGAAGATTTCCCAGAGAATGGAGTAGCTAACATTCTATTTCCAGTCTATCATGCCTGGTTTAATTAATGATTAATTCTCATTAATGACCCTAGCTCGGCCCTTCTTGGCAGCAGGCATTCAGGATGACCTCTGTGTTATTCCTCAGTAAGAAGCCTGTCTCCAGGTACATCTTTATGATGTCCCCGTGCTCTGGGAGCCCCGGGGTCGTTACCTGGGCAGCTCAGGGCCTTTGCAGCTCAGGGGGAGGAGAGGCCACCAGCACTTTGCTCAGACACTGGAGAATGGACAGCACTGACAGCACCACACATTTGTTAGTCTTAATATACCTCAAATGAGTGGTAGAATCAGAGGTCCAAGAACAAGGAAATCAGGGAATTAAAAAAAAAAAAAAAAAAAAAAGATAGGGTAATTAAAAAAGAAAATTGTCTTTTTGTGCCTGCTGTTCTCTCCTTTTTCTTTCTGCTGAGATGCACTCTTTTTTTTTTTTTTTTTTGCCTTTGCCATAGCCTTATTATAGTCTTTCTAACCAGTTCATAACAGGAAGCACAATGATTTGAGTTCAACAAAACACCAGTAAAAACACCCCTAGGGAAGCAGTCAAGTGGTCAAAGCTTGGTAATGTGGTTTGCTGTTGTATCTGCACTCACATCTTGCTCACCTCCTCAAACACTTTTGTGAACATATCGAAATAAAAAGTAAAAACTATTCCCCTTTCATTGTAGTCCTCTTTGAGTCAAAAAATTGAGTATTTTTCACCGCATAATTTTTACAGGATTTTCCAATAGGACTTTACACAATCCATGGTCTAGATGACTCATAGTGTACTTACCAAAGGAGACAGGTAGTGATTTCCACCACAGTGGTGAGCTAATTTAATAATGGACACAAATGATAACTTACAGTACCAGAACTTCAGAGTATTTGACAATAATCCCTGCACTTCCCAGCAAACACTTTGAGAAAATGGGGATCAATGTCTAATAGTATTGGTTATTATTAGTATCCTCCTGACACATCAAGGCTTTTTCATCTTCTTCAATAGAGAAATGAGGTCACTTTGAGCATACATTGGCAGAGAAACTTTACAAGAAGTCTTGGAGACTTAGATTGGAGTTTTTAAACCAGAATAGATTTCTATCTTTTAACTGTTAAGTTTGCAGAATCCCTTCCAAAGAACATGAGGTCCTTAGCTCAGGGAATGGGGACTACAGAAAAAGAGCTTAACTGATGGCACTGTAATGCATTTTTCACTTTATATTAGTGTCAAGCTACAAATCTATTTTCCAGGTGGACCATGTGGCCTCTTGTACATCACCTTGAACGTGACAGTACAGTGTGTAAACCATTTGATGAAGGTTACTGTTAATAACAAAGGTGAGAGCAAAGAAAAGGATACCAATCCAAATTCTTTGAGTGTTGTTCTATAGTCCTACCCCTGATCACATAGCACAGGTTGGGAGTTTACAGTAACCCAGTATATTTGGGAGATGTGTATGTGTAAGCAAAACAATAGGTGTCACCAGGTGTCACTATTACACGGGATTTTTTCTTTACATGTGAGCAAATGGCCAGTTTGGAGAAGATATATCATATTATCAGTTCATGCTTAAATATTTGGTATAGAACCTTCAGTGTGGGTAGAAAAGGCTCTGCAATGCAGGAGAACTTGCTGTCTTCCCTGGGCTGATGTCATGCACATCATTTATCACTGGGAACAAGGAGAACCACGGGGCTGAGGTTCCTGCTAGGGAGAATTTCCCCGAGTACTGTTGTAGAATCTCTCTTCTGAAATTAATATGTACAAATAAACAAAAATGCTCTGTACTATCCCCTGTAAATACACCACTGCCTCTTTTTCACTGACAAATTGTAGAAGCCTGATCTTCTACTTTTATCTAGCAGAAGATAGATGTAGTACTGAAGCAAGGTGCACCACTCGTGTGCTTGCTCTACAGTTGTGTGTTATACATCAAACAGTGAAAACAAGTGTAAATATTTGGAAAGGAAATGATAGAGCATAAGGACAATGATGGCTGGGGACTTACTTTTACTATAAAACTGCACATATGGACTTACCTGACCAAAGAATGCTGTTCTGTGTTCGAAGCTGTGGTGGATCTTTCTCAGAGGATACCATGAGACTTCCCACAGAATCCTGCAGAAATCCTAATTGATGTGTGGGCAGTGCACCGAACAACTCTCAGACTAGACTCAGACTGTAGCTTCATGGTAAATCCCACTCACACTGCCAAGCAACTGGCAAAGAACCCACTTCTATCTTGTCCAGGGAAAGACAGCTCAGAAGAGAGATTTCCACTGAAGGAAAAAAAATATCGCCCAGCCATTGCATGGAACAGTCAGTAGCCTAGGCTGGTGCTTGCTACCATGGGCACAGCTGGTATGCCAGCTACAAGTATTTGATCTGAAGTGAGGTTGTTAATTTGGAGGAAGATTTACATTCAGCCTGCCTGGTGGCCTTAGTGTGCTAAGGAACTGTGTCTCCCCAGACCCCAAGGACTGAGCTTTGTGGGAAGCTCTGCAGAGAAAGCACTGAAATGCTCCAGGGTGCAAGTACTGGTTGTTTCAGTTTTAGTCATCCGCCTCAGAATGTCATTTTCAGCAAAAGGAATTTCTGACAAATAACCTTTCCTGCTTTCAACATCTGCCTTTATCCAAAGCTCACTGGAGGCAATAGGAATCTTTAAGCTGACTGAATGAATTTTGCATCACTCCTGTTTTGAAGATTTCTTGCTTCCTACCTAATAGGAATAGTATGTATTGTGATGTGCTGCATTGCAGCTTGGTCTCTGGAAGAAGCAGTGTTGGAATTGATGAATCATTCTCGTCCTTGAGATATTGCCACATAGGACTATAACAGTCATAAATAGTATTGCAGTGACTGAACTTAAAAGTCACAATCTGTGGAAGAATCTAATCCCTTCTGAACATTCACAGCTGCCTCCTTACCACTAACTTCACCTGATTCACTTCAAGGGGGAAGCCTCTTTGTAGATATTTTCTTTCCTTTGCTTAAGAAACACTATCCATTTCTCTGCACATTCTGACATTGCTTCTTCCCCTGAAAGCTGGTGCCCTTGGACATTTGAACCTCATTAAATTTAGAAAGCCAAGTAACTTGGGTTTGTTCCCATAGTGATGTTGCAAATCTCATATTTGCATGGGATCCTTTTTAAACATTCATTATCTCTTGTGGCTGCCAACACTAGGCATAATATCGCATCCTATTTAGCTAAAAACCATGGATTCTATAAGACATGGAGATTTATAGCAAAGTAAGGAAAAAGAGACAGTGCAACAAAGAAGAAAATACTCAGTACATTTACTAGTGGGAAAGCTGCAGGAGGTAAAAACAACAAAAATAGTTTAAGACAAAAAACCTTACAGACATGGTATGTACTAGTGCAAATTGAGGACAAGCTTTAGATTTGTGGGAAAATGTTCACAATCCTCTCACCTGTCTCAGAATAAATATGAAACAGGGGATTTGCTATGCCAGAGTAAAAGACATTTAATGAGTACCAATTCCTTCTTGTTGTCCAGCAAGCGCTGTCCTGGTCACGACTGCCACAGCCTGCAGGTTGTGCTGACTGCCACATCTCCATCTTAAGTACTTGCTCCTGGGCACTCAGAGGAGGGCCAGTTTTATTAAGCCAGTTTGAGGCCATCAAAAACGATGATACTCCTGATAGCTCAGGACTATAATAAGGTAGTGCATTACACATTGTGTAATAAATATAGCTGGAAGCATTACAAAATGGCTGGAGAAATCTCCAGCATTAATATTTGATTCAAGATCTTTTAGTTGTCTGTGGCATATTTTGATTGAGGAGACTTGTGAGTATATTTATTTATTTTTAGATTTATGTAAATGTGCACAGTCAACATCTCTTGAGGCACCAGTACTGCATCCAGTAATATATGCTGTGTAGTGTAAGCCCATTTCCATCAAGTAAAGGAGCGCTGCTGCTCATCCCAAAACCCAAATACCGCTAAATTCCCCGAGGGAGCCCCTGACAAAGCAGGTATCAGCTCACAGCGCTTGCACTGGGCCAGCAGCAGAGGCAGCGCCATGTGTGGAAGGAATTTGAGTTTCAGGGTCACGGGCTGTGGTGTGACACTCTCTGCCAGGTTCGGTGACCCGGCGGGTGTTTGCTCAGCGCCCCAGCCAGCGCGGCAGCGAGAGGCAGCTCCTGCTCCGGGCTGGCCTCCCGACACCTCCTCGGGGGAAGGCGGGGGGGAAGCGGCCCAGGGGTGCTGCAGGCAGGCCTGGGCAGGGCCGCCCTCCCTGCCAGCCCCAGCGGAGCAGCTCGGAGCTCCAGGCTGGGCAGAGCTTGTGCGGGCAGGGGGCTCGTGCCTGCAGCCCTGCTCCCTCCCTGGGCTGCACACATCTGCTGGTGCTTGTTGTTCCTCTTTAGTTCTAGCTCTGATGTTTTATCTTGCCAAGGAAATGATGCACGGTTATTTTCCCAAAACAAAATCTATCCTGCCAAGCCCAAATAATGCAGTTTTCTAAACAGGTTTCTTCTACTTGGACAGTTGTCGTAACTAGGGGTCTTTTGACAATCTGTGTGGTTTGTATGATTCAGGAAGCCAGAGTATGATGAGTATGGCTGTTCCCCCAAAGCAGAGCGGCTGGGAAAAGGGCTGCCCAGGTCTGTGTTGAGGGATGGTGTCTGGGAACTCTTTGTCACCCACGGGGGAGCCTGAACCCTGCCTGCCCTGTACCCTGCTTGCCCTGTACCCTGCCTGCCCTGTACCCTGCCTGCCCTGTACCCTGCCTGCCCTGTACCCTGCCTGCCCTGAACCCTGCCTGCTCTGGATCCAGCCTGCCCTGAACCC
>QUSF01000015.1:5922469-6030596 GCA_003676055.1 Chloebia gouldiae
GCCTGCCCTGAACCCTGCCTGCTCTGGATCCAGCCTGCCCTGAACCCTGCCTGCTCTGGATCCAGCCTGCCCTGAACCCTGCCTGCCCTGTACCCTGCCTGCCCTGTACCCTGCCTGCTCTGGATCCTGCCTGCCCTGTACCCTGCCTGCTCTGGATCCAGCCTGCCCTGTACCCTGCCTGCCCTGTACCCTGCCTGCCCTGAACCCTGCCTGCCCTGTACCCTGCCTGCTCTGTACCCTGCCTGCCCTGTACCCTGCCTGCCCTGAACCCTGCCTGCTCTGGATCCAGCCTGCCCTGAACCCTGCCTGCCCTGTACCCTGCCTGCCCTGTACCCTGCCTGCTCTGGATCCAGCCTGCCCTGTACCCTGCCTGCCCTGTACCCTGCCTGCTCTGGATCCAGCCTGCCCTGTACCCTGCCTGCTCTGAATCCAGCCTGCCCTGGTACGCTGCCTGACCTGGTGATGCTGTGGAGGCAGGACAAAAATGAATACACTCTGTTCAGAAGTCGAGAGAAGAGAACTCTGATTTATTTCAAAATACATCGCTTTTTTATACAGAGCCTCTTGCAGACCAACTCTATTGGTTCTGAAGTGAAAACATTACACACTATTGGTGTGCAGTGAATGACGTATAGTAGAAAACCTAAGTATAAACAATGTGAACAAGAGAGATAAAGAACTTATTTACATTCTTTCTCAGTACTTTCTCAGGCTTCTGCTGGTTAGAAATTTTCCTTTTTCTCTTTGACTGAATCTGAGACCTACAACCTGGATCCCTCCTGCCCTGTACCCTTTGCCCTGTAGCCTGCCCTGCACAGATGGGTCCATGGGGCTGCCTGACCCCCAGATCCCCGAGGAGCCCCAGTCCCACAGCCACCCCCAGGGCTCCCTGCTGGCCTCACCCTGCAGGGAGCTGCCTAAGCTGGCAGCCCAAGCGTGCCAGGGCTCGTTGTCCAGGAGGGAACATCCAGCACATCTCAGGGGTTACAGTGGGCAGATCCAGCCTGCTCCTGGGGACTCATTCAGGGCTGAAGCACCGCTCAAGAGTGGTTTGATTTAACCACTTTGCTCTTCTCCTAGTCTGAACAGGCCAGACTGCCTGATGAGAGCTGGGTTTGCAATTTTTGAGCAAGGTACTTTGTGCAGGTAGAAGTATGGTAGTTATCAAAGTTTAAATTATTGAATGTCATCTAGTACTTTTATTTTTAATAGAAAAATTTCTGATGAACATTTGTGATTTTTCCATTGCTTTGAAAGTGTAAAGAAACATCTGTCCCTCTGCAAAATCTTTTGATTCTTTGTTTCCTTAGAAAAGTAGAGTGACAGGTTTATTTTTTTAAAAAAAGAGGTTAAAGATGAAAGAAGTCAGAACCCCAACTTTTATGTCTTTTCCAACAGCAATATTTCAATGCTCTTAAAATTATTTTACACTTAAAACATCTCATTTAGTTAAACAAAATGCCAGTTAAACAGGTTTTTTATGCCTTAGTTTTTCTTTTAAGTAAGGTTAATTAGCAAAAAAACCCTTTCTTATAGGAAAAAAAAGAGAAATTAGAAAGTGGTCTCCACAGTCACACACTTTTACATATTGCCCAGAATTGTCTTCCCTATTTCACAGTATGAGTTGAGAGAAGATCAGTGCTAAAACTTTTTCTGACCGTATTTGCCCTCTTAAATTTTTCTGTACTGAAACACAATCATTTTCTCACTTTCATCTTCATTTCATGTAAAGAAATGTAAGGTCAGAGAAGAGGTTTCTCACTCCGTCTCATTTATGTGTTGGAAAGAAAAGTAAGGTGGAAAGAGTCAACTGAAAATCTGATTTTCCAGAAATATTTCTGTCCCCCCAAGGCAGTAGCACTCCTCACCTTGCAATGTCCCCATTGCCCATGCCCACGGAGATTCCACCAAAGGAAGGTGTCTCTACCTCTCCCTCCCTCTCTTCTTTCTCCTGGCTTCTCTAAATAAGCAATAAACACAGTTTTAGAGCTGTCACTGTTTTCCAGTGGTTGGTAACCTCCAGCTTTCTGAGGATTGCTTTTGTCTAATTGTTCTGGTGAGTAATTCAGCTGCAGCCCGTGAGACGACAGCGGTTCCTCGTGCCTGACGGGCTGCTTTGTGCTCATGTCACAACTTCTTTGGAAAATTGTTAGCTCACACTCTGGTAATTCAATTTTGATGAATACCCTGTAACTTAATTTACTCTGTGGCAAAACACAATTGTATAAACAAATTGGTTCTGTCCACACCCATGGTACCTTCACAGGGTATCATTTTCATATTAACTGCTTTGAGCTATGAGAGATTTTATTGTAGACCCTGAAGCAGGAACGTGTCTGTAAGCACAGGGCAGATGGTTTTAGTTTCACATTGCAGCTTTTGCAGAGGTCATTTACTGATTGTGAGAGTAGCATACCAAAATAAAAGGAATTGCCATAATGTATCAAAAAAGGTGAGTTGTGACAGCAGCTGGGAGACCCTGGCAGGAATCAGGACACTGGTACATGGGATCTGCACAGCCAAACGCAGCAACAGTCTATGTTCCAAGGAATTCAGAGCATAAATAGTATGGAAATAAATTTTAGTTCTGTAATTATGTTAAAAAATTGTAAAATATTAACCATCATTAGTATAGGAGATATAGCAGTTGTTAGAGAAAATTAAAAGCTCTTTTCCGTGCTAGCAGGAGCAGCCTCCATCCTGTTGTGCAGCTCAGGCTGTGTCTGCACCATGAGATCAGGGCCCCAGAACACCATTCCGTGAGGAAAATAGCTGGCCTAGACCTGGAATCTGAAATATGTTTAGTTGCCTTAACTAAAAAGGTAACCCAGATAACTTCTTTAATTAAGTTTGATGCAAGCCTACCTGTAGTCATTGACTTAGGGGTTGCGTTGTTGAGAGGAACATAATTTAAGTTTTTGGATAACACAATATTGAAGGCAAAATCAATAAGAGATTTGCTGTATTATGTTTGCTTTAAATTATGGAAGTGTTGTATGTAGATATTATCAAAATTCTAATGTTTGAGCCTAATAAAAAAGGAAAGGCAACACCAGGGATGTTAACAGCAGAGCAGTCCTAGTCTCTACTTCCTTCACAGACATCCTGACAATTTGACTTCCATTTACCTGGCAAAAAGGGTGATGGAAGATGTTTTAAAAGAGATTGAAGAAACTGACACCCTTTGTACTGCAACAAAAATGCAGTGTGAAGCTGGCCAGACTCACTTTTTAGAAAATGCTGATAACCCTATTGATCAGAGTGGGGTTATATCAGGGGTCAGATCAGCCCTGTGCTATTTCCAGAACTGCCTTTATCACCACAGTTCCCATCCCATGTTCTCCAAATGTCCAGTTTGAACCAACAGATGTTTCCAGGCACTCTCAAGGCAAATAGGTGGCACCAGCTCCTTGCAGATTTCCTTTCAGGGCTCAAGATGGTGTAAAGAAGGTATTTAGCATATGCTTCCCATGTGTCCCCTCCCTGATACACAGAGGGGTCCAGTAAGTCTGCAGGTACTCCCCATTGCCCAGATGCTGGCACTGAGGGCTGGATGCTGTTTTAAAACCTCTCTAGAGTTAATGCTGTATTTCTGCCCCTTAGATGTGTCTCAATGCCCAGTTCTTCCTTCTCACCAAACCTCTGTGCACGCTGAGCTGCGTCTGTTCGGTCCCCTCGTGACTCGAGGTGAGCAGGGGTGCCAGGCACATGGTGGCAGGAGGGGCTGTGTTCCCAGCACAGCTCCTGCTCAGCAGGCACCAGGGTCAGCCCTCCAGGGAAGGCAGTCAGGCTCCTTGAAATCCTAAGTGTAGGTTCCAGCAAGTGGAAAAGAGACTAATGTAGTTGCAAATAAATATTTGAGAAATTGACTTTTAGAACTCCATTGTGAGCTTGTCTTGGCCCCGTCACAAAGGTTGTTTATTGTTTGCTGTCTCTGCCTATGAATCTCCTTTTGGAATCTCTGGAGCTGTTATTAGAGAAAGCTGGAAACTTGAAAACTGCTGGGCACAACTGTTTAATGGGTATGGATTTATCTAAGGATGCTTTGCCCAGCAGCAAGGAGCTGTAAGAAGAGCATGTCACTAGCTCTTCCCAATGCAATGACCTGATGTTTTTTCTGCTCTGTTTGTAGCAAGCTTTGTTTTTTAACAAGGAGCTTTGGTCAATGCTATCTTGGAAAAATTTAGGTTTCCCTAACAATTCTGTTAATATTTTTGGCTAATGGAGAACATCATCATACAGACAATAGTGGTTTGCTCTAAATTTCTTATTTGCAGGTAGCTTCAAAACTTCCTTTCTGTCTCAAAGTAGTTTTGCAGGTCTAAGAGAGATTTTTAGCCACAGACTGTACTGGCCTTCTAGAACTAGAATTGTTCAATGGTGTCATGGATGATAAACTCTTACCTTGCCCACTAAACACTCTCTATGGATCTCTGATTTACCAGCACGTGCCTGAATGCTGTCCTGAGCAGCACTGGATGCAAACATGTCCTCAAATGCCTGGCTGGCTTGAGCCTTGCTGTAAGAATTTAAGCATGTGCCTAAATATTTCCAGTATTGGGACTATAAAAATTTTTCCATTTTACAAAGGTCAGTAGAGAATGGAATCAAAATGCTCCCCCTTGAAGTCAAGCAGGTATCTTTCAATCACCATTTTGGAATTTATTTTAAAATTGTTTTTTTGATTTTGGGATTTAGTCAACCCTTCTTTGATTTGCCGTGAAATATTATTTCCACCAAAGGTGGTCTCTGCATTAAGATGCAAGCTGCTTGAACAGTAGATTAACCATGGTGATTAATGATGATAATGGATGAATGCTTTTGTCACTAACGAAACTGCATGACCGCATATAAGCCTTAAAAATAGAATTAAAAATATAGCATTATTTAATCTGTTTCAAGAAGATTGTAAATGCCTTGAGATATTGATCCAGCCTGTGAGACTGCTTATAAGGATACTCTCTGCCTGCTGTAGTGTGCTTAGATACAATCTAATAAGAGCTCATTGAATAATAAACAATGGTAGGCACCCAATCCTAAAAATTTAGATTGACGGAATTCCCTCCCCAGTGAAGAGAAAAAAGCTGCCCATAAACCCATTACTGTCCACTCACCCATAAGCCAATAGAAGATCTTGGATTATTGGAACTCTTAGCTTTAAGAGAAATTGCTTTCCTAAATTTGACCTCCCACACTAAATATAAAATATGGAGCATCTGTAATGAAGGGATTGCAGCCCAAATAGCTATCATCTCTCGGTGGCAAAGGTTAGAAGGTTGATGCACATTGGTTCCATGGGGATGGGGATGTTGGTGACCTTTTGGCATGAAAATGGTCACTTGGAGCTGTAATGTGAGAGAAAGGGGTCGGGTATTAGCCACTAAAGACTCTCTGATGCTGTGTCCTTGTTAAGCTTTTACAGAAAAAGCTGTGGAGGCATTATGGGAAACAGCATCAAGTCCCATCTACCAGGTCTGAATATGATACAGAGGAAAAGTGAAACTGGATATATGCTCAATTTAGGTAACATTTCTTCACTTCTTAAAAGGACAAATACCATCTGAGCTTACCTAGAGCATTCATTTCAAAGAATCAGCAGGTAAAAACAATACTCTTTTGGCCACTCCTTGACTCAACTTTCTATTGGCTCACGACGGGCCAAGTGTGTGAGTCCCAAGATGCATTCCCTTTCCTTGTTTGCTGAAGGAATCAAATATTGCAGAAAGCAAAACAAAAATCCAGTATGCGGTTCAATGAAATTGCTGCTGTCCATAGCCTGTGTTTTAGTGTAATTCCTGTAAATGATTGTGAGGGGCTATAGAGGGAAACACAGTGAACACAATGTTCCTTTTTGATCAGCAGCTTTTAACAAAGGAAGGATGTTGAACATCTGAAAGTAGGGAGTGCGGAGTTCACTGCAGGTCACCATTAAGGACAAGAACAAGGTAATGTAAGAGGCTGTGTGATTCCAGGTTGACAGGAGGATTTTAAAAGATCAAAAGTGTTTTATATATATGTTTTAGAGGACCAGAAGTGCTTTCAGTCAACAGATGAAAATGCTAATGTTTAGAAATGATGAAAGCAAGACAAATGTGGTGGTGAATTCCAACTGAGTCATCAAAACAACAACTATTCTTAGTCTGTGGTTTTTAAAAGATTATTGCAAATTGTCCATCAGTGCAGGTGTGGTAAAAATGGCTATTCTGCTGCTATATGAACAGCTCACTGCATTTGTTATTTTGGGATGGCAGAGTTGACAGTGAGTTGTGACTTGCAGTATTTCTCCTTTTAGAGCTAGATGTATTTGAATAAGTCTGTTAATTATTTAAGCTTTACATTGTGCTCTCTTCCTGTCAGCAACAGTAATAGAAATGTTTTTACTGTATAATTAAGGAGCTGGAGAGAAAAGAAAGAAACATTTAATAGCTGTTTCTGATAGAACCTTCATCAGTTTAGTGTGAAAAAGAAAAATGATGGAGTAATATTGCCACCAGCAATCCCTCAGTCAGGTGACTTTTTTGCTGGATCAATTCTGGTTGCTAAGCAACAAGCAAAAAGGCACAGTTATGTTTTGGTAAATCTTTTCTTTTTGAATATTCTGTGCTGGAGTTTCAGATACTGTATCTCTTACTAATGCTCTTAATTCAAGACTCAGGGCGTCTTCTGTAAAAGCCCATCTTTTCTTATTTAAAAGGGATGATGTTATTTAGTTTTCAGAAAAAGTTTTGTGGCTAATACACACTTGAAAATGCAAAACTGAGCCAGTGATTAGAGAATTTGTTAAAGAAAACCACAGAAAAATCATTACAACAACTTTGACATTTTTGGTTAATGATATCTATATTAATGAGTTAATTGCCAATGCATCACATTTTATGCTACTATCAAATATTAATGTTATCAATGTTATAATAATAGCATCTATTGATATAATTGAAGCTTGCTTTCCAATAGGTGTCACCATGAATAATACCATTGCAGTATTAAAATCAATAATAAGAATATTAGGAGGGCATTATAAAATGTCAATACAATGAAAACCACTTAAATGAATGCTTGATATAAACCAAACTGACTAAATATACTAAGCTATAATTTAAAAGAATAAATTCACAACTCTGTGTGTAACAGTTTGGACATTGCAACTCTACCATTCTTAAAAGCAGCAGACTGAAACTAATAATCAAAAAAGTTATGAAGAGAAGAAACCATCGTGCATTCAGTGAAAAAATATTCAAAGAGAATATGTCTGAGGGAAGTATAAATATTGCAAGTGGTTTGATGTTACATTTAAGATAGAGCCTTAGTGTTGGAAGTGTCCAAAATCTGCTGGAAAATATCAGTGCCTGTCTTCCTTTGCGTTCTAGCCAGACACTGCTGATGCCTGGCAGGATCCATGCCCTGTGTATAAAGAAATCAACTGCCCAGCCCTGGAAGAGCACTGGAAAGACCAAATTCCAATTTTCCAGCATGAAACACCTTGTCAGTCTGTGGCCATTGCTTTTCCATTTCAATGGTGGCAAATTGGCACAAAGCTGAGGGTCTGAGGGTAATTCTCTGTGCCTTTCAGCACCTGACAATGAGGCAAAAAAATGAAAGGTCACAAGTGGGCTTTGAAAATGTAGCACCTGAATATAGCCAGTTCTGTTTGTGTGGAATAACAAGCAGAACAAATATTTTGGGGGGAAAAAGGCACAGTTAAAGTACTTAATTTCCATCCAGTGGACTGGGTGAAACACCCTCAGTCTGGATTGGTTTTGGCACTTATCCTGGCACCCACAGAGGCGAGGTGGGTGCTGGCAGCTGCCTGGTCTGGGAGCGTTTGTCCTGTGCTGGGGCTTTTCTCGTGGCCGTGCCCTGGAGCAGGGATGAGGACTGGCTCTCCTCCAGCTGTGTAGCTGGGCTGGGCAAAACATCCTTCAGGATGGCCCATCCTGAGCAACACTGATCCTCAAAGACCTGCCTTGCCCCTAGGAAGCAATAATTTAATGTAGAAAAGCAATTTTGCATTTCTTTCTGTCCTAGATGTGGTGCTGACTGGGTGGAAAGGCAGCAGGGTGTGCAGCCAGAGCCAAGCTCCCCTTTCCTCACAGCTTGAGCTGAGCAGAGCCCGCAGTGGATCTTGCAGGGCACTGGAGCAAAATTTATAATTAAACTGAGGGGGATAAAGGTACTCCATAGAAACTTTCAAGTTATCAGCTCTGGCTGACTTTCCATTTTTGTCTGCCCATGGTAGTGATCTCCATTCCCCACCACACAGGGTTTGCTGCTGGAGATGTGATGCATTTGAAAGTTTACCCGAGAACTCCATAAATCAGAATTGTAAATCAGAAGGATTTTTATTACCAGAGTTGTCTTCAGCTATATCTGCCAAAAAAGTTTTAAGACAGCTCAGACTTATTTGCCCAAAAACATTTGACATTTACTTCATTATTTGGTGGACTGCATTCCCTTTAAATAAATTTTCCAGTGATCTGGACTTTCACCATGAAAATCTGTACAGTGAACTCCTAGTTTATTATGCCTACTTGAAAAGGGTAATTTAATAAGGCATCAGTACAAATACTTAATTGTGCAATGGCTATTGACAATGCCTTTAAACAGTTGCATATTTGCCAGATTTAGCTAATGGAAGTAGAATTGCCACTTAATGTCTCAGTTTGCACTTGCTGAAAATAAATTGTATCTGACATTCCTTTGGCTTTTAAAGGACATATTTGGATATTTACCGTCAGATTGATCTTTTGTTGCATTTATATTTCTTGTGTGAAAAAGTATGAAGTAATTTAGATGGAGATACTTATTTACACATACAGTATTTGTAATAGCTTCACTCAGTCTGGTGCTTCACAGACTTGAGGTATTGATATCAGGGAGAATTGATGGAAAAATGACTTGACAAAATCTATTTTTCAAAAATGTGTGTATTTGTAAAAGGTGAAATTTGCTGCAACAGGCTACCTCTAATGACATTTCCATTTAAAAGAAATTTTGAAAAATAAATTACAAATAATTCATAGAGAACTTTGCATTATTTCCTACAAAATTTGTTTTATTATGTTGCCTTTTAAAATTTATTTTATAACAAAATTAAGTCAAAGAAAAATTCTAAAAGCAAAATGGTGACATTTTGAACATATGAAAACAAAGTATTCTGTTGGCATAAGGTAACTTTTTCTTAGGTTTTTGTTCAAAAAAACTTTTGTAGTATTTAATTCTGATTTGGGATGCAAACGCGGTCTTCAATACTGAAAATGGGAAAAAATTCATATTGAGTTCTAATGCAGATACATTTAGTTCATTTTGTATTCTCTGTTAGAAATATAATTACTTATCTTTGTGCTTCCCCTTTCCTCATACCTAATTTAAGAAGCAAAATATTTTTTTTAATGAAGCAACTTATCATCACATTAAGAGGCTCAGGAGCAATTGAATTACAAGTATTGTAATACTGCAATTTTTTTCAATTGTAATGGATGTACTTTCAAGAGTGAATCTACTTTATTCTGATTAAACCATTTTTTTGCATTTGTTTTCTGTAAATGTTAAGGTTTGTCTGTAGACTGATAGGTAAAGAAGTTCCTACTTCAAATTTTGTAATTGTTTACACATAGCAAGAAGACACACAAACACCTGAGGGATGGCTACTGACTTGTGAATGACTTGAAATCAGCCCTTGAATTCTACATTTTCCAAAATCCAGGGCAATTCAGCCCAGGTTTGTTGTCTAAATCAATTAATTTTTTAATTGAGTAATAAATTTTGATACCTCTTACAAGTCTACTCTGTCTAAAACCTCATGCAGTTGTTATTTAGGCATTGGAGGGTGAGGGGATTTTTTTGCCTGTACTTTTTGGTGGGTTAGTTTTGCTCATGTGTATGCTCTAATAGAAATAACCATTGGAAGAGAGAAATAGCAGCAGGAAGATTAATACCTGGATTCTCATCTTTCAAGGCTTCTTTTGTGGCCTTTCCATTTCATAAGAGGATTTCCTTTTGTACCTCCTCTTGCTTGGGCAGCAACATTTGAGCTGTGAGTTCAGCTCACCACTCTTTTGATTGTAAAAGGTGGTGAATAATTGCTGTAGTTTCCCTCCCTTAGCACTGATTTTGCTAATTTATTTTAGTTCTGTCTTCTCCAGAATACCTGGTTGTTTGTGTGTCAGTTAACTTCTCCCTGAAAAGAGCTTTGTATTTCTGAGCATTTCTGTGGGCCCATCCTGCAGTGTACTGTCTCTTTCTGCACACTTCATAATGACCACAGAGAGAAAATTCATTGTCTTTTGTGATTGTGATTTGTGCTGGACCATTCCTTAACTCCATGTGCTCTTGAAATGCAGACACTATATGCTGATAAGGAATAAATTAATATATATCAAATATTTCCCCTGGAGAAGATCATTGCCTACAATGTTATAGTGAGTTATGCACTAATGTATGGAGAGGGGCAGAACAGAAAATGACAGTTATGACCAAGTTATGAAAATAGGATAAAGGACATAGCAACAGAGAAACTAGATCCTGACCCTGGAGTCCAGCAGGATTTCTCTTTTTGTCCTCAGAGGTATAAGGACAGCTCAGCCCCAGTGATGCAATGACACAAACTGCCACATAAGCTACAGGGTCTCATATTTGCAGTTTGCTCTCAGCTGATTTAGATTTGCCAAAGTTCATTATTTCAACATTAAGCAGCACTGGAAAATTCCACTCACTGCTGGAGAGAATTGCAGCTAAAAATAGTGAAAAGAAGCCACTGTCTATGGATGGTCTATAAAAAAGTGCACAGAGGATCCCCTGCATAGAAACAGGTATTTGTGTATGTGCACATTCATTTCTTGGTCTGTCAGCAGTGAAGCAGATACTCCAGACTTTTAGACATATCCCTTTTTCTGTTGCATAGCTGTTGCCAGATCATTGGGGAAGTTCTTCTGTTGAGATATGGGGCAGACAAGCTCTGTGAGGGAAAACTATTTCATGCTTCCATAGAGAACAAATTTCTAACCAAACTTTCATTCAAAAGCCTCTAAATGTCCACGGGGAAGATAACAATTTTCTCTTCTTGACACTGTTTTGTTAAAAAAAAAAAAAGGCAAACTAATAATAGAGAAAAAAAACTTACAACAAGGAGTAATAAAAAGATAATCCATAGTCTGGGGCCTTGTGTAAATGCAGTAAACATGAAGAATTTATTAAGTTTTTCTTATTCCAGGTGGAGATTGTTAAAGGCAGGCTTACTTCGCCTGAACTGCTCAAAATTAACTTTCTTGGAGTACAAAGTTTCCCTAAACATCTTAAAATCAGCCTCAAGCTGGATGGTCTAGAAAAGTGGTAGCTGAAGCAATACAAGCACAGTGCAAATAAGGAGAAAGTCAGTTTGGGGAGCAGCTCTATTCCTGGCAGGCACCAGGAAGGGCAGGCTGGTGCCCCCTCAGATGGACTGACCCCTGCAAAGACAGGAAGCCACATTAGGGAAAATCAAAGCAGTATCTCCAAAATAGTCCTCAGAAAGAAAAGAAGAAAATGCAGAGAAGCTCCAGCCAGGGGCACAAAGGAACTGGAACAGCAGCTCCTTGGGCTTGGTTCAGTTCAGGTATTTTCTTCCTCTTCTCTGCCACTGCTTTGCCACTGCCTGAGTCCTGAGTCAGGTCGGGTTCCCTCCTATCCATGTGCTGTCCCCACCCCCCCTACACCTCTCAGCACCCTCCCACTTCTTCCAAAACAGGGACAGACCTCTTCTGCTGGGTGCTGGGACTTGGCAGGGTTCTGCATCCAACATCTCATCCCTGCTGCCTGTGCTTTCTGTTAAGATTTCTGCCTTCTTGGGACACACTTTGTAGTTTGTTTTTACAGGCTGTAAAAACAGGGTCTAATTTTAGGGTTTCCACATAATGGCTATCATTATGCACTATCGTTCCACAGTAAGTCCAATCCCTCATAATTAATTAAAGCTACTCAGGTAGGAAGGTCAAGGCAAAAAACTCTCCCTGTTGATTTGAAGCAGTTTTTCCATTTGCTTATTAATATTCTAACTGATTCTAATTGTCATGGCCAAGACCTCTTCTTATCTGGCTTTTTAGATCACAGTGATTTCATAAGGAGAGGACCAGATTCTGACAATTTTAAGAATTTGTTCAGTCTCAGCTAATCAAGCTCAAACTCTCCTATGGAAGACCCCTAGCCTGCCCATACAAATGCATCCTTCTCTCTTCCCATCATGTTCAGTGAAACTTGTTATTCTGATTCTTGCTACTAATGAAATTTCTGTTATGTTGTCCATTATAGTTGAGATAAAGCTTATGTTTTGTTGAGGAAACCAAAAGAAAAACATTTGAAAGCTCATGTCTTTCTAAGCAATCAAAAACCTGAAAAACTATGGTTGTTTGTTTCACAAAATAGTGTGAGTCTATTTATGACTGAGATGTAAATAATCTTCATTTCCACACTATATCAATTATTTTACTTGATGAGATTTCCAGATGTAAGAGCCCTTCAACTACAGTTCAGTGGCAAGAACCAGTATTTTGTTCTGCAGACAAAGATCCTCCTCAAAGCTGATAATGTTTTAAAGGCAAACTGTTAAGGTGTATCCGGTGTGCTATGAAAAGCTATACAGAATATCAATATGTAACACCAGGGTGAATCCTCCTTCTTTTGAAATCCTCCACAAAGTCTCATAGCTGCATACTCTGCTCAACTCACTGTTAAGAGTCTAAACCACAGGAAGGCTTCTCATCGAGACTGTTTCAGATGTGAACAAAGGAAAATGGCTGCTTTGGATTGCACACACCTGATTTTGCAGTAAATACTTGGGCCTACTCCCTGTATATTACCTATGTAATTAATTTATTACTGATAGTATTAGGAGTGCTAAGAGATCTTGCTGAGTTCACAGGTTACCCTGGTAACAAAAATGAGTGCGCACATTTTTCTGCATCTGACGAAGCTGAGTTTGTTGCTCAGCCTCAGCACACTTCTGTTCCTACCTGTGGCACAGACAAGGGTTACGTGTGTGAATGAGGTAAAGGTGGTCAACATCAAACCTGAAAGATTACATCCCTAAGTGCCACCATTGCACAGTGGCTGGGAAATTTGTAAATATTTAATCAGTTCTGAAATTAACAG
This sequence comes from Chloebia gouldiae, assembly GCA_003676055.1. Classification (NCBI taxonomy): domain Eukaryota; kingdom Metazoa; phylum Chordata; class Aves; order Passeriformes; family Passeridae; genus Chloebia; species Chloebia gouldiae. The sequence goes on from QUSF01000015.1 coordinate 5,935,592, forward strand.
AAGAAAAAAAAAAAAAAACCAAAAACTGCAGGGTGCCTCTGGGGTCTGCAGAGCCCGGTGCTGGGCAGGGTGGCACGGCACACACGGCCTGCCTGCTCCGAGATCCAGCCCTGGCACACTGCAGCCAGCTCCTCCCAGCCCAGCTCTGCTGCTTGCCTCTGTGCTGGACTTGTCTGCAGGCACTCGAGCACAGTTCAGGGAAATCAATGGGAGCGTTTCCTTGAGGCTCCGTGGGTTTCGGGTTTCGCTCTGAGCGCCATAAATGAGAGCTGTAAGAGCGGGTGCGGACCGGCAGTGCCTGCTGCACCCTGGCACCAGCATGTGGCAGAAAGCGGTCAGTACCGTGGAATTGTACAAGAATGTCATTGCTGAACACCAAATAGAGTCCTAAGTTCACCCTACATGTGGTGTGCTGCAGAGGAGACAATGATCACTTAGTGGATTTCCCTATTCTTCACACAAATTTAGTGGCAGAATTCAGTTCCTGGTTACAGAGAGATTGCTGAAAAGGGAATTGCTACCCAAAGCCAAATTCTGACTTCACTTGGCGGATTGTAAGTGCAGAGTGAACCCTCTGGTGAAGTCATCTGTGTTTGAAACAGTGTAAATGAGAGAGAATTAGGAACTATAGTCTAATAATTCAACACTTGGGGTACTTTGTGAGATAATACATCAGGCCATTAAAACATGAGTGGATACGTTTGTATGTTATCCTGAGAAAAGTCTGCTTTTGATCTGCTTTAAGATTATTTGTGGTGTTATGTCTTCATTGTAGATTCTAGAGTTGATGATAATAGCATTAACACTGCAGCCCCTTCTGATGTGGTGTCAGTTACGCTCTTCACTTTCATGGAGCAACACTTTGAAATTTCAAAATACTTGAAGATACTGTAACAGCCAGTGCTGCCAATATAGCATGGAACTGCTACTTCACAATTCAAGTAGTCAGCTATTGACTCGTGGCAATCTATATCTGCATTAAAATGGTGAGTTTTGGATTAATGTGGAGCTGAAAGCCCAACTGAGGCTCTTTGCTGCCAGCCTGTCTCTGTAATTGCAGCATGGATTTCACCAACCACAAAGGGCAAAATGAATGTGATCATCCCCAGCAGTCGATAGCACATTGATTTTTTTCACTCTACGATTCGCACAAATATTGAAGCTCATTTTTTAAGCAAGGAGGATTATTAATCTACATTTCTTTAAAAATAAGTCCGTTTTGAAGCACGATACCTTGCAGGGCTTATTTAACGTGCAATATGCAAATCAGATAAGCGAAACATGATTTTATTTCTTTTTAACCAAAAGGTGGCATTCCCAGCAGGCTGTGAAACCTCATCCTCACCATTGTGCTGTCATGTGTCGTAATGTTTGGTGAAGAGATTAAAGAAGGAAATGTTGGCGGGGCTCGTTCTGGTCAATGGTCGGCATTTTCTTAGTTTGGTTTCATTTTCACTAACCCTGAGGTTGTAAACAGACTGTGTACAACATCACCTGTGGTTCCTAAGATGAAACAAATGATTCAAGGCCATTTCTTCCCTAAATAGATGCAGTTAATCTGTGGTATAACAAATATACTTTAAGTCAGGGGGAAAAAAAAATGTTCCTGACAAGTAGCAGTAATGTTTCTGAGAACTGCAATGGTTCTTTTCATCACTGGCATCACCTGTTTCTGGAATTATGTCTTCAACTCTGTGACTGTGAGAAAGCTTCAGTATTGAGGACTAGATTTACTTCTCCACCCTCTGTGTGTACACAAATGGACAGTGGTTGTTAAAATGTTTCAGCTGTGAAATGGGCTGCTGTCCTGCATGATCAACATATTCAGTCAGTCCTAGCTAAGCTGTAGTCACTTGCATCAATGTAATATGAGCCATATACTGGCCATAAGCTGACTTGTTTGACTGTAGACCTTCTTGGTTCTGATTTTACCTTCCTAATTCTGCAGGTCAGAATGCAGTGAATTTATCCAAGTCTGCATTTCCACATCACTTGAGTCAGTTGCTGGGCCAGCTCTGTGCTGGATTTGGTCTATTTCTTGAAACTTTTCTCAAGGGAGGGGGAACCTGTGATAAGAAACATTCCAGGAGTGGCTTTAATGAAAAAGTAGCAAACGAGCACAAATTAGATTACCTTTATAAATGTCTAAGGTCAGTCAGGGCTCTCCTGTTCCTTCCTTCATCCCAAGGCAATATTAATGAATGCAAAACTCCTCTTTGCCAAGGGGCAGCCTTGAATATCAAGATGGATTTAATTCAAGCCCCTGGTAAATCTTGAAACAAAAGTAGGGTGGTAAAATACAATGTGGGGGGGGAAAAAAAAGGAGAGGCATACTATTTACCACTTGCTTTGGTCTTTTCAGAAGCACTGAATCACAGACTCCCAGAGACAAACCCTTATTCAAGGCAGCATTTCTTATTTCCCTCCATGTTCCCAGTTAAGTTGATGAAGAACCTTTCATGAGTTAGAAATGCTCTTTTAGGTAAATGTGACTGAATGAGATGCATTTGAAGCTAATCAGGCTCCTCAATGTCATAAACTCTACTTCTGGTTGTAACTGTTTGTCCCAGTAAATCCTCAAAGTAGAGCAGTTGCTGTGTGTCATTAGCTGTGTGTTTGCTTTCCTCAGGGTGTTTAGCTACTTTCACTGCAGCTTTTATTGCACTTAGCACTACAATAACATCTCAAAATGCCCTACCTTCAATTCCAGAGAGCGGTCAAATGAACAAACATTAGTCACACAAAAAGATAATTCCCTGAAATAAAATACCTTTTGTACTATGATCTGAAGAAGATCAAAATTCAATTTCCTTTCCTTCCCTAAATGTAAGAATAGCCTCAAATATGAAACATTTAAGGCATGAGCTGTGCTTGCTGCTTTTAGTGTGCAGAATAATGGGACTGCAGTTCCCTGCTCAAAGCCTGGTTACAAACCCTGCTGCTGCAAGGGCAGTTCCAGACTGAGTAGGTGGTGACTGGTTGAGTTGTTCTGAGAATCTTCTCTTCTTTCTTTCATGACAGTCACCTGCCACAGAGGATGAATTGTGATGAAAGATAGCAAGTCATGCAGAGCCTTCCGGGCATGATGAATAATGTAGTATAGCAGGTGTATATAAAACAATCTCTTAACTGATTATATTCTGAGGTGACTACTTGATTACACTGTGAAATCCCTTGGCTGGATTTTTTTCCACTATTCTGGACATTTGGAAATAGAAGGAAATTTTCCAGAGGTACTCAAGCAGAGGTATTGTGGCCTTCCCCAAAGGCTCTCTTCAATCTACTATTTATGCCCTTTTATCTCCAGCTGGTTTTTTCTAACTTCCTGCTGTCCTGTACACATTCTCCTGCTTCCACTCTAAGTGGGGATTTCTGGTGACATAAAATCACTTCAGAGGACTGACACTGACTGACCAACAGAAAAAAAAATGGCCTAAGGGCATAATTTCGGAAGGTATGGGATTAAAATAATGTATCTGCAACACAGCAGAACAGCTCACATCTGGGTTTTTGTCTGTCCATAAAATGGATAGCAGAGTTCCCCAGCATGCAGGAGCCCTTGTGGGGCCAGAGTCCTTCTGAGTAGTGGGGACAGGTTTTGCCTTGTCTGTGTGTGATACTCATGACAAGATTGAGAATAACTTCACGTGTTTCCAGAACCATTTCTGCTGCATGGCTATGTAGCTTCTGATCAGTGACCTTCACTTTTGCCCTTTCATCAGTTCTTTGGTGATGGACACACCACAGAGTAAGAGATGATATCTTTAAGAGGAAAGGTTATTCTTATTTCCAACAGATTTTACCTAGAAGATCATGGACATAATACACATTTAAAATAGTAAATTCTCAAAAAGGAGGATCATGATCCACTGGGTAGTAAACAGCACTTGCCTTTATTTTCAGGAATGTTTTGGTCCCTTGACTGATTAACTAGTAGTTGTAAAATATATACACATTCATTATATTAAAATGTACTTTCCAAATAGATTTCAAACTGATTCGAACTGAAATAACTTTATCAGTTAGTTTTTCTATTGTTTGCTTTCCTATTGTTTCAGGGCATTTCCAGTCACTGTCATGCTGAGTTTGTTTATGCCTTCTGGTTTTGTTTCTATATGAGTCTCTGCATACTGGAATGTAATAGTAAAGCTTTTAAGAAAGACAGGATGGTCTTGGGGTTAGGGCACAGTAATAGGATTCTGCAGACCTCAGGTCTCAGTGTGATGCTGCCACAGCCTTCCTTTCTGATCTTAGGCCGATTACTTAGTGTTTGACTGATTCTCCTCCTCTGTAAAAGGCACATTAGGATATTAAGCTCTTGGAGAGTCATGTATTAAAAATATATATTAAAAAAAGTACAAAAGAAATGGATTTTGTAATGGCAAAAAATCAACACCCCACTGTCCTGAAGCCATGAGGAGAAGGATGTTGAATTCTTTTCCAGAGCAGTGCTGCATCATAAGCTCTCAATTAAAACTGTAATGGGAGCAAAGAATACTTGCATTTTGCAGTGCTGGATAGCTAATGAGCTATGCAGAAAAAAAGAGCCCAAGAACAGTTCCAGAAGTGTGCTCTGTGTGATTTAGTTCATTTGCTCTTAGACACATCTGCTCTAACTAAGCACTGAGAAGGCTGTCATCAGTTAGAATACACAGATTATCAGTGTGCAGCTTTATATAAGCTTATGTGTAAGTTTAATATGAACACGGTCCAAACACTTTTGTATACAGAGCATCACAGAAGGCACCTCCCCATTCCTTTGCAAGGGAATAAATATGTTTTCTTCATGGTTAGAGAATCTTCTTTACTTAGTTATTGATTAGCTGAGTCAAGCAAACTTGTTAACCTTACCTAATGCATTTTCACCCTTCATTTGCTGCAGCCATAGTTTAAAATTTGTACTTAAATGAAAGGACTCTTCCTTTTTCCACCAGTGACTCCACAGTGTGCAGCTGTGGGTGGCATTGACCCCTGTTCCCTAGCTCTCTTTAAAACCACATTAGATATTTCTGGGGAGGCAGGAGTGTCAGAAGAAGAGTAGAGATTCTCCCTTGGTCCTTTTTATAAAAGAGCAGAGAAGGCAGGACTCATTATTTTGGCACTGTCTATAGCCAGAGTGATGGTACCAGCTTTTGCCATTGCTGAATGCTCCTGTGTACCCCTCCATGGGGCTAAGATTTACCCCCAGCCCACAGAGATGTGAGGCCTGACCTCAGCCCAGTGCAGAACTGGCATCTGATTGATTCTGTCCTTTGACAGGCCCGGGAAGGAGCAGGGGAGTGCACACCCTTGGTGATTGAGGAGGCTGTGTGGGGAGGCAGAGGGAGCTGCACTGCTGACTTGCTACTCCACACAAAGAACTGCCTAAGTTGGGTAGGGTTTGAGAGGAATGTAAAAGGCATCCAGATATCAACATAAAAGGTGTCATTCCTAAAGTGTGCAGGAATAAAAGACAAATGGTAATAGGTCATTCTGGAATCAGAATCATAATGACAGAAAGAGAGCTGGGAATGAAAGAAAGGGCAGATAAATGTCAGCAGTTAGGGAGCAGAGATCATGAACTCTCTCAGATGGAAGAAAGTGCTCAGAATATTCAGCAAAAGCAAGTTCGATTGTAAAATAAACTTCATCCCTTCGGTCTGACTGCCTGAATAGCAATGTTTTCCAAGGTATTGTGACAGATAGATGAAGAAAAGGGAAAATCCATCAGACATGAGAGATCCAGCCAACCCATGGAATAAATGATAGTGGTACAGAGACACAGGTACTCCTCTAAGATGGCAGATTATGCTTTGTTCCTTGAGAGGGAGGTGATGATCCTTCTCACACCAAAGTACACGCTAGCAGAAAGGGGAAGAATGTAAAGTAAAAGGGAAAAGTAAACAGGTATGGAAAATGAAATGTAAAGCACATGGATGGAAAGAAGGGCCTGTCCTTCCCTTATGGTGAAACAACCTCCCTGCTTTGGGAGTTTCTAGAGTGAACAAATGTCAATCAGCTGAGAATCCCACCTAGGAACCTGTGTCTGTCTTGAGCAATAGTGATACAAGACATTTTCCCTCAGGAAGCTGGTACTCATCCACTGTTAACATCGTGTGTTTTTTCTTAAGTATCACTGAAGATGACCAAGAGGTTTCAGGACTGACATCAGGATGTGATAACCTAGATCAGTAAAGTGTAGAAGTCAGCTGCTTCCATGGCAGGTTGATGGCTTATACATAGACTGAATGCAGTTCCTCATGCACATAAATCACGATATTTTTGCATTGGCTGATGAAGGTGGTGGCATTAGGCTACTGGAGGGTGCTGATGTACCAAGGGAGCCAAGCTGGTGCCCTCAGCAGGAGTTTTGCACCTTCTGAAAACTGAGGCACTATAAAATCCATGTGAACAGCCCACAATGACATACAATCTTTTTTTTTTTTCTGTGAATAAAGAAGACTGTTACAGAGATTCTTAATAGAATACATTTGAAGTACATTAATTCAAAAAAAATTAAAATCCATAAGGTTCACAGCAAATGTGCAGTATTTGACAGATAACAAATCACATTACCTCAGCTCTGAGGCTGTCCATCAGACACATTTGATATGGAAGTGGTTAGTTTGAATTGGCTTGAGAAATTAGAGGGTACAAACTTCATAGCAAATGATGGGGTAGCTATATTTGCTCTGTTTCTGTTTGTCAGCTATCACTGAACAGTCCTGTTTTGACAACTTTTCCAGTTATCTTAAATCTACAAGTTGATCTTTTTGACTAAACATTGAGTATTCATTGTTTTCTAACTTATTAAAAGTGTCTATTTGGTCAGCTCTGATATAAAATATCCTTCTTGATCTCTGATCAGATATATGAAAATATTCACCCTAAGGGTGGGTTGGGGTGGGAGGGTGAGTGATGTTCAAGATGGTTATATAAATATTCAAAACAGGTGTATCCATGTGATTATCAAAAATTATTTTCCTTAACACATAAAGAAAATATCCCATAAGCAATTCAGATGACCACACAAGATAAAATGCATTATCCAGAAAAATTAGCTTCTTTCTTGATTTGAATTGTTGTCAAACTATTCTATTTTTGTAGCAATTGCTCAGCTCCATCCAGAGCCTTGCAAATCACAATAATAAAAAAAAAATAACCACTGCCCCAGCTGGAGAGATGATCAAATGCTTCTTACCTTTCTGACAAACTATTTGTCACAATTTTTCCTCTCCCACAGTGACATTGCCTTGTCATGAGTGTAATTTTTTGGCATTTCAAAAGCCTGTTGTTCATCTTCATACAGAGATTATAGATCTTTGCAGTACTTCTCCTTCATTATTTGTAATTTACATCTTTCCCTACAGTCTGTAATAATACTGTAATACTGTAATAGTCCCTCTCTCAGTTTTTGTCCTGCTGTTACTTTATAGTGTTCCTTTGGGACTTGCTGGCGAAATGAGTATGATTTGATTCAGATTTTTAATTACTGTAAAAGCTGTGCGGAGTGGATGAGCCTCTGCTAAATGTAAAGTTCAAACATTTGGGCACGCACCTGGGCAGAACTCTGGCTGTGTGACATCTGAGAGGAGTTATTCCGTGGCTGTGGCCAGGATGGAGAACGGTCTCACTCTCAGCATCCCTCTGCCCTGGGGAGACGCCGAGCTGGAGGTCAGGGTGGGGCCAGCTCTGCCAGGATGAACGGGGGGTGCTGCAGGGAGCAGGCAGGTGTGGAGCAGCACAGCCTTCACAGCTGCTCTGCAGCTCCTGCCACAGGCTTAGGCTGAGCTGACCTGCAGCTCCAAAATCTGCATTTCAATCTGTGTCTTTTCAAATAGGTCATTTTCAATGCAGACTAACATTGGAATACTTTTGAATTGGTTCTGCATCTTTTTAATCTTATATTGTTAATCCTTAGGTAATAAATAGAATTGCTGTGGTTGGATGCTTTTCTCTGCTGCTGTATAGTATTTCTGAGGCTTCATTCTGCTCAGAGAGGGCTTCAGGGTTAATTTATATCCATTTAGCTAACTGGTGCAATTTTAGTGCTTGTTCTCTTTTATGTCAGACTGAGACTTATTATGCAAATTTAGTTCATGCTTGTAAATTCATCAACACAAATTAAACCAATATATGAATACTCTCATGGAAAAGTTCCTCCAATTTAATCAAATCAGTATCAAACAACACTTTCCGTGCCTTTGTGTACAGGCCAGGCCTTAAAGGCTTTAGGTCACCTAACAAAAAGTGAACAAATCACCTGCTAAAGCCTTAAATTCTTTGGGAGAAGCTCCCTCTTTTGCAAAGTGAATTTTACAGTACCAAGCACAGCAAGAGACTCTTCACACACCATCGCACTGCAAATCCTATATAGCAATGTAAACATTCATTTTATAAGAATGCACAGAGAAGCTGTGCTAATCATTATGGCAGTTACATAGCATCCTAATTAGGTTTCTTGGTTTAGGGGTGCTTGTCTTTGCTGTAAAGAAAATCAGATTCAGACAGTGGAGCTGATTTCTAAAATCATCTACAAATAAATTCATCCCTGGGCTAAAAGCCAAACTAAGCCTCCAGAGGCATGTGAATGCAGCCCCCATTTTTCTAAGAAGAAATGCCTGTGTACATTGAAGAATAGAACTTTTCTGTTCCAGAATCCTGGCAGAAGTTTTAAGGGCAATGAGGAAAATAATATTTATAAAAGCAGGCATCATTGAAAGAAGAATGCTCACACTGCTGTGATTTCAAAAGTTGATCCTGAATACTTATCAACAGATGAAGCACAGAGTGCTTAACTTCTCACCATCAAAGAAGAGTTCTAGCAGAATTTCACTGTGAATCAGGGAGAGAGATAAAGCAGCTTAGGGTCTCACACTGTTTTCCTTGCTCTAATGAACTTCTTTGTTGATGATGAGAAGTTACTCCTTCCATGTTCCTTCCTGTTGTCACGGATCCAGCAGTGCTGCCACAAGGTTTCATCCAAACAGAATAATTGGTACAATTCTTTTTTGGTGTTTTATTGTTTTATTATTTAATGCATCCCTCTTTCTCCTCTGTCCCTTCCCTTTCATTGAAGATGGAGAACTGGAGGACTTCAGCCCTAAGGGGTTAGAAATAAGAAAGTGCACAAAAAGATTTCCCATATGAATTCATTTTAAGAATCTCACATTTTTTCAACACAGTTCATTATTTTTTTAGGACATTCGTTCCTTCTCAGTGTTAACAGCCCTGAAAGTGAGAAGGTATTTGCAACCTCCACCCACTCTGTTGGTGGAAGGAGACAACTTTCACTTGAATTAAAATAAGTTGCATAGAGTATTCAGTGTTCCATAAGTAGCACTTCTACTTAATACTTGACCCTGGCTACAAAGCTAAATCCACACTGTAGTAGTAGTAGTAGTAGCCATGTGAACACAAATTAAGATTTATTTTAATTGGTTTAAAATATTATTGTTTATTGGTTTTGTCTTTTTTTAAAAAGACATGATGGTTCTTCCAAAATGAACTGCAGCTGAAAAATAAACCAAGAAAGGCTAAAGCAAACAACCATTCCTGAAGTGGGGAGTGCCCTCAGTAAGGGCAGAACTCATATTGCAAATTATGCTTTGATATATTGCTAGATATGGCAAGGTGCCCTATATTAATTCCATTTTAATTAATGCAGTAATATTGTGTGACATCTACGGAAATATATATAATCACTTCATAATAAATTGCCAGGTGATTTATGTTACCATTTAGCTCTTCAAAATGTCTGTTTGGTTGCCAAACTCCCAGGCTGGATGTGTGAAACTCACCATTGCAAAATATTTGCTTTATTTTCTTCCTTCCTTTGTGAATATTTCCCTCCTGTACCAGAAATTCAATTTTATTAAAACAGCTGTGAGATTCCTGTGCTTATAAAACAACTACTTATTCAAAAATGATCCTATTTTGTCTTGATGAGAAAGAAGTGTTACATTCTTGGCCAGCAGGATTTGAACCCAAGTGCTGCAGGTCATCATTACAGTAACTGGTGGAAAAAAATTTAGAAAGATGAGTTGGCTTTATATATTGCTCCAACTAAGTGTCTATGCTGAGATTTCTGGGAGGGATTTAGGGAAAGGATGTCACAGAACAGGATATAAGAAGTGGGAAAAAGTTCCTCTTGGCTTCATCCAAAATTAGAACGTGCCTCTGAAGCTTCTGAAGCAACAAGACACAGAGATGGAAACCACCAAACCCATCCATGTATTTCTAAGGATGCACAGGATGGGAACTGGAGAAAAGAGCCATGAAATGTGGCAGGACAGTGAAATGACTCAAACTTCCACTCTTCAAGTTATTTCTCAGACTTCCTGGCATTTCTGGGGTAGGATTCCTGGGACAGGCAACCTTTGTTGGCATGGTAATTTAGCAGACATATCCTAAGTTTCAAGAGTGAAAAAATTGTCCTTGAAGTCAAAGATAGCATCAGGGTTTTGCTATCTAGTAGCAATCTAGCAGAGGAAGTTCCTAGGCAGGTACTGGTTTCACAGCTATGAGAACATAAAATGAGCCAGTTTTCTGTGAATAACCCTGGTTTTTCATATCTTTGTGATGAAACTTCCATCCCATGATACTGGATGTTTTCTCACACTGTCTGTATGACAGTTCAATGCTGTTGCTTCAACTGATGGAAGATGTCTCAATTGGGATTCAGATTTGAAGGGAAATTGTGTTTTTCTAAGAAGTATTTTCTTGGAGGCAAGCATGTAACGTTTTCCTTCAGGGTGTCTGGTTGAACATCTGGGGCAGTCATTTATTTTAAACATTATTTCAAGTCAAAACTTCCCTTTATAAACTGGGAATTGGTAATGGAATCTTCTATCTACACAGATGATAGTGCTTAAATGTTACTAACATTTAACAATTTCTTGCATGGTGTGACATGGTTGCTCTGAGCACGAGTCTCTTCCCAGCAATATGTGCTTGTGGGCAAGTTCATCATCATTCTGTGTCTGGGATTTTTGAGAGAATCTAACATCCTGCAGCTCCAAGAACATTGGGGCTGGAAAAAGAATGCCAAAACAATCCAGACAAGACCCCAGTATTGCTGCTCCTACAGCTTTCTGATCTGCAGTAGCCATGGTATTGGATTTGGGTTTGGGGTAGGGCTAGGTTTAGGGTGAAGGTTACGATTAGTGTTGGGGTTGAGAGAGTCAAATACTGGTTTTACCCAGGCTTCTCCCCCTAGATTTTTCTTCTGATAGACTCATGGTAGCTGAAGTATGTATGATCTACATTAGGGAGTGATGCAGTGAAATGGGAACCCTTTTGGCTTAGTTCTCTCTGCTGATTGAAGCGAACCAATACATATTAAGTGGAAAATTGGAAATTTGCTTCTAAAAAGCACTGTGCTCCCAACCAAAACCTTAGCATAAATGCAAACAGAGTGAACTGAAGAAACAGAGGAGTATCTCTGGTTTTGCATCAGTAGATTAAATTAGAACTTACATTAATTTCTTTTGAGCCTCTTTTGCTGCCTTTTACTGTCCCTCTTAGTTTAGCTTCCCTTCTGCAGCTCTAGTCATTATTGTTTTTCCACTGGTTTGATTCCACAGCTGTGAACCTTTAGAAAACACTGGAAAACAATAAGCCACAGCTGGTTAAAATGACAGGTGCTATTTCTTCATTTTCCATTTTATCATTGCTATTTTCTTTCAGGGAAAAAAAAAATCCAAACCTACTTTGCTACAATGTGTGCAGTATATTTAAAAGAAAAGTTTTAATTTTTCACTTATTACTTTAGGACAGTTAGTGGAAAAGTGCTTTCCTTATATCTATCTAGTGAATGTGTCATTGTCAGCTTTGATTGCAGAGATATTGGGATTCTGACCTTCAATGACATTGCTAGCAAATTTTGACTGACAGCATGCAACACTGCAAACCCCTGCTGCACATGCCTGTTCTCCTAGCAAAAATCTTTTCTTTTTAATGATGTTCTTATGCTACTGTAGACTATCTTAGATGCTAAAATACAAGGTAAACCCAGCAATATCTAATTACACTTATCTAATGCGACCTGGAAAGACATTTGCAGCTCCTGTGTAACCAGTGACACCTTCTGTGGTATATTTTAGTGAGTGCATAAAAACTATCCTTGGTCTAAAAAGTAAGACTATGTATCAGTGATTTCTGAGTGTGAGTGCTGATATTATTTAGTGTGACCACTTCTCATATTTACTCATTCATGCTTTACTGTGTGGAAGGAACATTTTCTTTCACAAAACTGTTGTATATGAGTGTGTTGAATATGGGTGAGGCATTCACAGGCTCTGAGGGTTGTCTGTAAGTCAGAATGCACTTGGTATAGGTAGCTCTGCAAGCAGCTTCAAGCAGTCAAAAACCCAACAGATTTCACCTTCCAGTCATAGAATCATTTAGGTTGGAAAAGACCTGTCAGATCATCGAGTCCAATCTAAGGTCTCCAGAGGAGCAGTGTTTCCTTTACTAACATCTCACTGCAACAGCCATGCTTAGGAAGGCATAGCTTTCCAAAAGCTGCTCCTAGTGCATGGTTTTTGCAGGCTGCACCCTGGCCAGTAGGTTGGGAAGCACAGCAGCAGCGTGTGCTCCCAGGGCCATAGGGCTCAGGGGCCGTGGTTCCCGTTTTGGGCACATTCCAGCAGCTCTCTCTGCTGCTCACAGGTTGCACCCAGTACCACACACGCTTTGCTCACGGGCTCCCGTGCCTGGCTCCAGGGACAGGACCCGCTCCAGCCTGAGGCTGAGCCCTGATGCTGACAACACACCATGCTTGCACTTCTCACACCCTGAGCAGTACAGACCCTGCCCAAATGTGAACCAGACAGGGGTAACTGCAGGGGCACAGCGCTGGCCTCTGTCGTGCCTCGTGTCCCAGGCTGGCCCTGGCGCCAGCAGGACACTGACCAGGGCAAAAGTCAGCGGCACGGGCCCTGGGGAGCTCAGCCCTGCAGAAGCAGCACACATGATCTTGCACCAGTCAGGGGGGAAGAGGAGAATTAGAGCCCCTAAGAGCCCCCCAGTGCCAGTTACATCCCACCAGAGAACCACTGAGGGCCCCCAGGCCTCGTGCAGATGCAGCAGCCCCTCCCTGCTGCCCCTCTTCCAGCCAAAGCATTTCATTAGGGGAGCCCAATATGGCTCTTGTTTCCCAGGTCTCCCTCAATCTCTAACTCCTTGTCTTAAAAATATTCAAAACATTCTAATGTGTATTCAGTTTTCTTTCTATTGACTCTATATGAATAACATCTCTCGCCCCTTGACACCCTTGATCAGGTTTTTATTAAAACTTCCAGGCTGTGGCTCTTTAATATAATTTTTAATGCATTTTAAATTCTTTCTGGAATTTTGTATGGTGTCCCAAATGCTTGAAGAGAGTAAGAAGATTTATAAATAAAATTATTTTTAGTACACTATAAAAGAAACTGTAACACTAATGCTTCAGTGATAAGATAAAGCATGTGTGGAATCCCTTTTCCTACACGCCATGTGCTACAAAAAATTCTGCTTATGTGCAGTGTTACAAATGAGTCAGACTAACCCAGAATACTATTCCCAGTATCAATCAATAGACTATGAACACATTAGTATATTAGCAGTTTATGACAGTATTTAGGATCATATAGTACAATAATGGAATATACTATCTTCTGAGGTACCAGCAGTCATATTGTCTGGCCTGGTGTGAGTCTCCATGTCCAGCTCCTGTGGTTTCCTAGGCAAAGCAAACAGCTTTTGCAGGGACTGATTGTTTTTGCAGTGGCAGTAGTCTGTGCAAAGGTCTCTGATCCAGTATGTTTGAACAATCATTGCTGTATCTTATCTACTCTAGGTAACAAAGATATTCAAATTTAGGGGCACGACTACTAAACAGGATAGTGTCCATTGTATCCAGTTACTTGAATTTTTAAAAGCAATTTTCAGAGCCAGAAAATGCCCAGTAACTCATTCCTTTAGTCTTGACAGTACTTCCTTTGACAGCATATGTTCCAGTCCTGCAAAGACTTAATAAGGCTCTTACTGAAATTGCTTCTGTGGTGAGCAACGGAAGAAAGGAAAATGTAAAATTTGTTAATGGGTATGTTTCTGTCATGGAAAGGGGCTTTATTATATGTCACCTGGGGATCCCTGTATGGCTATCTAATGAAGACTTACTGAAAATGGAGATAGATTATGCAATATTGATACAATTCTTCTACTCATAGAAAAAAAATGCCTTTCCCAGATGTTCCCTTTGCATGCAAAACAGCAACACAACCCACCAGAAAACAACCAGAGTGAAAGTAAGCACATAGCAATGCATGGTAGCAAGTGGCAGAGAAGGCAGCCAGTCATCTGTGGTTCCAGCTGGCATGCGATGTGTTATGCAGAGGAGTCCACAGGAATGAGACAGGACAATATTCAAGCATCCCTCTCTTCTTGGATGTCCAAGTGGAGACAGAGAGTAGGAAAAGGCAGTCTGTATATTTTTTTGCAATGTGGAGCAAAGTCAAATTCAAGAACACAGCACTGCTGGCAAAAGTAAAACCTAAAATAAAGCTGACGCCACAGATTTGAAGCATTTGCTGCCAGAGCTAGAAACCATCCCAAATGCAGGAAGCTGGTTTGTGATGGGAAATGCATTTTGTCTGAGGGAGCCCTCCAGGATGTATCCAGCCACAAAGAAGATGGAGAACTGACATTGCTCACTGCATGAGCATTTTCTTGTCATCCACAAGGTCACAGTACTCTTTATTCAAATCCTTCCTGGAAAGCTGCTTTTGCTTCACTGCCTCTGAGAAGGTAATGGCTGGGGAGAGGAAAATATTCTCACTCACTCTCTGCCCCCACAATGGGCTGTGGCAAAATAAACTTTCACACGAATTAGCCCTGTACCTGCACATGCTTGCTGCCTACTGCAAGGGAAGCTTCCCTTTTTCTTCCCTCCTCTGGCAAGCATGCTAAAATCATCTGGCAAACTGAAAGAGGGAGGCTGCTACTGAAGGAATAGCAAATCAAAGACCATTTGGCCCTTAAAATATTTAGCCCAGAAGTCCTAAGACTTCTGACCTGTTACAGAGATCCACTTCAAATGGAGAATGAAACCCTCCAATTAACTCAGTGTCTACAGAAACATTGTCCACAGCTGCTGAGCAGTGATATCCATGGGTTGTTGCAGGGGCGATGGGGATGGTCAGGGAGAGGGCACTCAGAGCTGTAGAAAGTGCTTCAGTGTGGTCAAGTCAATCCTGGACCAAAGGACTGCTGGCCAAAGGATTGTTTCTGCCTTTAAAAACAAGTTTGGAAGGGACAACAAACCCAGTGACCTCCAAGGACAGATTGGTATTGCAGTAATTTAGAACTTCTTTAGAGTTACCTTGGGAATATTTTACATACCTAATGAATTTAAATTTTTCCAAGAAATCTAGAAATCATCAACATTATATTTTAATCTATGCACCTATTTGTAGCACTCATTGACCAGATAGTATTCAGGGAGCCTGCTAAATGTCCTCACTTAGTGTTTGCAGTTACAGCATGCCAGACTTACCTGAAAACTGTATTTTAATAATTTTAGTCAGACATTCTTTCTAGAAGTACAAAAAAGCTTTTCTTCAGAAAAGAATGATTGCCCCACATTTACCCTTCCCACCTCCATTTTCTCTTTGGCTTTGCTCACAAGGGTTCCCCAGGATCTGGAAGAGCAAAACTTACTGAGACTTAGAGATCCTGAGTAGGTACAAGGACTTGTCTAATGACATCTTCCAAAAATCATTTTCTAGGACAAGAACTTTTCCCTTCATGTATTTATATACAAACTACCTATGTAACAGGTATTATATAGAAAGCTTTAAGCTAGCAAGTTTTCTCAAAAAAGGGCTTAACCTATTCAATGCATCTACAGGAAGAATAGAAAAAGTTTAAATATTTTTCACTAT
The DNA here is from genome assembly GCA_003676055.1 of Chloebia gouldiae. NCBI lineage: Eukaryota > Metazoa > Chordata > Aves > Passeriformes > Passeridae > Chloebia > Chloebia gouldiae. Next base: position 5,951,497 of record QUSF01000015.1, read on the forward strand.
TTATTTTTCTCAATAAAATCATAATTTCACAATGGTTTATTTTAAATTTGTTCAGAGATAAGTTTTTCAGCAATTCAACCAGGACTCTTGAGTATTTAGACAAATATTTTTTCACAACAACCAATGATTTTTAGTATGAAAATGATTTTCAATATCAACACCAGATATAGCCAAGTATATTCTATAACAGCACCATGATATATACTATTTTTCTACTTTTTTTCTCCATTTGTTTATTACTCAGTATGTATCAGTCTTGTGTACCCTGAATGATTGAAATACATGGCATACATGTCAGACTTTTTTCAAAGCTCATAAATGATCAATATATCTTTGAGAGGGAATCTGATTTCTGATACATTTATGTTAATAAGAATGGAAACATAGGCCACTGGAAATTGAGAGATAAATCAATAGAGAGGTTGGACCTTCAAGAAGTTCTGTGTACAATAAAATAGACAGCAAAATGTGCTTGCTGCTTGTCTGCAGAGCTTGGAGTGACTACAGCTGACCAACAAGGTAAATCAAATCTGCTGCCAATACATTCTTCTGCTGTCCAGATAAAACAGCGGACTAAGCCGGTGAACTTTCACCCTTCACCCGAGCTCTCTAAGCCAAAGTACAGATTAAAAAAAATCAATAACCCCAATCGATGGGAAAATATTTTTAGTCTCTAACTGAACGATATGTTTTGACAAGGCCAAAGAGGCGCACGAAAGAATGGGAAAAGATAAAAGACAGAAAATTAGGATTTTGTTTTATTGGTTGAGGTAGGATCACTATTCATTCCCTCTTCCTACAAATCCCATTGACACTGGCTAAAATTATCTCACAGGAAGGAAATAAAATGAAAGGTTATGAATTCATTAAATTGTCTGATTTACTGTGTATCCTTGTAACACGTTATCTGTGCTGGGTTTTGTTGCCATTATCGGACACTTAACATTGAGAAGACACTTTGCAATGTGTTAATATGGAAATGGGCACTATAAGCATTTTGCAAGGGAAAAAAAAAAAAAAATTAACAACTTGTGTCTTCTCCTCATGCTGATTTCCAGCTCTGACTTCAGGGTACCTCAGATAAACCAGAGTACCAGAAAGCCCAAAGCAAAGCACAAAGTGGTACACCACTTGCAGAGCACTGAGGAGTTACGACTCACCAGCAAAGGCACGAGGGTCTTAAGGAGTGACAGAGGAGGGTTTTGCTCAACAGCTGAGCAGCTGTAAATGCTGTGCTGTGCAGGGCACTAAATGCCACCTCAGAGTCCTGCCTGGCAGCAAGGCACTGCTGTGCCATGGGCTGGCACAGAGCAGGGAACTGGGACTTTTCTCCTTGTTCCTCCTCCCTGCTCCCCTCGCACAGAGCTCAGGCTGCAGCCCCTCGCTGCCTGAGCCCAGCCCTGCTGCTGGCAGTGCTGGGGTCTGGGGGCTTGTGGGGCACTGCCAGGTGACTGCTGTGCTTCCACGCAGGATGAGTGAGGAGAATCTCCAATCACTTGCAATTAGCAAGGTTTATGCAGCACTTGGATGTCTTTTCCCAAAAGGATGTCAGCAAGCTCTTTTACTCATTAACCTGTTATCTCAGTGGTCTCTGTTGTTCTGTTTACAAAACGTGTGAGGGGTGATTAGAGGCAAGTGAAAGGTGATGTTGAAGAGTGCACTCCTCTTCTGAGAACAGCATCAGATCTGTTTATGATCACTGATTTTTGTGTTATTTTGTTGGTTGGAGTGATTATTGTTGCCCCTGGCAGAGCCTGCAGTTTGCTGTCAATCCCAGGTCACTGGGAACCTCCAGGCTGCAAGAGCACAATGGCAAATGGCAGACAGGTGTGTGGGTGGAAACAAGAGAACAACAACTAGATCCACTGTGCAGAAATGGGAGCAGGGTTGGGTCTGGTCAGCACTGACAAAGGCACACTCTCTGACACTTGTTTTTCTGGAGCAGTTTCTCATCTCAGAGTATGATGGCCGTAGGGCATTTTGGGAGGTGGCAGTGGGGGACAGGCTCAGGAATACATAGAAATAATATTATTCTAAATACATTGGAATGAAATTATTGTTTTTTAATTCCCTTGTGTTAATCCATCAGTAACTACATTTTGCTTTGAATTTATTTTAGAGAACTTTTTTGTTCCATAGTTCCACAGGAATGAGCTCTTGTCTAGACCCCTTATTCCTAGTGATTGTTTCCTTTTAATCCAGAACACAAGTGGAAGAAAATCAAAAGCCAGAATTCTGAAATAATTCTCCCTAACTTATGTGGTAATTATTTTCACATTCAGCAGGTATTTCATCTTGGTTTTCTCTCACTGACATTTCAGAATGAGCTATGCTGGAGCTTTCATGGAGTGGTGGTTGCAATACAGACTCCCATGACTGAAATGCTGTAGGTAGCTCTTAGCATCCTTGAAAGCTTTCAATATATGCAGTGAAGTATGATGACTGCTAGAATTAATTAGAGAAAACAGATGTCAAGCATTTGCCGAGAGTTATTTAAAGAAAATCCATTGTGCACAGGTAGTTGATGGTAGGGTTTGAAATGTTACTAGCAGCTGAGAAGTGGCTAAACATTTTTCTGCTTCATACCAAGTATACCTGAAATGCATTGAAAAGAGCACTTTGGTCACCCATAAAAGTTCAATCAGAATAACACAATGGTGGCCATATTTTTCTTCTTATTAATGTTTCTGTGAGACCCTTAAAGATGATGGGCTTGCCTGGATTGTGGGGAGGAAAAGAATTTGACCCCTGGGAAGGCTCCTGATACATTCATGGACAAGGTGAGACCTGGGATACGGAGCCCATTTCTCCAGCACAGCCATTGGGAAATAAATCTTTCAGAAATGACAGGAAGAATTAGGAGGGTGACTTGGCCCTGACTGACACACCAGCTCCAGCAGGAAGTATCTTGCTTCTGTTCCTATGCAGATTACAGCTGTGTTTCCATCAGCAGCATCCACCAGCTCTCTGACAGAGTGAGTCTGAATGCTCTTCTCCCTGCAGCAGCCAATACACCCCGTGGCCTGTTCAATCCTTTCTGTTTAAATGACTTATGTCCTGGCCTTCATAATTCTGTCAAAGAAAATATACAGCCTTCATCTTTGTTATCTTTCATTGTGCCTAAAGAGGTCAGAAGTTCAGGGCAGTTTGTGTAGATAGCCTGGCTGAATGTAAATATGGCCATCAGTTTTGGTGCAAAAAACCTGCAAGATAAAATTGACAATCTTCTTCCCACAAGTTTTGTGTGTGCAAGCATGAAACTCACCTTCCACTGGCATTTGTACTGTCGTGCAGCATTAATGGAAAGCACAAATACATGAGAATGCAGCTGAAGCCCAGTCACAGAAACAGTGGATGAATGTTTGCAGGAAATTCAATGCTCCTCTCATCCATCACTATTCACATTCCTTTCCTTGCCTGCAGGTAGAGGCACAGAGACTTATTGGATGGGATTCATCTTACCTAACCTTAGACATATATAGTGTGGATATCTCTATCTCAGCTTGATGTCTAGACTCTTGTGAATGTCAATAGAGAGAAGCAGGCAGTTCTAAGTCCAATTCATCTGACCTGTTTTAGACACCTTCTTCAGGAAGAGATGAAGCTTTCCCTAAAACTGCCCATTTCTCTCTAGTGTTTTAAGGACAATTTAGGCCATTCAGTCAGGTACAGATCCATTCATTGCACTATTTACATGTGGTAAATCCCACCCCTCTAGCACATTTGATAATACTTTTTCCCCAGTTGGATCAGCTTCATAAGACCTATTTGGCCCCAAATTACCCTATATTCTTCTGGGCTTTTCACCCTCCCAAAAAGTTAAGTTATATAAAAGGTTATTTCTTTGGTCTAAACCTGTTCTCCTGACACAGATAGAGGCAATTTTTCAGGTCAGGGTTTCCAAACCAACCTGCCTGGCAACCCTGGGACACAGGAGCACTGCCTCTGCTCATTCCTGGAGGTGCCACATCTCCATTTCTCCCATGCTTTCCATGCTCTCACCTGCTGCCTTTCCAAGCCAGCCCCAGCTCACCCCTCTGCCTTTCCCTCTTCTGCTGAGGGTTATGATGCTTCAGCCCACACACTTCTGCTCAGGCTTTGGGTAATGGCTTTAGCTGTTCCTGCTATTGCTGTATGAGAGCCATTTAATTGCATCTTCTATTCAGCCTGGATAAAGGGTGAGTAGGACATCTATTTGCTTTGACCAGGCTTGTGATTGATGCAACTGTTAATACTTTCCAGCGTAACACGATCTTCCCTCACCTCCCAAGGATGCTCTGTTGGTAACATGTCCCTGTGCAACTTTTTCAAGGACAGACAGAAAGTGATAGAAAAGGCAGGAGATGGCAGTGGAGATGCTGGTAAGCCTCTGGCCCGTTGCTGCAGGGTTACCTCCTTCCAGCAGTTGTCCCACCCTTTCCTTTGCTGCTGCCCTTGGTGTCAGCAGAAAAGGTGCTGCCTCCTTGCTCAGCAATCATTTCTAAAGGGCCACTGGCAAGTTCCCTGTGCAGATCTGCCTGCAGTGTCCTGGGGTCATCTTCCCCCCTGGGAGAAAGCCAGGAGAGACACTTGCTGTCATTAGGAGTATCCTGAGCTTTCTTTTTTTCAAGTAAAGCTGAGCAAAGTTGTCTTCTCAATAGGACTGTACCCATCCCTTCTCTGCATGTGATGAAGTTGTCAGGGATATCAGCTCCCTCTGCCATCACAAAATGCATTGCTGATTCTCATTCCAGTCAAGCACAAGCCCCAGAGTGGGCAGGGGGAACAGCCCCTTCTCAGACCTACAGATGTGCCACGTCTTTGAAGATAACAATTACACCCAGAGGAAAGAACTGCATAGCACAATATAAAAACTACTACACACAGAGCTCCTCAGTAAAAAAACTCCAATTTGTATGATATTCCTATCATACAACAGAACTTAAGTCATCCTTTGGGTTACTGCAAGTCCCAGAAAAAAAAAAGCCAGCAGCATGTAAGGAGCCAGGAAGGAAAGGAATGGAGAGAGAAAAAAAGTGTGACTGTAGCCATCAGGAGAATAAGCACAAAGCTGTCAGGGAGGCTCCTGGGGTCAAACCATTTTACTCCCTGTTGTGCACAAATCCAGCTCATGGCCCCCCAACAGAGCAAACTCTGTTTCTTTTTTTAGCAACCTCAGCAGAATTGGCTGCATTTGAGATTTTCAGCTGCAGACCACTGTAGTTCAGCAGTTCACACAAGCTGCAGGTTTGTTTCCCTAATACCACACACAAATAAGTGTGGTTCACGAAGAGCAGCCATGCCACAATGACCTGCAGATGTAGAGGTTCTGCAGTAAAGAACACTGAGCAGGGCAATGATGACATGGGTAGGAGATATTCTACACTATCAGAATGCTCCTGGGGCAAGGCACAGCCAGAGCACTGCAGACAGTGGTTTTAAGATGGCCAAGACACTTTGTTTAAAACATCAGGGGAGGGGAGAAACTCTCAAAATTTGCACACAGGAATTTAGTGGCCTTACCTTCAGCATGGAAAAAACCTCCTTACCTCAGCACAGTCAACAAGCACTCCTAACAATGACATATCTCAAATACCCCAAAGTGTCAATCAGCATTCAAGAATCAGCAACAGGTGCTCAGTAGGATTGGATGGTTATGTACCAGCACAGTCAGTGATGTGTAGGACAGGGCAGAAAAAAGCATGCCTGTTCTTTAATGCATATGCAATATTATTCTCTTGTTAGTGCTTAATTTCTCACAGACCTCAGTGCTGGTGATGGTGTATGACTCTGGCATTGCTTTGACATGCACTGCCCTGTAGTTGTTGTCTGAGCACTGCTGTTTCCTCACAAACATGCTGGAGTGTGTGTCAGCTTTTGTTATGGGGCTGTTGCTGCTCTAACAGGACAACGGGAGACCAGGAGCAGGCCATGGAGTCTGGTCTGTGAGTTATCATCAGAGGCAGGAGGAGTCCTCACCTCCCTTCTTCACAGTCCTCAGTACCTCTGTCTTCTGCCACTTCCTTCCCACCAGCTATTGCCAGTGCTCACAGATCTGTGCTTTATTGTCTGCAGCAGATCATGCTACACACTTGGGTCCCTCCTGAGCATTACTATCCACAATGAGAAGAGATTGGGAAACACTGAAAAATTTCTTAGTGCAAAATATTTATTTTTAGTAGGAAATAGCTTAAGGAATAGACTAAATATTTGGAAGTTAAAAAAAAATTAAAGAACTATAGACCTAAGTGGAGTCCTTACAGGAAAATAGAAAATACAATAGCAGTGGGAGACCCAAGGGAAATGAAGTTTTGAAACTTCGAGAATAATTGTAGAACTATCAATCCTGGGATATAAAAAGATAATTTAGATACTGCAGAGCCCCACAGTGGCTTTCTGCTATTTCTGTCATAATTTTCTGCCATGTTATTTTCTGTCAAGCCTTACGATATTTCTATAACAACTAACCCATTTGTTTCCCCAAAACTTATCTTTGAAAATTATACACAAGGTCAGAGTTACACAACTGAACTCCATTTATTACCAGAAACAAGAAAATCTGTCTGGGCCACATCACCAATTGTAGCTGTCCACCTAATGGGATGGAATAGGTTGCAGGGAGTGTAACTGAGCGGTAAAGAGAGGCAGTGCAGGTGACAGAACAAGAGTGATAGGAGAAAGAGCAGCAAAACTAAAAGGAAGAGAAGATATATCATTGGCAACAAAACCAAATCAAGGTAATGCCTTCTCAAGGCAAGCTGGGTAAAGTAGAGTGACTCATTAAATGAGCTGAAGTCATTTGACAAAAGATGTATGTAGCAGATCACTCTTTTCATAAAAGGATCTCACAGTCATACTTTGCAACTGGAGTTTATTTCAATACACAAGTGACAATGGCAAAATTCTGCCTATCCAGTAAATATTTTTGAGTCCTAAAATGTGCTGGTACTGGAGTTTCAAACTTCTATTTTTAGTGCTTTCCTACAATTTTTGTGCTGCATCTTCCAGCGTGGAGTGAAGAAGCATGGCCAAAGCAAATTTTAACATTTACTTGTTGCAAAATAGAGCTCAGCTCTGAAACCTCAGACAGTCCCAATGAAGTAGACATGAATCATAGTGTTGAAATACCTGGATTTTCTGCAGGACATAAATTCTGCCTTTTGCTGAACTCTGATGCACTTCCCACGGGGAGCATTGTCTTGTACTGTTGGCTGGATCTCACACATAGAAAATGTTGGTGTCTTGTGAAGCACCAATGGTGAAAACATGGTGAAGGACATGCTTCAGGGCTCATTTAAGTGATGTGATGCCCTATGAATCTCATCTCAGTAGAGGACCTGTCTTCAGAAGGGGTGTAATCGATAAATCATGTGCCAATTGTATTTATTCAATATGTCAACTTGCACTCCTCTCTGGAGTGCCTGGGCCGGTGCAGAGGGATGGTGCTGCCTTTGCTGCAGCTCTCACATTTGTGATGCTCAGTTGGGGTTTGCTGTTTGGCAGCTCAGAGAACCACAGCTCCACCACCTCCTTCCAGAGGAGGCCGACTGGAAGGAAGGAGACAGTGGGAAATCCCACACATGGGAGGCAGGGCTCTGTGACACGCTGAAGCAGGACGCAGCGTGCTGCTTGACAGGGACAAACAAGTCATGCCCTATTGCCCAAGGAAAAAGGACAGGCTGTTGGTCTGGGGTCTCCTGGAGCTGCTGGCTAAGTCAGTTCAGTGCTCTGAAACTCTGAACCTGTTACTGACAGTGCAGGGCTGGTACTTTTGTTTGGCACCTGGCAAGTAAGTAGTGAGAGCAGGAGGTCCAGGCATCCTAGAACATATCCAGAAATAAGAACTCTGCTGTTGGGAGATTTCCTCAGCTTGTTAATAAAGACCTGATACCAGGTACTCTGAAGTCCAGGACAGACATGAAACTGCATTAAGTGTGCTTTGGCTTGAGTTTTAACATTTCATGTTAAAACTATTTACTGTTCACTATTTCATGTTCCCTTTTCATATTACACAAACACCATCAGCCTATACTGCCTGGAACATCCTGCTGCTCCTGCTGTCCACCCAAGCTCCCATCTCAGGGCTGCTCCCTGCCTGCTGCAGGTGCAGCCCATTCCTCCAAGCCCTCTGAAAGATTCACCCTGTCTCCATGCACAGTTTGAAACATCAGCAGACCAACCAGTAAATCAGTAAAGCTTAAAAATAGCTTTCTGCAAATTTAAGAGGTCAGAGAGCCTTTTTTTAGTTAAAAAGGAGAGAAATCAAGTCAAATAAGCCTGAGAGATTTACCTTACATTTAGACCTAGACCATAGTCAGTGCTGTTTTTCCTCTCCATTCTCCTGCACACATATGGTGGCAACAGGAGGGAGGGAGGGAGAAAGGGAGGGGGGTGGGGAAATAAGAGCTGTAAGAAGTGTAATTGATGGCAAAAGAGGACCAAATGTGTGCACCAGATTCAGACACTCTCCAAAATGTAATCCTTGTTTTTCTATATGATGGGAATAATGGCCTTTCTCACAGCAGTACTGGGAAGGTCAATAAATAGTTAATGCTGGTCTAGGGAAATGCACAATGCCTGCAGTGCAAATCAGAAGTAACCCTTTGAAATGCATGTAGGTACATATGGATAGGCCCAATGTAAAAACAGGCAGATGCAGTTCCTTGAAAGAACAGTTCTAGCTCTCCTGTAAACATTTTCTCTTGTGTGAGGGGGCAGAGAGTGGACTTGAGACAAGATTCTGTGCTGCTGCAAATCTGCATCATTTCATTGACACCACTGGAAATACATCAGTTTAAACAAGAGCAGGCTCCAGCCACATAGCTGCTGGCCACATAGCCTGGCACACCAAGCTTGTAGCTTTCCCCTTCCACACTTGCCTGATTCAGCCTTGAAAAATCTCCACTTTAGAGTCCCCAGCTCATCAGTATGGTATTTCCAATAAATCAGAATAGGTAACACAAATGTGGGGGTTAGTTTTTAAATGTTTACATATTTTTTAACTCACATGCCCACAAGGTCCCTTATTAGTATTGCATATCTATCCTGGAGAAAATACCATCTCCCTCCCTGCAAAACCAGCTTCTTCAGAGGAAAGCACAAACAGCTTCAGTGCACACAGCTCTCACCGTCTCAGAAGGAGGTCCATGATGCCTTATACCAGCTCATAATATTAGAGAATAATATAACAATTTCTGTGATGCAATAAATTCTAGTCAAGAAAACAAGTGCTAATGGATGGTAACTAAACTGGAGCAGCTGTGAAGGGTGTTCTGTGGAGACAAGGTGTGGAGGAAGCATTTCACTTAAGGCCTCAGCAGTGCTGAGTTCACCCATTTTCTGAATACCCAGAGAGGCAGGTTAGAGCCCACAAAAGGCCAGGCCAGTCTCTAAGGAGATAAAGGAGTAAAAATTCCTATGAATCCAAGCTAGGGACTGTTGTAAAAGGAGGATAAGGAGAGTACAAACAAAGTGGAGTTTCTCAGCCCAAGCAAAAAAAGTGAGTGTTCAGTCCCTGTGCCTGGGTCAGCCTCCACAGCCCGGAAAAATGATTAACCCCCACAGATCTTCTGAGGGCAGAGAGGAGTTGTTTCCAATGGGCTTCTCCCCTTTTGTCTGAGTGGGAATTTGCCTGTATGTATTCCCTCAGGGAGTGGCAAAGGGGAGGTTTGCACACATGAGTGCAAAAATATGGATTTAAGATGTTGTGATCGCCTAAAAGGAGAGCAAGGCTACATGTTCTGCTCACCAGGCCTGTAGGCTGCTGTTTGATTTTGTCTCTTCTGCTCAGGTGTATGCACTTGAAGGGGAGGATGACAAACAGGTATCAAATAACTTAAAGGTGTTTTCCACAGTCAAACCTCTTGTCAGCATGAAAAAGTGAGGTTGTATTTAGGGATATCAGTCCCATACCTGCTAATGTCCTTTTTTCCCTGCCACACCATTGTGTTTGCTCCATAACTGAGTGTCACTGCTGCTCTGACAGCCTCAGGTGAGAGAAGGTTTAGGAGGATGAAGAACAGTGAGAAGGTGAACCCAACCTCACCTAAAGTATGGGCCAAGAGGCTCAACCACTGCCCAGTGAAGCTGGCCATGGAGCCAGGGTGAGGCATCCCAAGGGGCATCACTCCCAGCTCAGGAAAAGTGAGGCCACCAGAAGCAACAGTTTGCCACCATCATGACTGAAGCAGAACTTCAAGCACCACCTTGAAGACTGGGGAGGAAGAGCAGCCCCCTGGCTCACTCAGTGCTTGCCTCCCTGTGAGAAGGGCAGGCCAGATTGCTCTTTGTGACATGGACATCTGGGAGCTCTCCTGTGGCAGCTACTAACTTCATGCAGGGCTCTGATCCTCCATCAGCCAGAAGTTACTTTCAATCACTGGGCTGCATTTGGACTGGTAGGTAGGAGGTGGAAAGCATGCTACACCCCTTCCCTGGTTCAGAACTTTGGAGCCATCCTGTCCCCCATGGGCTTTGAAGTTCATAAAGCATGTGTCTATTAAAACACACAGAGGTTTGCACTCGGGCAGATGCACGTGCAGTTGGGAAGTGTGCCCTCTCCTTGATTGACTCAGAAAAGAAGGAATTTCTCTGACCCGGTAGAAATCAAGGATTTGCAATTACAACTGGTGTTTGCGTGCACATCAAACACCTCTTAATGATAGGGAAAAGATCTGAAGGGAAGCAGCAGAGGTTTTCAGCTGAGATGAACTGATCGAATAGGCAGGAATCTGCCAGCTATCCTGCAGGAAAAGGAGACAGGAGGCAGAAAGTGGGAACAGAGGCGTGTGTGCCGGGTAGGGAGAGGAAGAAAAGCCTGGCACATTCACCAGTAGCAAATTGGGCTCCCGCATGGTCTAATTCCTGCTTCACCACAGACTGCTAACACAGCTTGGATAAAAAGGGAAAAAGGGAGAAAAAAATCTATTCAGGAGGCTGCAAGAGCACATAGAGTCTGTTCTGAGCTCCTTCCACAGGCAGACAGAAATCAATAAATCAATAGGAAATGTTCGCTGGCTGTAAAATGGGTAGAGAAGCCAGTGTCAAGCTGCTCTAAGATGGATGGACAGTAGGTTTGCAGTTTGCAGAAGGGCTAGAGGTGACTATCACCTTGAGATGGGATCAGCGGCCAGCAGTCCAGCAAGGCTTTGAACCTTGAGTTTATGATTAAGGGCTGGGGCACAGATTGAAATACTCCTGAGTCCCCTGCACACCCTCCCTGGGCTTGGCTGGCTCTCCTCCTCAGCAGCACCGGGGCGCTGGCAGCCGGGGCCGAGCAGCTGCTGGCGCTGGCCCTGCTGTGCCACTTCATTGAAGTCAGCCTACAGAAGACTGAATAAAAATTGACTAGATGCCTGGTGGTAGCGAGGATTGATTGAAGACGGGCAGGGGTTTTCTACCCCACAGTTGGATTTTTTCCCTTTCTATGAAGGATTTGACATAATGTGGGCAGAGATACTTATTCAGAGCATCGCACCTTCATTCTCTCCTTAATGAGACAAGCGCAGGGACACGAAGCAGTGCCAAAGATGCTTAGGGAAAGCTGGCATGAGCTGCATCCTTCTTTTCTTTCAAAGGCAAAGTATTTGCACGGGGTGGAACAGATGGACTTGCAGAAGCCTCGCTGTGTGTCTCTGTGTGCCCATTCAGGTTCAGAGGGTGGCTGCTCTTCAATTGGTACTTTTCAAATGCAGAGATGATCCTCACTGTGCTAGGGCTCCTGCAGAGCCAGACAAGCAATCTAGCTTCAGGCTTCCTCCCTTCCACAGCATCCCCTCCAGGACTTACATTTCTTTCAGTCTCCATGAACTGCTTCTTAGTCCATTCTTTGAAGATAGATGGACCTTTTTAACCTCTTGTAACTGAGATTCTTGCTCTCATAGCACTAAGAAGCAATAGATATGGGGCCAGCTTCTTCCTCTCACCACAAAAGACTTTGTAATGCCATCATTGCTACCCGTATGTTATCATTACCACTGCTTACACATTGCTTTGCTCAAAGGTGCTGTACACTGACTGTAACAGAATAAAAATTTCTAATCTAGTGAAAGAGAACCTGGTATATTCTCTAAATGCTCCCCTGAAGTCACATTCTTTTGTAATGCCAGTAAAGTAATCAAGAATTCCATTTCCTGGACTGTTTTTGGAATCTTTGTTTCATTCAGACCTACTAAGGCCTACAGTGAAATTCCATTTGGCAAACATGAGCAAGTTTCTGCAGGCCTGAAACTGGGCACTCAGAGTGTAAGAGAGAGTCTAGGGAGTGATTTTGGATGGGGTAGTCAGAGAGATACTGTTTGGGGAATTGGGCTTGTTTCACACACTGGAAACTGACTGTGAACAGATTTTGTCTTCTTGCCTACTCATGGAAAAACAAGTAGTCCTGGCAGATAACTTGGTTAAGTTTTCATCACAGAGCCTTGCTTTGGAGGAGAGACTTGGGAGTATCCCAACATCAGGCAAAAGAAAGGGAAAAGACTGTGAAATGCCAGGTGCTCTGGCACTACCCTCTGCTACAGGTTACATTTACAGGTAGGTTAGCTGGCTCCAAAAATGCTCTGATTTATTCCATGAATGTCTGTGGGAAGCTGCATGAATATCTCACCTAGCAGAGCTTGGCACTCGGGGTCCAAAAGTCAGATTTTGATTCACTAGTTATGGTTATTAGAGAGCCATCAAAGTAAACCTCCTTGTTGGTATAAATAATGGTGAAAAAGAGCTAAAATAAAAGACAATGAAGTGCTTACAGTAGTGAAAGGGAAGAAGGTTTGTTCTCCTTTAATTTCCTGTTAGTTTTCAGATTTAGGCTATATGAATTGCTGTGAAATACCCACTTGCTGTAGAAAATTAGAAGCTATCCTAAATCAAGGGGGAAAATCTGCTTAATCTGTTGGTTGGCCCAGTGATGCTGTTGCAGCAGAGTGGGTTGCCCAGGTGAACCTCTGAAAAAATCATTTGCAATATTTGGAACATAACTGAACCCCACTGAAGTTAACAGGAAGTTTGGCCATGAATGGACTTTGACTTGGTACCTTCAGGATAAAATTCCATGATTTTTCTCATGACTACTCATGTATTAGTCTCCAGAAGAGATGCATTTTATTGAGAATATATTTTATACTTCTGGGCTAGGTATATCAGTGATGAGAAAAGCCAAAATTTTCCATGTGAGCACTCTCCTTTGGTACTGCCAGTGCAATCCACATGGACACTTCAGTTCTGATCCCTTCCATCTGGAGCAACAGCAGATGCATCAGCAATTTTTGATACCTTAGCAAAGCACTGAACTTCAGAGTCCTTCCCTTTACATGAGCTCCTTCTGTACTCTGCCAATAACACTTGGAGAAACATTTATTGAAAACCAGATATGATTTCATTTAAAAATTTGTATTTGGTAATGTGGGCCATGACAAATTTTGTGCATATTGGTCAGCCCTGAGATCAGTTTGGGGCTCTTTTCAAACATGTGCATTCCTACACAGACTTTCTGAAAAAAAATTCAGCTGCAGCTGGTTATGAGAACCAATATACAGACATTCAGACCTCTTCAATTAAATGTATTAACAAAAATATAAATCACTGGGGAAAAGGGCTCTACTAGGTAGGGAAAATGGCAGGCACCTGAAAGTTCAGGTGCAGCTGTTAGGAGGCACACACACCTGCACAGGCAGCACAAAATCAGCAGAGATCTAAACAGGGTCTCTCAGGTTGCGTGGGTTCAGCCTAGTTCTGATGGTAGGAGCTGCTTCTAAGGCAGGGAGACTTTGGTTTCTCTCAAGCACTGCATGACTGTTTTGTAGATTTATTTTAGTTCATCTGTGGTAGAGTGAAGGACTTCTAATGAAAAATTCATTAAATTAGTTTTTTTTTTCTGTTTTCAAATCACTCGGAAATAGATGTTGACTTTGATTGATTTGTTTGTAGCTTGAAGTGGTGCTATGCTCTCTGTGCAAACATGGATTATCCTGTGGCAAGTTTTGCTATGTGTCTTCACTGCATCTGCTCTCCTTGTTTTTAATTATGAGTGGTAAATTTGGAGTGCCAACCCTAGAACGTGCTTTCTGGGTGACTTACGAGAATTTCAGTTCCCTAGGTGTTTCTTGAAAACAAAATGTTTAATTTACATTAAACAAAATATATTAATTTAAATTACTATTATTAGTTGTAGAGCCTTGTTTTTCTCTGCTGTACTCACTCAGACATGCAAGTTCCTCAGATTTAGCAGAAATAATTGTAGATTTAGACACTAATTAGAAAAGAAGCCTGTTAAATAGAGTACCACTGGGAGTAAATAGTTGATTTTTTTTTCTTTTAATAAAATGAAGGCTGTGTGGATTACTTTAAATTTCTGCTTGTATTTTGAAGCTTTTGTTTAACATGCTATTAATATAATCAGTAAAATTAAGTTTCTGTTGAACACTTCCATTCTGTTTTCAAAAACAGCATTATGTTCAACACTAGAAATTACTAATAGAACATTTCAATGCCTGGTTTTATTTTAATATATAAATAATTCTTAGGAAAGGAAATAATTTCCTTACAAAAGTAATGAAAGAGGTTTTGTGTCACTTAGTACAAAGAGGAAACAGTACAGCAGGAGCAAAAATTTCCCATATTGAGTAACAATGAGTGCACAAACAGAAATCAGGTGTATAATAAGAAAATGTGTGTCATTCGCTCATCCCACTTAAAACTTTTTTTCCTTACCTGCTGCAGTTCCCCACTGGCTTCACACACACAACAAATCATCCTATTTCTCTCACCTGGCAGCTCTCCCTTTATTGTTGTTTTTCATGTTTTTCTCTTTCCTGTTATTTCACTCGTGCGGTGCCTGCAAGTCCAGCAAAGGATTTGTTGTGCTAGGATCCCACACAATGTTTCTCCCTGTGTAACACGAGATAAAACAAAGTGCTTCCTTAATTGTGCAGTGGTGGGGGCATCCCCATCACCTTCAGATTCAAGATTCCTTCAGGCTGAGACAATGCTTTCCTTTTGAGATTGCTCAGCTTCATAAAGGGCGTTGATAATTCCCTCTCCAGCCTCTCCTGGGAGATGGATCTGTTTGGTACCTGAGCCCTGCAAGCAGCAGGCCCAGCTCTGCACAGGCTGCTCCTGCTCCCCACAGCCCACGCTGGGGGACACGGGGCCAGGGGACAGTGCCACCCCTGTGTCACAGCCAGCCCACGGCTCACACGTGTTTGGCCAACAATGGTGTTCGCGCCGTGCCGTGCGCGTCGGTAGGCAAAAGCAGGAAACTGCCTGAACATTGATGTAATCATAAAAACCGTGATCTTATCAGGGAATATCTTGCTGATAAGGACCTACTTTTGATGTACAAATGGTTGGGCATTGCTGGTGACACAAAAGCCAGAAATACAGCAGCCTCCCCGCACAATGGGGGTGCCATGCTTGTGCCTAATAACATTTAATGCTTAGACAAGCAGACAGTGCAAAGCCTTTCCCCTCCACGTTTCCCTCCAGCTCCCCTCCCCCAGAGCCCTCCTGCCACTTGCTGACGCCATTTGCCTGGGACTGGAGGTGTCTGTGAGCTCTGAAAATTGGATCACAGGGATAGCTTTTTGCCGGCCCCGGTCACGCTGACGGCAAGACTCGATCGATCAATACTCTGTGTGACACTTTCAGAATTCATTGGAAATGATGTCCTTTTCAAATGACACCCACATTTTATCGAGGGCAGCTCCAACAGCAAAGCACCAAGTGTGTTTTTGCAAGATATGTTTTGTTAGTAGTAAACTTTGCTTTATTTGTAAGGTTCTCTGTATTTGGGATTTCTTCATCCCTCCCTTCAACCTCCCTTTTGAAGAGGGCAGAGATTTAATCTTTAAAGGTAGCTTTGTAGCCTGACATTTAGAGTGTGAGCTGTTCCTAAGCCTGATGTTTATTATGACATATGGCCTCTTCATGTAAAAAACAGTAAGCTTTGGGGGAGAATTTAAAAAGTAGCCTGAAGCTCATAGCACACAGCTAAAAACTGATTCACAATTTTATCCAAAACATTATGACCTCTGGGTAAAACTATTGCTCCTCTATGGATTCCCATGAAACTACTTGGAACTGCTATCTTGGAGCCAATTCCTGTGGGTGGGACTACACAGGCCATTCAAAGCAACCCTTCGGAGCCATTAATTGCTCATGTTGACAGGCAGCAAAGAATGGTGCTTGCAGCTGGAGGCTTCAGGGATAAGTCACAGAGAGAGGGAGAAATGGGGGAAATGTTGGGAATCTCTTTTGAAGGACTGTCAAAAATAAGTAACCTTTCCATTGAATGTCAATATTGAAAAAAGATCTTTAGTCCTTATATTTTGTGACTCCAAAGTAAATAGCTCTGGTTGCTCAAGAGGTTGAAAAGCTGTGTACCAGGCAGCCTTTGGGGACTGCATAGCAGGGACTCAGAGGATCCAGCCTGGGGTTTAATTTTGCCCTTATCAAAACTAAAGCTAGATGTATCATTTGGACTTAGACTTAAGCCAACCCAAAATGAACAAAAGGTTTAGCCTCGATCAACTTTGTGAGGAAAAAAGGAAAAAGCAATTTCCCAAAATAAATCCTGTGTAATTTGGGATTTACAACATTCATCAAGGTGCACAGTGTCTTTGAAGTGGTGAGTCTGTGACCAGATTAGCACATGGGTAGTCCTAAAAAGAAGTGGAAAAATTAAGAAGCCATCATTTTTTGACTCAAGACACCTGCAGAGTACACGTGGGGAAGCTCATGGCAGAAAAGCAGTTAAGGTGGGAAGAGGCTTTGGAAATTCATATCTGTGTTTTTGCTCTGTGTGCACTTCAGGCAGGAGAATTCTCTCTGCACCTCATTGCTGTGGCACTCTAATATGTGGGTTTTGTCTAACTGGGGTAAAATCTTTCCTGGGCTGTAACTAGGGCACCACTGCCAGTCCTGCACTGACTCTGATACAGTGAATTTTATGAAAGTGAAAATAAACGTTGCAAGGTCCAAAAGTTTGTGATAGGGGGAAAGAGAATATCAGAGGTGGACTATGGACTTACTAATCTGTTCAGTTGCCAGGAAACATCAAAAATGTCATAAATTATTAGATAGCAGTTTACAGGGAAGTTTTCAGTTGCTAATCCTGCCTTCTTAATAGTGCCTAATAGTTTAATTTACTTTGTAAGGAATGTGGCCTGGCAAATTGGGTAACTGCTATTTTGATTTATAACATGAGGCTTGAATGGGACAAATTAAATACAGAGATTAGAGCGACTACTGCCTGATATTAGAAGTTAATTCCTATAGGTCTCCATGCAGAAGTAACACAGCTCACTGGGAAATGTACATCTGAGCTCTGAATGAGGGACAGCACACTCAGCTAAAATGTTTGGGCTTTTAGTGCAAGGTATGGAGGCCAATGCTTCTAGTTCTGGTCACTGCCAAGTAAATGGAAGTTTGTCCAGGTGAGGGTTTACTTGCTCTGGACAAGCATCTTCAGACTAAACACTGGTCTAATCATTGCAGTTGGAGAGTGTTAATAGCTTATTTTTCAATGCAGTTACAAAAGATATGTGTCCCCATCCCTTAGTTTAATCTCTTCATTAACTTTACTTTCAGCTTCAGAAATCTGATTCAGCTCTTGCTGTTAGAGATGGCCATCACTTCCTAAAATCAGGATAACATCAGGAATATCATTCCTAACCTGTATTCAATGAAGCAACAGAAAGAAATATATTAGTTTAGTCAGATTTTCTAAAGCAGATGTAAGAATGCCACATGTCATTGCCAAACTGGCTAAGAAAGTAATTACATTGGTGCAAGGCTGAAGTACACTGGTACACACCACAAAAATGCTACTGGGGTCTCTGCTTCTGACCACACTGGGAGAAATGGGTTCAGCAAATGCCATGGCTCTGCAACTCCTACTGACTCCAGCTTCTATTAACATCAAGAACAGTTTTACTATTAGCTTAAACAAATTCAAGGGAAGGTTTAGCATAACAAAATTGGTTTTGCAAATATTTTCTTTACATGACAGCTGTATGGATTGTATATACTTTTAAATATTTAGGCACCTTTTTGTACTAGAATCCTTAAAATCTCCAAAGAGATTTTTCACTGATTTCAGTCAGTGAAAAATGCCTTAAATCTCTTGATTTTTATCCCCTGTATAACTGACCAAAACGTCGTCAGCAGAGTGAAGTTTTTAGCCTTAAAGTCCAAGGAATCTTTTAGTCTTGCTGGGGTTTAATGAGTTGGGATTCTAAGCTGATTCAGCTCTTAAACAGTCTGATCATTAGTGCTGTATCATCTGTCACCTTTGGGTGATAATTAGAAAAAGAAAGTCAATAACAATAGTACACAACACTACTTTACCAAGATTTAAACAAGTTGTAATATTGTTGAACATCTATTGATGAGTCCAAATGTGCCACAGGCTATTGAGCACAAAGAGTGCTTTGATGTGATGTTTTCCATTATTAATTTGATGTGGTGGAGTTTGTAGAAGTGAGAACATTTGTTTTCATTTTATTACATGTGGGAAGAGATGAGATACTTTACATATTCATTTTATTTGCTTCTATTGTTTATGCCACTAATGCTTTTGAGGACCAAGCACAGAAGAAAAATAAGGAAAACATCTCAGTTAATCACATTAAACTGTTTGTTTACCATATTTGTTTTGATTTTGAATTGTATTGATTTATTTGACCTCCAAAATACACATCCTATCCGAGTGTTAGCAGCCCTTAGATGACAGGGGAAAATCTGAGCGGAACTGGTTTTTGCCCAGAATAGAAGCAGCTCTCAGGAGCTCACCACAGGGCTGCAAAGGCAGGTCAGGAGCATTGCTGCATTCCTTCAGCAGCCCGGGTATGGGGCCTGCTGTGCACCAGACACCCCAGTAATGCAGTGGTCACTTATTGCCACTTCCTCTTCTGCCTGGTGCTTCTTCCTTTGGGCCATTAAACTCATTTGTAAAGAGCACAGTTATAGAAATCCCTGAAGAGCGAGCCTTTTGGAGTCTCTTATTGCTTTGTTTTGTCTAATTAATCCCTTAATTAAAATTTTTCCCTCCCTCTAGTCTGTCCTTTTTATGCTTTCTGAAACCACAATGTGTTAACACTTCAGTCATAGGTCTGCAAAATGCAGTTTTGCTGAACTGATATGCTTCAGTGATTTAATCTGGAAATTTGTTAAGCCAAAAATAGAGCAATGTACATAAAATATCCAAGCATAAGCTCAAAATACCTTTGCAGATTGGCTAGGCCCTTTTAGAGAAACACAACAAGCTGTTTTCACCTCATGTCTGGAGATATCTGTTTGCAGCACACTTAAAAGAAAGTCTGAATCTCTTGAAAGTAACAGTTATGTTTTTCCTTAGCAGTTAAATGAAGGTATTTCATTTCTCTTCTCTCATTTTTAGAAATGTCATGAAATAATATCAGTCCTGCTTTGGACCTGGAAAGCAACACATCAAGCTAAATCACAAAAATGTTTTGTGTGAGTGTGGGGTGCTTCTTAGGGGTGAATGGCACTTAAGAGCCACAGATAGCACTAGCATAAATTCTAAGCTCCAAGGGTTTAGTTATGAAATCCAGTCGTATTTTGGGCAATAACCACCATCTGTTTTCTAAGGCTGCTCAGTACAACTGCAGCTAAGCAATGAAACAGACACACAATGGCTCAGGTTAACATTAATAGAAAATTAAAACCAGGAGTTTTTCACATTAATTGTTGGGGCACTATATGCTGCCATTCTCAATATGAGATAGAAGTGCTTTACACGGATCAATTACTTCCCTATAAAATGTAAAGGGAAGCCAAAATACAAATGTAACCCAAGTTCAGCCTGGGTTTTAAATTCTCCAAATATTTAGGACGCATAAAGTAGGGGTTCTCCTTCAGTTTCATAATTTCCTTAAAACAAAACAATACCTTTCATAGGCACTGGAGAGATGTGAAAGATGGAGTTAAAAGCTGCTTGGTTCTTTCTAGTAGTCAAATGTCCAGATTTAGTGAATGAAGATCAATGAAAAGCAGGAACTTGCATCAGTAAACTATAAACCATCGAGTTTCAGGCTTTGGTTATCTACAAATCTCAGTGACACACAACCTGCTCACATATGCCTCCACACACAGAAGCAGGGCAGCACAATTTCTTGCCAGCACTCAGCTCTAGCAAGTGCCATTTATTACACAGCACACTGAGACATTTCCCAGACAAGGTATCCAGGGCTAAACGTGGCTGCAAAGTCCATTCCTCACACCAGAGGCATGAAAGATGATTGCATTCTTCTCCTGATAAGTAAACTCTACATAATGCTCAGGGATGATAAACTTTGTCTAAAGTCCAGCATCTGGGTCAGATTATTGGTTACTTCTACAGCAGTTACACCAATAATGAATTTGGACCTCAGACTTGAAAACTCACAATATTCATTGATGTATATAACTTCCTTTTGACATACACATAAAAAATTCAACTAAGTTTGGGAAAATGCACAGAAAACCCTTCATAAAGCTGAAGCATCTCCATTTCCATGCAAGCCAGACTTAGTCACTCAAAATAAATGAATATATATTTTTAAATAATATTACTGTAGGAAGTTCTAACCTGCAAAGGTGCCCAACATTAGATTAAATAGCACCATAATCTTCCTCATTTTTGTAAAATAGATAAAGTTTTTACTCTTTACGACTCAAATTTGTATACTTAATCAGACACACCAAACTGATGACCCTTCTATCAGAGCCCTGAACAATAATTCAGGATTATCTTTTGTACCAGCTGAACACTTTCCTACTGGAAAGCCTTGCCAAGAGCCAGGCTCAATCAGTTGCAGGGTGAGGAGCTGCCCTGGGCATGAGGTGGAAGTGGGAGGGTGGCAGAGCTGCATGTGCTGTGCTGTGCTGATCTCCTTCTTCCCTGTGGCTGATAGTGAACCCAGTTCACCTGCAGCTGCTTTACAGCTCTGCCTTTCACAGCCCTTTCTGCAGTGGCTAAAGCTCAGCCTGAATTTGAACCTGCTGTACTTGAAACAGGCAAAGTATTTCTTACTGGGCTGGATATGGGCCAGAACCCTTGGAAACCTGCTGCAGTCTCTGTAATCAGCTCAGCAAGTTCATTGCCTTTGCACAATCTCCCCCCTTGCTAGGGCAGCACTGGGATGGGTTCCAGGTAACAGTGCTGGGCAGGGCAAACAGACACAGGCTCTCTCTGAGACCTGCTGGTAGTGCCTTCCTCTGGGTACTTGCTTTGTGAACTTCTTGGTTCACAGGCACAGCACCAATGCCAGAGTAGCAATAAAAGCTTCCCAGATATGTGACAGTTTGCCTTAAGTAAATGCCTTACACATGTATTTACATCACTAAGGTGTTTTGTTTGTGAGTTTTGCTCCTTGCCACTTTTCCCCTTTGAGAGCCCACCAAAGGTGCTTCTTGGGACCTGTTCTGTCTTCCCAGCTCACCACCCAGATGTTCCCAAAGCCTTGGGATGCACTGCTGGCAGGCAGGACAGCTTCTGCTGCTGCTCCCCAAGTTTCTCTGGGGGAGTCAGTGCCTTAGAGGTGCACAGGGCCCCTCCACAGCAGCAGGCTCCAGTGGGATCCTTGTCTGAATCATTCATTAGGTCATTGATGAGTTAATGCTTGTACAGTGCTCTCTATTTCCAGTGTTGTGTAAGAAGTAATTTACAATTAGTAAATAAACATTTCTTCATTGATGTTTGTACTCAAGCTATTCAAGTCACCTTCATGTTTTCTCTTCAGCCTACTCCCTTCCTCACTGGTCCATGGGGCAGGGTTGATCACATGTGAATTAAATGTAATTAGGCTGAAAAGTTGATGATGAAACTGAAATTCCATCTGCATCTTCCTAATCATTTTATTTTGCTCAGGAAGTTCTTGAGCTGTTATTGTCCTCTGGGGCTAGCACAAGTGGGGGTCACAAACTAACTTTAAAAACTACAGTTTTTCTGCATTGCGTTAGAAATTATTTGTCAGTTATTAATGGACTGAAACGGCCTAAAAGTGACACTCATCAAGTCTGTCTTTTTGTCCAGAATAGTATGCAATAAATAGCAACTCACTATCAGTGTTTTATGGTTTTGCACTGATCTGTATACTGCAGGAGGAACTTCTTCCCTTGCCTCGCTCCAGGTATCTTTTTTGCTAGAGATTTTCCTTTTGAAACTGTGGTTTTTCAGGTAACATTCAGAAACCATTTCTTTTGTTGTTGTTTTTGTAGTTTTCCTTGTAGTTCATTGATTTGTTCAAACCAAAAACTCAAAGCCAATCTCTGAGGCTGTCAGCCTATTTAGCTGTGGAGGAAAGTCCACCAACTTGTGTAAATAGAGACGATAGCGAGTGGCCCAGCAGGCTGCTGCAGCTCAGGGCCTGCCTGGCAAAGAGCTGTGCTCAGCCCCAGCTCCAAGTGGCCAGGGGGGCTATTCATGGGGCCACAAAACTCATGGTACCCCTTCCCTTTCAGCCTCCTCTGGCTGAGCAGCCACCTGCAAGCTGTAGTGCAATAGTCCTCACACCTCTTTTATTGTTTCATATTAGAGTTGCTGTTGCCAGCAACACTTTGTAAGGCAATAAGCACACTGCAAGCTCTGAAGTTTTGGGTTTTTTTTAAGTTGATTCATCTTAAAAATCTGACCCGTTTTTCAAAGAAGGTAACCAGCATTTGTACTTTGAAATTTTTGTTAAAGGCAGTATGGTTAGAAATGCCAAAACAAAGTTTAACCAAGGGGCCATTCTGTCACTCCTGGGCAAAGGGGAGGGCCCTGCACTGTGGATGCTCATAGCATTTTGGTTTATGATTAAAGCTGAAGAAAGCAGAGAGTGGCAGGTCCTGGGTTTTGTGTTAATTTTCACTGGCTGGCCTTTGCAAGACTTTGGTCACTGAAATGAAACCTTAGCACAATCTGCCTGGCTGCATCAGCATTATTCTTTTCCCACTTCTACCACTTTAGAGCCTTTCTTCTTGCCATTAGCAAACCCTCAAGCCCCAACAACTGTCAAAACCCTCCAGGCAGATGAAAGGAAGTGGATCCATTTTCTCTAAACTGAAATTCTCTAAAATATCGTAGCTCCATGATATTTTATGAAGAACCTCTTAACAGATCCAGCACTTCAGCTCAAGAATACCTTTTGAAGGCCAGCAGAGCCTGTGAGTGGGACAGGGATTGAAGTAATCCCTTCCCCTGCCCCATTTAGAACCTCTCCTGGGAGGAGTTTTATCTGCTCCCATCCTCTGCTGTCAGCCCCTTACTCTCCATATAGGTCCTGAGCAGCTTTGCAGTTACAAAAGGTCTGCAATAGCATCACAGAGCTTCATGCTCTAGTTTTAGAAAAACAGTGAATTATAATATATCCTCTATAAGGTAAGAGTGGCATGTGACGTAAGGAAAACCTTTATACTTTGTTTCAAGCCTTTACATTAATAACTGTGGTGTCTGTGACCTCCAAATAGTAGTATTTTTGTTGTTCCTCTGTACTGGTGATTCACAGAGCAGAGAATGAAGACATTTGTGATCAGTTAGACATCAGCTGCAGCTATTAAAATGCAAGGAAGACCATCAGTTAGTTTATAAAGCCATAGATGATGATGCTGTCTAATCCCCATCTCCAGACAGGTTCCAGTGATAACGAAGTGCATGGGCTTTTTACACACTATAAATAATGTACAGCTCTGGCCTTTGGACATAGCTGGTGTTTTCTTAGAATACCTTTTTCCTGGACTGCCTCCTCTTCTGCCTGTGCAGTTACGGGCAAAAAAGGGAATTTCTGGAGATCTCAATATAGTTCTCATACTGTATTTTTTTCTGCTTTATCAAACAATATTTTAAAAACCCCTTGATATGTATTTTCTAATACTCTATATGAAAACTTTGTCAGCAGCTTCACACTTTTCTCGACAGTGTATATAATCCTGGAAAAGTTTTGGTTTATTCCAGCTGCAGTATGTGCACTCCCCCTTAGAGTCACTCTGTGGCAAAAGAGGTGTGAAAAAAAAGTATTTTCTGTGAACACACATGGCATCAGGCAAGGAAATTCTGTTTAAAAAGGGCAGAAGTGAATCTGGACAGTTGTAAGGTAGGGAACTCGACTAAAACTACCAATATGTGCAGAGACTGAGTCTAAACAACCAGAACCTAGTAGAGAAAAGCAAGAAGTCTGGGAAGCCTTCAGCCACCCTGCTGGCTGCACTCTGCCTAGGACTGACTCTGTGCTAGCTCTGTCCTAAGAAGGATTGAAGAAACTCAAAATGCCATGCAAAAAGAAAAAAAAAAGGGGGGGATTTGTTATGGAGGGAAATTTCAGATTAAATATGTGTGCTTTGGTGTCACTCTATTGACTGATACTTCTGATACCCATTATTACAAGCAGGGCCAAGGCTGGTGTGCCATCTTCCAAATTTCCTTCCAAAACAAGAGCTCAGGAAGACCCTGGCTGAGATCATCATTTCATTCACCTGTTTACTGTTGCTTTCCACTTGCACACAAACCACGGGGACCAGCTGGGATCTGTGCCCTGCACACTGCAGACACAGCACATGAGTTATCACTGTCTCCAAAGCTTCTCAGCACAGCTCTCACATTTGAGCTCATCTAACAGGGCACTGTGAAAGAGAGCACCATTTCTCCATGTGGTCCTCCTCCACTTCTCATTTGGTCATTTTTAAGTGGAAAGGGTGTTTATCCCACACAATTTCATGTAGCAGGTTGAATACATATAATTTGCCTTCATTATGTCTGTGTGGGGAGAAAGGAAATCTGTAGTGTCGGAAAAGGCTATCCATCTGTTTGTCATGGAAGAAAAAATATTTCAGACCCTTTAGGGCACATCATCCAATGACTTTGGGCTGATCTTAATGTACTGTTCAGGTATCTCAGCTTACCCAAGAAACTTAAGCAAAAAATTCAGGAGGCCACATCAAGGTGGTCCATGCTAAGAATGTCAAATATCAAGACAACTTCATATGTAATGTAGACAAATACTGACATATTTCCAGCCTTAACAGAATATTTTTTACTTCAAGGCATTAGTTCAAATATGAAGCTATCAACATGCCTACTGCAAGAAACAACAGGTGGGGTTTTTCCTTTGCATCTCATAAAGAAGTTAAAACCTGTGCAGTACCAGTTTCAGTAATCTTTGAAATCACATCTGAGACAGTTGAAGAGTAAAGCTCAATGAAAATTCACACAGCAAATTACAAGTGTGTATTACAGGCTTAAGAGGAAGTGGGGATGTCCAGAGCAAAGTGGAGAAGGGCTGAGGTATCTGGAGGTTCATTCTCACCTGTCAGTGGCTGGTAAATCAAAGTATGGTCAGAGGCAAAAAAGGCACAGCAGTACCAGTGGAAGCTGAACCTGGGACCATTGAAAGGTGAATGTAATCCATTAACTGACTTGGATATCAGAATATCCAGACTCAGAAAAACTTTATAGTTTCTCTTATTTTCCTGCTGTGAACTTTTTGAATGAATTTTGGTTTTAAGGTATATCAATAAGTGGTACTTACAGAACAAGCACAAGGAGCTTTTTTAACTTGGGCCATTTCAGCTTTCTTAGAAGGAAATTCAAGTAATCTTTCCTGGGTATGAATAACCTCAAAGGAGCAAGAACCATTCCTGTGATGTTTCACTTGTGTTGCACAATGCTGAGGCGTGGGGCTGTGTGGGAGAGAGGTCCCCAGCCCCAAGGAGCAGGGGCAGCTGCTGGGCAGTCTGCTGCCCTGGGGTCACTGAGAGACCTCTCCAGAGAACACCTGGACCTGCAGCCTTCTGAAAACTAAGCTTGGCCATAGCCATTTCCCAGCCATCCCTCTGCCCATCCAGCTCTGCATCCTTTGGAACACTGCTTCATGAAACTCTAGCTTTCCTTAGGCAAGCACAACAAACCCCATCACCAATCTCCCAGGTGTTGGATTCAGTGCTTGGTTTTGAGAGACAAGTGGGAGAGAAAGAATAGGAGGAAAATGCTGACCCCCTCTAAAATCTGGATTTGCTATCTTATACCAACTTTAAATGTCTTCATTTAAAGCTAAATGGTTGTACATTTTATGGATATACATTTGTGCTCTGTTGCTTTCCGTGTATGTTCTGTGTCAATAAACTCAATCTTGTCCACATGTGCATTTTGCAAGCTATATGCTGCTGGAAGGTGTGGTTTTGATTGGACTTCTGTTCATATTATTTTGTATTTTTTATAACAGACTGTTACCAGAAATATTCTGAATTCCACGTGGATATTAATGAGTGTGTTTGCTTGAGGTCAAATATTTCCTAGGAGCATTGCATTAAACAGAATATATCAAAATATCCAATAAACTGTTTTCAGGACCATTCAGACATTCTTTCACCGTGTCAGAAAAATCCCCAAGAACCAAATGACAGGCACTCTGAGGACAAAAGCAAGCAGAGACACAAGCTGGGGAGGGCAAGAGCTGCATCCTTCTTCCTCCTGCTCTTTTCCCAGTGACTTGTGATGTGTGATATTGTATTTCTGTGTGGGTACATCAGCTGCACAAATATACTGGTTGGTTGGCAGGGCAAGGAGTCAAGGCTTCAGTTACTGTTACCCCAAATTTTCCTGCCCTTGTGGTAGGTAAGCCCCCATGGCATCCCTGGAGAAATGCTCTTGCTTCCTTGCACAATGACTGTCCTTTTGGGCACAGCTCCACCCTCTACCTCTGAATAATGGTCTTGTTTCTACAGTGGAATGTGAAATAGGGAAAAAGGAGGTGGCCAGAACTCAATGAAGGAATAAAGAAGAGCAGATGAAGCAATTTTGGCATGTTCTTTTGATGCTCTTGCCCTCGATTTCCCTACTCTTCTTCTAAGCCCACTGCAGTTATTTCAGTGTGAGTGCTGCTAGCCACATGGATAAGATTCAGCTTGCAAAAAAATGTATGCTTTCAGCAAGGAAGACTTACCCTTTAACCTTTAGCAGCCATTTCCTCTGAAAAGCACAAGTTTCATTTTCACTTACAGTGAAAAACGTGTGGAGGGGGAAGGGGAAGAGAACCTCATCTCTGTAAAATACCCGAATGGTCCTGTTTTCATCCTCTGCACCAAACTTCACATAGCTCTTTTTGCATTATGCAGTGTGCCCTCAGGAAAGAGATCTGGCAGGAAAAGCAAATGCAAACTCTCTCGTTAGTCTTGAAAGACCTGGTTGTGAGCATGTGGGGTCAATCCCCTTCAGCGGGTTCATTTTTCTTCATTGCAGTTTCATGAATTTGGCCATAAGCAAAAAGTAGGTTTTAGTTAAAAAAAAAATAACCTTAAAAGCATATATAGTATTCATTAAATAAAACTGAAAATTGCATGCCATATTGGAAAAGTCAGGAAGGTAGAAGACATTCCACATCCCTGCAATATATCCAAATCTATCACAAACAATATACTCTAGCACTAGCAGCCAATCAGGCTGTACTTTGACCTGTGGTAAACTCATGTAACTCATGCTAATAGTCCTAAAAATTAGATGAAGAAGAAAGGAATTTTCTTTCTTTCTTTTTTTTGTTACTTGAAACACTTGTGCTCGAATGCTTTTCTGCTTACAACATATGGAGTTTTTTTTCAGGTATGACATGACTTGAAAGATAACATACCAGAATGATAAGCTTTACTGCAAGTCAGTGATTTTTTAATTCAGCTCATTTTTCTAATCATCAAATATGGTTACCAAGAGAGAAAAGTTGACTTCAACTTCAAGGGACACAAAAGCTCCCATCCCTGTTGTTTCCTGAGCTCCTGCCCTTCTCCGTGGAGGTTGCCCAGGCCAAGCATTGTAGGGCGATGGTGCAGTGTGATGAATTTCCATATAGGCCTCATCTTTGCTGCAGGATTGCTGCAGTGGAAGGTGCCTGTGCAGAGCCCTTCTCAAGAGGCACCTTAGCCCCAGGCACAGCACCCCTGAGCCACTGCCTGCCTTCCCTGCACTGCCTTCTTCTCCACAATGGCATTTCTAAAGCCTTCATACATTTTAAATGTGTGCTGTTAGGTGTCCACCTTCCTGTGAAACCTTTTGAAATTATTTTTGAGTGAAAAGTCCATGATCTTATGAAAAATTCTACTTTCAAACTTTTTGGTCAAACAAGTATCATCACATTTTCTCATGCCTCAAAAAGATCATCTAAAAGAAGCCCTTGGTCCCCCAGCTGTAAGGACTCCACTTGGTCACCAGCCCTCTGTCACATACACATTTTAGCATCAGCAGCTCTCAGGATATTTCTCAGTACTCACTGAGCCCTGCTAAAGCTCTGCTGTCTTTGCAGAGTTGAGCAGAGAGGGGAGAGCATCCCCTTCCAGGCAGCAAAGGGTGCTAAACACAATGCTGGTGCCTTTCACAAGATGTCATTGTGTACCAATAAGCATATAAACCACAAAATACCTGGCGAAATTATAAGATATCATTGTAAGCAAGATTAAGAGATTTGACTGAAAAAAATTAAAAGCTTGTCTATGAAATACAATAAATATAATTACGTGAGAAATTCCCTCAATGTATTGTGAACTAATAGAGAAGTGTTAATTGCAATTTTTTTTTTTAAGGAAAATGCAATGGATTAATCCTCTTACGGAAGTCAGCATAAATGACTCAGTAGAATGGGGAAAAGGTGTAAAGGAGAGAGTTGAGTGTGTGAGAGCAGAGAGTGCATAATGTATTAGCATCAGCAACACCGCCTGATGGGTGAAGGCTTTTATACTATCTCTCTATTGATAGGTATTTCAACCAGCAGTAAAAAACTGCTCTTGACACTCATCTGTAGGGAAAAATATCCACATAGTCTTTGCTGTAGGACCAATTAGCCTGTGGAAGCAGCTGGGGGGGAAGGGGGAGGTGCGGGATATAAATGCGGGATGCATCCACACTTGATTACTCTAATGAAATGTCCATTGATTCCTATGGATTAATGTGAGAAGAACGGCAGCTGCGGAGTGGCTAACACCTCTAGGTCAGCAGCTCCGCGTGTGCGTGTGCACGAGTGTCACGGAGGGGGTAGCGCAGAGCCAGCCCAAGGTAGACAGGAGAGGCTTCGTGTGGCTGCCGAGGGAGAGGCGGCCGCGACAGCCGGCGACAGAGGGACATCCGCGGGAGGCCGCAGCGAGGGGCTGCGGGGACAGCGCTGTCCCTCCCCGCCCCTCGCTGCCGCGGCCCCCCGCTCCCGTTTGACTTTGCTGTGAGGCAGGCTGAGCTCACAGGTCATCTGTTTTTGTTAGATTAATTTGATTCAGCATGTAGGAATAGAGGGCTGAGCGGGCTAATGGCTCTCTGCAGGTGACATTGGGGATGGTCAGCGCTCGCATCCTCCTCCCCCATCGCTGTGGCTGCGCGCAGAAGCCGCCGACGAGGGGCTCCCTGTGTGTCAGGGATGTCGGTCCTGCACCGCAGCACCTCGCTCCGGCCAGCTCCTCCTCACGTCTCAAACACTAATCCCTTATCTCCTGCGCCGTGTCATGTAGAAGGACTTAATTACAACGAGGGGCGAGGGATTTGCCGAGCGGCTGCAGCGCTTGGCGCGGGGCTGGTTTTACTGCACGGGGAACGGAGTTACGGGGACCCTGCCGTAATTGTCGCAAGAGATACAACACATCCTCTCGTGCACTGATTCTGATCTTTTGGAGTTGAAGGTGATGTGCTGTGCCAGGAAAACACAGGGGTTTTGTGTCCAGGGAACCCTGGAGGAGCCACTGGAACCTTAAATTGTACTAGAGAAGAGGTCGATGTGGAAATATGAAAGGGTGAAACATTTAGGCTGGGACTCTAGAAATTATATTTCAGATTAAACATAAGTATATCTGGGCCAGATTTGCACTGGGATACTCTCCCACCGTTGTACCTGTGGTCTGGTTCCTCTGGTCGCAATTGAAGGGAAATCTGTCTCTGTTACTTATTCCTGAGGATGAGGAATCTTGTAGCTGTATTGCATTGTGAGGAGAGCTTGACTTCAGTTAAGAGCACAAAATAACCAGACACATTGTGGCTGTTGTTTCAATGCACCCTTCACCACATCATTGTAATACTTAGGAACAAGTACCACAGCACTTACCAAAAATTTTAGAAACTGTTTCTTTGCAATGCATACAGATGTGGTCAGGAAATTGCAAGACCCAGGTGGCCATGCAAAGATCAGGGTCCCCCAGGAAGTGCAGGATCTGAGGCTGGGTGTTAATATTCCTGCTACATTGTGCTAACTCGGGGGGAAAGGTGAATCCTAACTCTAAAAAAGGGATTTGAGCAACCTGCTACTGGTTTGGCAACCATTATATCAAATGCCCAAAACTGATGCTAAGAGATAATTTGGTAAATGTGCACGTATGCTAACATGGGCAGAAAGAGGTCCAAGTGTGGGATCACGCAGAGGTCTCTCCAAAGCTCTCTGCTGAGCCCAGCCCTACTAGCACCAGGGCTTCAGCCCACACTGGGTGATACTTGGCACCTCCAGTTTTCATGCCATTGAGTGACAAAACTTTGCATCACCATCTGAAGAGCATAATTTATCCCTGAAAACACAAATCCTGCACTCTGCACTCCTTGTGTTTGTATGTATGTATTTCCCCAAGACTGCTCCATAGCCACTTACCCTTAACAGACCTGCTCCTTCTTGGTGGATGCACAAACCCCAGTGGAGCAGGTGGCTGGGACTGAGGCTGTGCCCCACCTGTGGCCACACTGTCCCCAGCTGTCCCATCTGGTAAAGGGCACTGGAGGGGGGCAGGAGGGTGTTGGCCTCAGTGTGCAGTGCTGACCTTCACTACTGCAGCCAGACCTACCTAAACATGCCTCCACCTCCTCTGATGACAATAAAACACATGCCTTTAGTCACAGTATTAATTTCTGTCAGTTCAAAAATATGTTTGTCAATGATTCCTCTTCTTAGTTCAGGATTTCCCCTTCTCATTAACTAGTATTTTAATGTTCTGCTCTCGTGCAGAAACACCTTGCTTCTCTCACATGAAGAATGGTAACTGAGTAAAGATTTTTGTCATGCTGCTTTTCCCCTTTTTCATAGTGGCAGGATTTGCAGTGTGCTGTCAGCATAGGTGCAGTTTGAGGAATTAAAATGCAGTGCCTGGATGTGTTTGGCCACTGTGGCTCAGGGTGTGTGTGTGTGTGCAGGCAGCCATGGAGGCAGCTGGGCTCTGGCAGCAGGGCTGTCCCTTTAAGCCTCGCCAGTGTATTTTTAGAAAGCATAAATAGGCTGCATTCTCCCACTTGCTCACTATCCAAGACATAAAAAGGAAGGGCTTTCTGCTTTCTTCAAGTCTCCTTCCCCTGCTGGCACCATATAAGTCTGTCTTTTAAGCAGTACAGGTCCACAGCCCTTTTTTTTTTATTGAGAAGCTGCAGAACTCTAACCGGTGGTTCAATAAATTGTATTACATCCCCTTCGTACTGAATGCCCTACAAGCTTTGGCTTTCCATGTGTAATTGCAAGCTGTTATTAGCCCAGAGCTTTGTCCGTTACTGTGCCACACTATTGCTGAGCGGTCAATTTTTTTCCCCTGCCATTTCCTTTGCTCACACCATGCTGACCACGTTGGCCAGGGGCTGCCCGAGGTTTATAGTGCAGCATTGATTTTTCTTTTCTCTCAATACTGACAGAATCATAGATCCAAGGCAAATAAAGAAATGCATTCTGTGGTGATGAAATGTCTTTCGTTCAGCCTGGATTGAATCAAAGGCCATCACAGAAATGTTCTGCACTACAATGCTAGTGAAGCTTAAGGCATTGTTGGAAAATGAATTTTCCATTTTCTTAGCTGTAATTTGGATTCTCAAATCACTGTGCTAAAAATAATCAGATAAAACTGAATATAGACTACAAGCCTATGTAAAATGCTATTTGTTAAGTTTTTGCAAGCTGCTGCAGCTGATATGAATCTGGCAATAGATCAGAAAAGTAATTGCTTAGGTGGATTTCTAGTAAGTATGTTGCATTATTCTGAATACCAAGGTATAAGATGATTTCTCTGTAATTCATAAACTCCATGGTAAATAACCAAACCATAAAGATACATTTTGCATATCTACTGGAGGGAGAGGTTTCCAGTGACAAAAAACACCTTATGTCACCTACATCTCCCTAACAAGTATTATTGCTTTTTGGAAGGGGGGCTGAAGGGTTTCTTTTAGACAGACCAATGTCATTTTTCCCATTATACAGAAGGAACTCTAGAAGTAAAAAGAGTCTTTGGGGACATAGTAAGGTCACACAGTGAATCTCTGTCAAGGCCTGAAAGAGAACTTCAATCCTCATAAGTTTAGCACCATTTTCAATGTAAAATAAAAATAGCCATGATTTTCATGACATCTGTGGGAATGGGTCACTCCATATGACAGTCACTAGCCCAGGCTGTTAGAAACCCGAGGTGTCCACAGTCTGTGTGCCTGGCTGCACTGGCATGGGAATTCAGCATTCCATATAAAGGAGCACCTTGACTTATTTTCAGGCAAATGTAATTTCCTGCAAGTGAGTGTCGATTAAGGAACTCAGACCTGTCATCTTGGAAAACTGAAGACAGAACCACATAGTAAAGATTTCTCCACATTGTGGGATTTTCCTTCTCTTTTTTTTTTCCTGTGTTATCAAGGCTCATGACTTAACATTACAAATTGAACTCAATTCACCATCAGGGGCATCAATATTTTCATCCTTGAAAAAAACAATGACTTTTTCCCTTTCCTCAGTTTTCCATGATAAGTTCATAATAAGTTGTGCAGAAAAACTGTGCAGAGGATTCTTGTGTTCTTCTTCACAGGAGTTTCCTCTGCAGCCTGCAGAGGTAAAGCCCCAACTTCTGCAAGGTCCCAGTGTCAACATCATCATACCTGGCACCCCAGAATGTTCTCTGACTCCACACTTCAGGGAGGTTTCGTGTGCTACTGAGGAGTTGGCACAAAAACAAACAAGAAAAAAGAGAGAAGGAAAATGTACCCAGGGAACAAAAAGAGTGGAGGAGAGGAGCATTTACATATGAAAATAACAGATAGATTCAGCAAAGTTAAAACTACAAATTCAAAAAATAAATACATTTGAATGTTGCCCTTGGGCAAAATTTCATTAATTTCCTAGCTTTGGACCTTCCTTTTTCTCCTTGCTTAATGGCTACACATTTGATATCAATGTGCACTGGTTCACAGCTCTTTCCTCAAAATCGTATTCCTGGCAATGTGCAATTGGTCTTTACCCTGCATGACAAATCAGATTATTTTTCTTCACTGATGATCCAGAAAAACTCTAAAAAACAAAATAAAACCTTTTTGGGTCCAATTCAGTGTCTTATTAAACCTGAAATGCTTCTGAACTTTTTTTGTTTTCATCAAAAGGCCATGAAGAATTTCTTTCCCTATCCCAATTTGTGCAGTAATTTTCCCTACAAAATTTCTCAAAAGGTTACAATGTGACTGAATCTGTGTTAATCACTGTAAAAGACTGTGCAGTGCTATGTGGCTTTCATTTGTTAATTTTTAAGAATGCTCCACAGTGGAAACAGAATCAAGGATAGATCCATCCCATTTGTTCTCACGAGGTGATTCTCACCTAAGGTTCAGAAACCCTTGAGAAACCCTTTATTTTCTCTACCTCACATTTTGTCCAACTCCAGCCTTATGGTGTTCAGTAAAACTATAGCAAAGAAAATTCTGGTCTGGAATCAGCTGCAAACCAACTCCAGTCCTGGGAGGTGTTGATCTGTCTAATGCTCCTCTGTATGAGACCTGCAGTGATTTTCAGATCTTGCACCCATATCATTATACATATATACATACAGTTGCTGTAAATGTTCCTTTTTAAGTAAACCTTCTCCAGAAAATTAATTAAAATCTTTCACTTGCTGGCTTATGCAGATGAATAGACCTCAACAGTAACCAAAATGAAGGACTGCTACTTGGGTGCAATAAAAACTTCAAATTCACTTGCCAGGATTTTTGACAGCAGATTTGCACTGAAATTTAAAATTCAGGTTCAGGGTTTCTCTTTTGGACAATATGTTCATTAGAAACAGGACAAGATAAGGAGTGGAGGTTTTCAAGTCTTGGTAAGCAGTCCAATGCTTACAAAGGTACGCCTTGTAAGTCACACTTACAAAGGTACTGGGGGTACAGTTGTATGAGGTAGAAACAAAATTAAGATGTGTGTAAAACTATGAACAGAGCTGCTGTTCTTCCTCTGTCTATGGATTATGGATTTGTGACATCACTTATGGCTAAAATCCAGCCATTGCTCTGTACAGGCTGCAATCAGGAATCTCCACTATAAATTCTAGGAAGGGGAAAGTGAGGAGAATCTACAAACAGGATTAGTGTCAGGGAATGCAAGCGTGATGAATACTTTCACATATTACCAAATTGTATATAATAGCCTAAGTAGGTAGGAAATCATTGTCAGGGGAAAAAGCTGTTAATTGGATCATATACAAAATGTAATGTTTTTTTAATGTCTCAGCTGGTGCATAAGTGCTTGTTGACTGTTGCATGATCTGTGTTTTTATCAAATGCCCATACGAGCAAGCAGCCATGATAATTAACATTTAAGGGGGATGGAAAAGATCAGCTATGCTTGAGTTCCAAATGGATGTCTCTTCTCTGATCCACTGAGTTCACAGCTTTAAGTGTAACAAGTAAAAATGGTTGAACAAGCAAAGAGCAAAGGAAACGAGAGTGGCATCAAAATGCAAAGCAGCTCCTCCACCATCTGCCATTCAGTGGGAAAGCACCATTCTGTTCTCCTTCCTCTGTCAGCAAGGAGCAGCTTCTGGTTTAAAATGACAAAAAAGGCAAAAAGAAGTTAAGATTTGTGTGGCTGTAAGAAATGTTAGTAATAATGATTTCAGCTCTCCTGTGATAATATTGGAGATCTGGCAGGAGCTGTCAGCTTTGGTTGGTCTGAGGGCCAAGTGTGGGGCTGAGTTTGCAGCTGGTTTTGCAGGAGGCATCTCAGCTGCAGAGCCAGGGCAGCACTGCCAGCCAGGGCAGGCCCAGTTTGAGTGTACAGATCACAGCCTTCATCAAAGATGTGTAACTTGAGTTTCCCCTGTTCTCTGAAATCTGCTAAAGGGAATGCAGTCAGCTCCCAGCTGCTTTCAGAGGCTGAGGCCATGCTGCCTGCCAAATAGGGAACATTCACTTGTGGTTTTCCCTGCCCTGCCACAGTGTCCTCTGTGCTGGCAGCTGCCTTAGGTGATTTGGTGATCCTCTGCACCTCTGGCCTGCAAAAACAGTGACATCAGCAGAAAGTCTTTACATGTATGACAAAACAGAAAGTTGTTTGTTAAGTGAACCACTTTCTGTTTTAATTGCATCTATAAAGCCCAACTCCCTTTTGAGGCACTCATCTTCCTCAGCCTCTGTGAATGTCATCTTTCAGCAAAAGATTAGCAGGGATTCCCTTTTGGCTCTTTTTGGCAGTCCTCACCCTACAAACACTGCGACTGTCTGGAGACCTGATCCTTTTCTGTGTACAGGTCCCTGCAAAGCTGCTCAGTGTCTTGAGGCCTTCCAGGTTTGAAGTTTCCCTCAGCACCTTGTCCAGCCCAATAGGTGCCCACTTCTAAACAGCTGCCAGTACACATGCATTTGCATAAAACATACAGAAAACTAGCAAAATTATGATGTTCATTGGGATGTTCTGTCTAAATTGAGACTTTTAAGCGCTAATAATAATTAACTACTTTCTTAGCAACGAAAAAGTCTTAAATGCCTATTTACTTAACAGTCCCCTAGGGTGTCTTTGTTCTGAATGGGCTAAAAAATCTTAGCTGCAAAATAAGCAGGCGATTCCAATCAATAGAGCCAGAGGACTATATTGATTACCAGAACTCCATTCTTTAGTCATTAACCCTGTGAATTCTTTACAAAAGCTGTACAGGACAATTCCTAACCACTATACCATTTGAGGAGTCATTCAGATATTTGAATGTCATTAAACTTTCATAGCTTGTTTACAGCCCTTTCAGCCTCGCCTGAAGGATTGTGCTCTGAGCCTTGCTGCCACACAGCCCCACTTTGCCCAGCTGAACTGACAAACAGCATTAATCAAGCCCAGAAATTTCCTCTGCAGATATGATTTTCTTGTTGGCTATTGCTAGTGTTGCTACAGAGCAGGGAAATGGGTCATGGAAGAAGAGAAATAATATTCTTAGTTTTTCCACATTTCAGCTTCAAGCCAGAAAACTCTGATGATAAACACACCTTTTATCCTTGAATGGAAAACTACTCATGTACCCTGTAGGTCCCTTTCTTTGTAGTGGATGCCACAGGGCTCCTTACGTGGACAGGAGGGGAATGACACAAAGTGGGCCACTGTGGGGAAGGCAACTGTGAGGTGGGAGGAGGAAGAGAAGGAAGTGATGCTGGAGAGCTCCTCAGATCTCTCCACCTCCTTCCCCTCGCTGGGTCCTGCGGGACCTGCCCCCACGACACCTCCCTCTCAGCAGCCCCGTATTGAAGAGAAGATTCTCGCATTTCAGACTGAGAAAGTTCATGACACACGGTAATGGCTCTAAATGGTAAATTCAATCACACAGTCAACAATTGAATAGAAGCACCACAAATGAGCCAAATGCCAGCAATGTAAGGGGATGCTGAAAGAACTCCCAGTAGTCACAAGGCCACTGCAAAGACAGGAACCCTTCCTCTTCAAAGTTCAGGTGGCTTTAATGTTATCGGACATGCAACATTCTCTAATGCAATCTTCCTTTGCTATGGAAGCTGTGAACTGCTCAGCATCTTTGTAAATACACAAAATGGGAGTGGTAATTTCTGAATGGTTTCTCAGTGGTTGATATAAATTTCAGCCACAGTTTGTCCTTGGGCTGCTTGCTCCAGCTATTCTTTTATTGTTTATGGCTTTGTTCCAGTGCCCACTGGGTATGGGGATTTGGCTTAGGCTGTGTTTGTGCTGGTTACACAACAAAAACATTGTTTTGTTCCTCGCCTTCCACTGTACAATAGTTTTTAGCCACAGCAAGTAGATGAACACCAAAGAATCATTTGAGCTGAAGCTGAGGATCCCATTTAGAAATTAAGGAATAGCTTGAGAAACACACAGGAATCTACCTAAATATATGCAAAAAGTAAATGTTTTTTCAGACTCATATCTGAGAAATATTCCTATATTTAGACGCAAAATTGTCCTTCATCTTTTTTGCAATTAGTGCTTGATCCAGTCTAGCTCCAACATTCTGCCATTATCCTTATCTATTTGAAAACTTCCCAAGAGAGCTATAATGAGCTGGGGCCATTTTCATGACTATTGATTTCATGGTTAAAATTATAGTATTTGATTGTTATTTGACCAAACTGAGATTATTGTATGTTTTGAAAACAAGAGCATTAGCAGCAGTTGTCATGTCCCTAGAAAAGAACAAAGTCAGGAGCTGCCAAACAGCCCCAATTCCCCCGTGGTGCCACAGGGCTCTGTGGGAACCCCTCAGTGCTGCTGCTCTCCAGAGAGCGAGCAGAAGGCACACAGAGCTTCAGTGACCTTCCCAATGCCACCCCATGCATCATGGCAAATTTGGGACCTATGTCAAGTGTCCTCCCTCCCAGCAGGTGCCCTCACCCCTGGCACATCTACCTGGGAAATGCCCTGCAATGCTGCCTGGAGGCAGTGGGTTTGTTTTGTGGTGAAGACTCTTTCAGGACTGAAAGGCCTGAATTTCATTAAAACCCCTAGTAAATAAATAGTTACTGGACAACCATTTATGAAGTTTATTTTTCATTGTCACAATACATTTAGGAAGTGTTGGTAAATCAAGGACTTTCTGCATGCTCTGGTTCCTGCATTTCAACAGACTAAACCAATCACAATTAGCAATGGATTTCAGATAAATCCAGAAATGTTTTAAGCAAGTTCCTAAATATGATAAGAACTCCAAATACCTTTTTGAATAGGGTGTTTCAAAGGATTATTAGGGCTAAATGGTCTTAGGCATCATATGGACAGAACCACCTTTTTGTACTTTGGTTTATTTTTTTAGTCTGAAACCTCTCCATAGTTTATTAGACTAAGAGCATAACAGACCATCCTTTCTTTTCTCAAGAATGGCAGAACTGTTAATTTTAAGGTTGTAGTGACATTTTGAGCTGTGTGAAATCCAATACGGCTACAAGTATTTTCTGGCAAAACTATGGGCACCATCAGGGACTGGTAGAGTAGTGAAGCAGCAGGCCCCACTCCAGCAGGCAGGAGTTCATCTTCTGACTTCATCTTCAGAGCGGGAGCATTCTGACATCCCATTTTCTTCTAGCGGAGTCACAGGTCAAAGGGCAGTGAGACGCCTTCCCCAGCTGTCAGTGATGTGCCTCCTTGAAATAAATCAAAAACTCCTGCCCCCAGAGAGGCAGGTGGGGGCTTTGTGTCCATGTGGGCAAGATGGCTCGGCTGTGCTCTTGCAGGGCTCCTGTGAAGTTGTTCAGTGTGGGTGGTTCCCATGCTCAGGGCTCTCCTGAGCTCCCATGCCACGGCCCCCAGCCAGAGCTGAGCTTCCAGACATGTGAGACTGCCTTGAGAAATGCATGCAGCTAAAACTGCTCGCCAGTAAATGCACCCTTGCTGCATTTACAGCCTCCTCCAACTCAGAATAATGCCTCAGGGAGGAGCACAGTATCCTGGGGGACACAGGGGAGAGCAGATGGAGGTGATGGAGCTCTGCTGCACCCAACCAAGGAAGAAGGGAGCACTCCTCACCCACTCCAAGTAACATCATCTACATTTAATAGAGAGTTGGCTGCTTTCCTGTCCACTGCTGCCCTTTTACTTAGAAGTCTGACTCCTAGGAATTAGTTTTGAAGTGAGGCTGCAAGCAGACCCTGGCTGCACATGCCAGTGCTGTGTCCACGGGGAGCTGAGGAAAGGACCAAGCTTTAGATATGCAGAGCCTGCAGGTGATCCTGTTGCAGTTTGCAGACAGAAATGCCCAAAGTGGTTTAGTTAGAATAGGAGGAGGAATGATTCTAAACACTTGATATATCTGCTCAGAGCTGTGTAAGAAGCTCAGAAGATTGCAGGGTTCTCTCTGTATCCACCACCCATAAAATATCTGGGTTGTCAACCCAAGAAAATGCTCCCCTTCAAAAGTGCTGGGCCCTGTTGCTTTCACCACTGAAAAATCCAGGCCATTTAGTAACAGGTCTGTGCCCTCCAATTTCCAGAGAGATCTGGTACTGCCATCCTGCTGTCCCTGTGAGCCAGAGACACTTCTGTGGAAGAAATAGGTGCTTAAAGCCTTGTTCTGATTACATCTCCTCCACATAAAGCACAGTAACTTAACTCGAGCCAACAGTCACCCCGGTGTAAAACAGGATCGTGGCAGATCAGAAGCTGGGTTGTAATCCTCTCATTGCCCCAAAATAAATTTCCTTCTTGGCAGCAGGGCTTAGCAGCAAATGTTCAATCCTGACTTGTGCACGGCTCAGGAGCAGAGGAGAGGCAGCCCTGCGAGGGCTGCTGCAGTTCCACAGCTGCACCCAGAGCAGGCTGGGCTGCTGTCAGGGGCTCGTGGGGAGCAGCCCTGCAGCACAGCTGCTGCCAGTGGTGACATTTCAGAAGGTCTCGCCTTGGAGAGGCTTCATAAATGTCATCCTGGAAGTTCCCTGCTGAAGCTGCTGGTGGTGGCTGCACTGAAGGGAGTAGAAGCCAAGTGATGCCCCGGAAGGGATGGCTCCATGTCGGGTTTCTCCATCACTGTCACACATATCTCTGATAATATTTACTTACTGTTTGAAGGGAAAATGGCTTTCTAAAGCCATTACTTCTTTCTCCCGTCTGCTGTCATAAAGGTCTTTGTGATGGAATGATAAAGGATTCATCCACAAAAAAATGGACAGAGCAGGAAAAGATACCAAAATATAAGGGCATCTCTAGGCAGGGCACTCTAATATCACTGTGGTGCATGCTCTTGCATATGCAAAGGCAAAAAAACTAACTAAAAATAAATGGGTAAGATGAGCACTGATAATTGAAGGGCTTGAAAACTAGATTTGATTAAAGTATTTGTTTTTATAAGAGACATTTCATCCCATCTTATCTTTTCCTGTATTCCTTTCTGCTCAGTTTGGACTGCAGCCTCAGCACAGTGCAGTCTGTTTATCATTAGTAAGATGTAGGGTATATTAGAGCAGCAGTAACAGCAAGTCATTTAGAGTGTACGTCACAGGTTACAAAGCAAATAGGGAGGCTGTTTTATTATGCTGAAGCTGTAAAGCTTACACTAATACAAAATCTTGCTGGCAGTCACCTTGCTTTATTCTTCTTTTAACAACTTACTAACAGTGTGTAAATATAAAAGGAAACTTTGATTTTTCCATCCAGATACACTGAAAACTCTTTCAATAAAAATGCTAGGGTGCATTTAACACTGTGACCAGAAATATTGAAATTTGACAGTTAGGAGGTTAAAGGTTTCAAATTTATACACAGAGGTGTTTTGCTCCTGTCATGGTCATAGCAGCTTGCTCAGGGTAACCCCTTTTGCTTACTGAACCTTTGAAAAGCAGAGAACATTAAGCAATACATCTTGGTAGATGCCCTGGGATTTCACACCACCAGCAGAACCCCATGTGCACACAAAAAGTGAACCTCTTAGGTGAAAACTGGTCAAGCCTTTCTCTGCTTCTGCCTCATGTGCTGGCAAGCAGCTCTCTTGTGCTGCTGCTGCCAGCCTTTCCATGACAATCAAGGCAATTTCTGTCATTTTCAGGTATCAGGTGCTACTGCTTTTAATTTGTGCAAAAATCACTCAAAATGGTGGCATCCAAAAAACATGTACAGGAGCTATTACTGAGAGGTAATGGCATCAAATAAATAGGTCTTTTGCATTCCTGCCATAAAATACCCGCATAAAAGATGAAACTAGACAAATGTACTTTGCATCCCAAATGTCAAGATTTTAGGTATCCTCTAGTCTTTATTTTAGGAAATTCAGCCTGTGGTATATGTGTATTTGCCTCTCTACTGCCAGCTGAGAGAGTAAGTGCAGCTGAGAATAGGCAAGGTACCACAGTGCTTCCAACTTTTTCAATTCTGTTTATCAAGCCCTAAAAAAAAAAAAAAAAAAAAAAAGGCAGCTATAAGTTGATTTACTGAGCAACTATCCCTGCATAGACCTGCTGGAAACATTACAGCCTTGATACACCAGCAAGTAAAATGACCAACTGTTCTTTTTCTACTTCTCACAGTATGTAAGAGAACCACTATGGGCATTTCTTTTCATATTCACCATAAAACTGTCCTCATAAATATTACTACAAAAAAACAATTACAGTGAGCACACATTTTTACAGATGTTATTGCAGGCATCTCTGCAATATGAATGCAGCCCCCTTAAAGTGGGACACAGCAGGCTGGGACACAGAGGGGATACTGCAAGGCAGGCTGCTGTTTGCTAAATGTGCCCCCCACTGTCTCCAGGAGCTTGAGAAATTTAGGGTTGGGTCTAAACTCAGGTTATAGCCCCTATTCACTTCAAGCTGAGGATTTGCAGCCTCTGCCTTTGTTGCTTGCAGGGGCAGCACCAGGCACGGGGCAAAGCCCATCTGTTTGCTCTGGGCCGGGCCTGGGGCAGCGGGGTGGGACAGGGGGAGCTGCAGGAGGTCCTGCTACAGCCTTGGTGCTCTTACAGTGAGGGAACAGCAGGCAGCAGTGCAGAAGCCAGTTGCACACAGGATTATAGCAGCCCAATGAGTCTGTGAGAGTCACTAATTTGTTCTCTGGTCCTGGAAAAGAGCACATGGCTGTGCTGAGGCTGTACAGCACTCTCCCCCTTGCAGGGTGTGACAAGGCCAGGTGTATCTGAGGAGAGGAACTCTGTATCTTGCTGCACAGGTGTTTATTGTGTTTCAGGAGTGGAGGCAGAAGATGGTGTTGGGGAAGCATGCAGAAGGGATCACAATTTGCCTATAAGTGGTTTGGGCATCACAGTGTGCTGAGAAGTGGAGGTCACCACATCTCCTGCAATGCTTCAGGATGTTCAGCCCTGCCATGCCTCAGAAAAGATGAGACTGGAGATTTGACTTTACACGTTCTTTCAGGTGTAAACACCCAGCCAGGGTCAGGTAGCTGAGAGCTGAACTTTCAGTGTTCATGTTAGGAGAAATCATGTGTTTGTGCCTGGCAGAACTGTATCTCCTGCAGGGCTCCAGCTTTTTGGCTGTTGGTATCACTGTCAAATTAAAGCACGTGTGCCAGTGGCAACAGCTGAGCTGTTTTCCGTGAATAACATCCTGCTCATCCCAGCTCTCTCTCTGGCATGCTGTTCAGGGTACCAGCTATCACTAAGATCCAGCTTAAAGCTGAGGGACAGAGCTGTGGGGTAGAGGGCCACTTTAGGCAGTGAACAGAGAGACTGGATTAGGAAACAGCTAAAACAGAATTGTCAGTTAATGCCATTGAAAACATTGGACTCCTCTTCAGGAGCTGCTCTGGTCCCCAAGGCTTTCTGTGTGCCAACTAATTACTAGAAAGAGCCTTTGTGAGCTCCTTGTATTGGGTGAATCTCCTCTGTGTTGTTTTCAAGACATAGATCATCCAGGCCTTCAGAAATTCAAATTAAATACCATGAGGTAAATATACGCTGTATTCTTTATCTGTATCTCTAGTTTTGCTGCAGTTGGTTGATTGGTTTATTTTCCCCAAGTGTTTCTTTATTGGTCTGTTTCCCTCTCTGGAGCTGGGGCTGGTCTGCAGGAACCAGCAGCCTTCCAGGGTCCAGGCTCACCACCGGTACAATCATGCAAAAGAAGCAATTTTTCATTATTGATAAAATGTAATGTCATAATGTCATGGCCTTTCAGGTCATCATCTTTGTAAGTCAGCCATGACATTATCACAATTTATAATGATAACAAATGACCATAATGTTTGCATGTAATTTTCATTGGCTATTGCAGAATTCTAAAGTCACTCCTTTGAAGGAAGGATTTCATTAACAAGCTACTGTGATTACTGCTTCTACTGCAGGCTTTTTGCTAACATGAAGTCTATTCTGTCTGATACGGGAGATTTATGTACTTAGTAGAAATTTAAGATTTGGTAGCTCGTGGTTAGTTAAGTACTGATGCAAACTGACAGAATATTCCTGCCTTTTTATGGTATCAAGAGCTTTATAATATGCTTAAATACTATAATTTCTAGAGGTTATGTAAATACAGACTCAGTGAATATTACTGGCTAGAAGGTCTGGCTTCAGTGTCAGACTCATTCTTGACTGTAGTGTTGGCTTTACTTATTTAATATTTCATGATAAACTTAAAAGATTTACAGCTTCAGGAGCTGGTGAGACTCATAGGACGTTTATTTTCATGTGATATTTAGAGGCTGGAGCTTCAGTCCCCAAACACTTTAAACATATTCTTAGCTTTAACATCTGGACTGAGAACATCACTGGGGTGGGTTCCCTTTGCTCTGCAGGATCAGAACCTCAGAGTAAGTGCACAGAGTTCAATAGAGATGAATCTGGAGTACTTGTAGGGAGCACTCTGTCAATCTAATCCATAAATAAATACTCCTCTACTCCTGAAGTCCTCTGAAGCTAATGCATGAAAAACAATGAAATGCCTGGGCACTCCAGGCCTCTTGAAAAAACAGGGCCAGGCTTTTGTATCTGTCTGTGTGCACATGCATGTGTATGAAATAAATTCAAACAAACAAAAGTAAATGTTTCTGAAGGAGCAGCTGTGAGTTATAGTCTAACAGACTCCATGACAGACCACCAGGCAAAAGGACTCAGAGCTGCACAATTGGTCCCCAAGGGACACAGTGCCTCAGAGAGGACAAAGCAAGAGCTGAGGACTCGGCTGTGCTTTGTTTTGGCCCACGAGGCTTATCAGACTCATGTTGTGATTCATTTTTCATTGCAGCAAGAAGCTTGCAGAAAAAAAATTACCTTTTTCTTTCTTTCCTCTTCCTTGAGGCTGCTACTTTTTTTTCCACTGGAAATTATAAAAGTACTGCCCTTATGAAAAATATTAGCCTAAGTTTCAT
The DNA here is from genome assembly GCA_003676055.1 of Chloebia gouldiae. Taxonomy (NCBI): domain Eukaryota; kingdom Metazoa; phylum Chordata; class Aves; order Passeriformes; family Passeridae; genus Chloebia; species Chloebia gouldiae. The sequence goes on from QUSF01000015.1 coordinate 5,995,446, forward strand.
CCTTTGTCAGTGTGACACCGAGGCCACCTGGTTATGATGGCATTGTCCACTAGGTCATGCACACATGTAACAGAAGGCTTTCTTTCCTTTAGAGTGAACTGTATACAAAATGCCTCCTTGTCTGGAGAATCACACTTTATCTGGGGTATTCCCCAATTATATTCATGGCCATTCCTTTTGTAGGGCTTGTACATTACTCATATGGGGATCTCCTTGTTACTGTCTTTGAAATCCCCGCCATGAAGACTAGTTTCATCAATTTTCCAAGCCTAGTGGCCTACAAATGACCCAGTAAGGTCATTCAGCTCAGTCTCCATATTGTAAATGCCCTCAGACCAGGGGCAGTTATTTTCTTTGCTTACAAGAGTGGCTTCACCCTCAGCAGCCAAGGGGGCTGCACTCCACTGCAGTACACAGGCACACTTGCATCAGGATAAATTCTTTTAAGTCACTTTAGCAGCAAACTGCTTGAGCTATCAAAGTTAGCATGCACTGTGAGCAATAAGCATTAACCAGTCTTGGGTGATACCAAAAGAAAGCGAAGTGTCTGTGTTTAATTTTCCTTCTTGAAATGCCTTTTTATTACACATCCCCATTGCTCACTTTATTTGCTCAGTCTAAGTCAGATTTTACTTTCTTTTTTGGATGTGTTGACAGCACAAGGGCTTGGTTGTATCAGGGAACATTTTGCAAATTCTTGGAGAGATGGCTCAGGTTAATTTTCGCCCTGCTCCAGATCTTCTCCTATTGTTAGTGTCCCCAAAGAAATAAGACTCGAGGACTTGAGTGGACTTACCTTATTTTCTGTTTTGCTACCCCAAAAGACTTTTCTCTGAATTTTAAAGCTGATGGCTACATCACACTGCTTAATGATATTTTATTTGATGACACACATAATGAGATGCCTGTGAGATTATACCATTGCAACATCCATAGGATTTACATTCCACTAACACTTCATGGCTCTTCATGGCCCCACCTTCAGCTCAGCACTGGCCACTCACTGCTCTGCTCAGAAAAGTTGTCCTGCTTGACTTCATCTGGCATGGGCTCAGAAACTGCTCTTCCAGAAAGAGAGAAGAATCTAAATACTGCAGAAAGGCACAAGGATTCCATTGCTTTCTCTGACCAAGCCTCCTTAAGCACAGCAAGGATTTGCCAGGGTGCTGTCAGCCCTTGGGTTCATCTTGGTGTTGTTTTAGTGAGCCCTTCCTTGCTCCCTCCCACCGGATGCTCCTGATGCCTGAGCTCAGTAACCAGCTGTGCTCCAGCTGTGAGCATGGGTCTGCTCTGCTGCAGATGGCCAGAGTGCTCCCTGCCACCTGAGAAACAGCCACAGAGAGCAGCCAAAGCCTGCTTTTTGCTTGGCATAACCTGGTTTTGCTGAGCTGCTTCTTCACAGAAAGCAGTGGCACATGCCAGGCTCAGGGGTGGAGGATGTTACGACGTTCAGGAAACAGCAAGACAGGAGTTTCAGAGGAGGGGAGGTGGAGGTCAGCAATGCTGCCAGAGCAAAACCAGAACCACCTGATCCTTCCACAGCACAGTTTTGTTTTTCTGAAGGCTAAATGAGAAGTAGTGTAACATGCAGAATTAACAGAGATTGCTGTTTTGTCATTGAAAGTGGGTTTGCTGCCAGAACAGCAGTTTTGCTGCTGGGAAATGTCTGTTTGTACTGTCAGGCCTCTGCTCAGCACGTGCATGTGCTGTGCTAAAGCAAACGAAAGGGGAATTATACAATATTGAATGTGGACCTGTCTCTAAATGCATTGAAAATGTAGGTTATTGTCTTCTGGCATTTCCTAAAAAGCCTCTTGAGCTCCTGTTGGCAACCGCTGATATTGAGGGTACTTTTAGCTGTTTAAGTCTTCCTGTTCTAACAGGGGTCAAAGGGCTGTAAAGATCTTCTCAAAAGGATATAGAAGGAATCATTAAAAGGGAGGAGGAAGAAAGTGACAGAAGGTCAGCCTTTTTTTTTTAATGGGTGCATCCCCGAGGGGGTCAGACACAGTTGTGCATTATACTCCAGCTCCAGTACCTGACTTTTAGAAACCTACAGCAAATCTTATTAGCACTTCCATAAGCATAAAATACAGGACAGAGCCCAATGTTCCAGGCAGAAGTAAAAGAGAAAAACCATGAAATAAATCAATTTAGTCTTTCAAATTAATTTAAATCAACATAGTACAAGGATACGACCGAGATGAGGACAAATACTCAAATATGTGCAAGGCATTTTATGGTCCCTGGTAAGCATGTGCATGTATCTGTGTTTAATTCCCTTGTTGATCTTTTTTTCCTTAGAGACAAATTTACTGTATGCTCATTGCATGGCATGTCATGTAGCTTTTTGTAAGGACTGGTGTAGGGCAAAAAATTTACCTTTTTATGTGACACAGCCAAACAGAATTGTGAAGGTTTTCAGTGATTTCTAGACAGCAAGCAATAAACTGCGTTTGCACCCACACACTTACTGCCTAACACCCCATCTGGTAACATTTCCACGTCTCCAGGAAAGAAATCAATAGCAATAATCTGTGAGGGCCTCATAGGGTGTATATTTTTTTATCGCACTGCTATTTGGAATTTTTTTCCTATCTGCTTACAGCACTAGATTGTTCTTTTTTGTTAGCTAATGTTGAAATCCTGGAACTATTATTATATTTTATAAAAAGCAGGAACTAACACTGCGGTCAGAATAATATATTCTAAACACTCATATTCAATAATATCACAGTGTTCAGACAGCAAAGTCCTAGTCAGCGAAGGCACTGAAAAATCTCCTACAGTAAGAACCTGTGCATTTAAAATTATATGCTAGCACACTTCAAAGACTAGCATCCTAAAAATTCATGATTACTTAAAGATAGTTTATATTAAAAGAGAGTATAGCTCCAGCTTTCATCTTGCTCCAATGCAGAGAAGAAATTGTCCTTATATTCTGAAATTTAGAACAGTGTCACTGTTGGTTTTCTGTGTAAGGAGGAAATATGATGCTTTGTTACTGGTCTTATTTATTGCAGACCTTGTCTGGAATCTAGTATTGAAGCTGTGCTTGATGAGTTGCTGCCTTGAACTTTTCCACTGATCAATGCTGGTGCTATGGCTGCATGAAAGAATAGCTTTCCTGAGGAGAAGCTATCACATGGGAAACACACTACACAGTAAGCTAAGAAATCTGCTATAATCTTGTATGCTTAGGCTTAGAAACGTGTTTCCCAAAAGAAATGGTGATAGTGAATGACCATTTTAAAACAGATGTTATGTGAGCAAGAGGTCAGGTGAAGAACAGGGAGGTATTAAAAAAAAAAGAGGCAGAGAAAGAAAGGAAGACTGGGGAAAGGGAAGAAAGAAAGAAGCAGAAACCCTCCTTTCACTGACATGATAAGGCACAACTGGACAAAATGCACAGCTGAAGACAACATTACAGAGCCAGGAGACAGGAATCATATTTCTTCTTCTCCCTGCAGTGACAAATAAAAGGTTGTTTTGATTTTTGCTGCACAAATGATAGCCTTTACTTCAAAACTCTAGCTGCTGAGCTGTTCTCCACAAAAGTATTTTTTGCTTTTTGTCTTAATGGCAATCCTAGAGGAAAGAAAAGAAAGCAGTTCAGTAATCAGCATATATTTTATTTATCCATGGATTGTCCTATGCATCTTGCAGTGGGGGTGGGATTGACACTCTGAACAGGAGGAATGTCCTTTGGAAGTGGGAGGTCAGCAGCATTTAGCATGGGTAAATCCCTGTCTGTGCTTACCAGGCCTTTACTTTGTGCCAAGGCTGCCACTTGTGACACTGGGTTTTTTATCACATCAGACATACACTGTGATGGACCCACTGTGAAGTCTTTTTTTTTTAAGTCACCAAATTACCATCTCATTTGGTTACCAGCAGAGCACATAGGAGGTCTCTCGGTGTAGTTGGCTTTATTCATGAGTCCCTCTAAATAAGCCAGTGGTTAAAACAAGGAGTCAGCCTTTCTGAAGCAGTGCTGCAATTGAGATCCCACAAAGACCAACTGCAGAGACACACAGGGTGACTTTACTTGTAAGAAAAGGGTTTTTTAGTTGTTTTTTTTTTAACTTATCACCAAACCTAAAATCTCTGGATGAGTAGCCTTGTTACTACTATAAGTGACTGCTCTTACCTCATTTTTGCCCCTAAAATTCACCACTTTGTCTTTTCTTACACTCTGAAATGTTGAAAAGCCAGTTCTCAAAGCTGAACAGATAATAATGTGTAAATAAGGATCTAGCAGATCAAATCACTGGTGGAAATGATAAATGTGGCTGAGAGTCCTGCCCGTGGATAGTGTGAAAAAAAGAGTTACTGGACCTCTTTAAGGAGGTTCATAAGGATGGATTTGGGCAGCTAATCTTTGATTTCTGTCTGGTTTTAGAATCTTTTACTTGATGTCTCTGCTTTTAGGGAGGTAGGAATGAGAAAAAACAGCACTCTTCTTATTTGCATTGTTGCAGTAAAAATAAATTTGTGGTGAGGTGGTATTCAGGTGCCGTGGGAAGGAGGGCTGTGTAAATACATCACTCAGTGTTTTTTTACCTGGGGTCCATGGGCTGTGGTTGAAAGTACTATAAAAGATAAGCAAGGATAGCAAATCTCTTGTCAGTTGGCTTAAATTTTCACTATAAGGGTCCCTACCTCCACCAGGTTTTAGATACATAAACATTGAAGAGATTGAAAATTACTGATACAAAGAGGCTGTCAGACCATTGCAGGCACTGAGAGCAAGATATTCAGCCAGTATTATCTCAATCTGAACATTTGAGTAATTTCTTCTAATAGTATTGAATTTAATTTCTTAGTCTAAATTAAAACAGGAGTAAAAACTTAGTGTTTTTAATAAAGTTATATTTGAGCTAAGGCTTTGATGATAAATAAGCCATTCACTTATGTACATCTGCCAGAGCATTCATAGGAAGCACTGGGCTTAAATGAGTTGTGACCTTATGAGACAGTCTACTGTTTGGAGACTATATAGGTGACTGCTGGGTTTTGAGTCTTGACCTTTCTGTTTATATTCATCATGAATGTGCAGATACTTTTATTCTTTCTGGGAAAAGGCTGTCAATCTTCACACTCATTTTAATGCCTGTGCAATGCAGAACAGTGGTGGATCTTAGCACTAACAATCACCAACTGACTAAAATTAACTAATTCAGACTGCTATGCTAAATTGAGTATGAGCGGGTTTGTTTCAGGCTCGGCATGGAAGCACAGGTGCAGTCGATAAATAGGGACACATACGGTGCCTAAACATGCTCGTGCTCGTTGTGACCTCCCAGCAAAAAAGCTCTGACAAATCACTTGTGACTTTCCAGAGCTTTTCGAGCTGCTGTTCAGTTGATCCGTATTTCTCTAGACTGGAAGTGACAGGAAGAGGCACTGATACTCGTGAGCTTGAAAAGGACTTCAATTTCTCTCCCAAAATCAGGGTGCCTTCCAAGGACTGGCCATGTAAACAGCTCCTGACCCCTCTGCTGAGTCCAAGGCTTGTCAGTCTCTACCCTTCATCACAATGTCCTTCCTTACTTCTGCCATAAAAGTTCACTGCTGCTCAGGGACCATCTCAGATCTTGCACCATACCCCTCATTACTTGGGGAGTTGCCTCTTTCCCCCTCTGTCCCCACCAGGGAGGCTCAGGTGGTCTCCTGGAAGTGCAGCCTGGGGCAGATAAGCATCCTGACATCACTTCTGCCCTCAAAGCCGCTGAGATAGCCTGCTGCTAGGAGGTCCCAGCTCAGATCACCCAAATAGCAATGCAGAATATGGCCTAAAATTATGATAAGACTGTTCCAAGTGTGGGATGCTGAAGTGTCCACCAGACTCTGGAGCAGCCACTATCTACCTTGCTCAGAACCAGGCATACAAAGAATATTCTTATGTAAACACCAAAAATAATATTCTTTAATGATTTTAACCCACTTTAGTGCTGAAGAGAAAAGGAAACTTCTATTAGAGCTTTGGCACACTGAGCAGAAGAGCTTTGTGAGGCCAGACATCTGATTCTGGGTGTCAGAGCTGTCCTGAGCCCTTACTTCCCTATGGCCATGCTTTTTACACTGGCAGCACCTGCCCTTCCCCAGAATCCTTTCCTGCTTTTGCCACTACTCCTGCATTCTCACACTATTTCTCATCCTCAACGGGTGTTTTTCTCCCAAATTAAATCTTCATATATAACTTCTTTATCATGGTTCTTCAGAGAAGCTTCAGCTGGGGAAGCAATTACCTGAGGAAAAATAAGAGCTAAAAAAAAGGGGGTTTCCTTGTCTGCCAACTTGCCAGGAGCCAGGTCAGTACTAGCAAGGATACACAAAGGTATTTTTCAAGAAAATATTACAGAGCTCTTTCAGTAATGGCATATTGGCTTAAAAGGGCTCCAACCCTACTAATATCTGAGCTTCTTTCACCCAGAATCGTTCAAATCAATGCAAGTTATATTGCTCCTTTCTCCCATGTTAGCCCAAGTAAGCTTTTATTGCCTTCTGTACCCTGCCAGTCTCTGTGATCCCAGCCAGTGCCAGCCCCTCGCTGCTGGCAGGGTTTTCTCTCTGCCAGCCCTGCACAGAGCATTGTGCACCAGCCGCTGCTTTCACAGGGTGCGAAAAGCACCGCGGTGAGGCAGCTTCAGAAACACTTCCTTGCTTGTTTCTGCCAGTACCTCTGTCCTTGTTTGCTTTACCAATGGAAAAGGGTAAATTAAATTATAGTAAAATGTCTTCCTAAATATGCTTTCTCACTCCTCCTTCATGTATACAAGTGCTGCAGACATAGCAAGAGATTATGTATCCCAAAGGAATTTGGTGCAATATTTTGTAATTCTGATTGAAATGTGTTCTGTCTGGTCCCCATAGTTTAATTTAGAACAATTAAGGTTCAGAGTACATGAGCTTGCAAAGCACATTACAAACAATGGCTGCAGAATAAACTGCAAATCAATCCACACTAAATCACCCTGAAAATCCCTGCGAACACAACAAAGAGGTCTAGATTCACGGTCCTTTAATACAATCTCCTCTGTCTTTGTAGCCATAAGTAGTTCAGCTTCTTCCTTTATGGAAAATTGTCATCCTATTGCTTCAGATTAGGAGATTTTTTGTTTGTTACTGAAAATAAAACAAGAGGGAGCCATCCCATATGTGATTATGCAAGCATGTCAAATCAAACCACAAGAGATGCTGCCGCTGTGCTCGAGTCTCTGCTTTACCTTGCAATGCTTATTTCTAATGATTGCCTTGCTGCTTTTATACAGGATATAGATGAGCAGCGGGTACTAATATAATTAAACCTGATAAGAGGGTATCCTGAATATCATGCACGTGCGTGTACAGCCTGTGTAATAGGGCTAGTACATGTCACACATCAACTTTCTATGATTTTTACATTACCATTATTACACTGGCTGAGACCCGTGTTCCTTTTATATGGCAGTAGCTTTTCATTAGTACTGTACCTAAAGCATTATTTTAAGTGAGGTGAAGTCAGGTTAAAAAGAAAAGTAAAGATCCTCTGATTTTTGCAAAACTAAGATTTTATTTCCTGTGTGTGCACTCTGAAACCTTGGAAGCAGCAGACAATACATGATGTTTTTAGCAGAAAGTCTCACAGAACATATTCCCAATATTCAGATGAACAGGCACAAATGTGTTGATTGTTCTGCAATCACAAGCAGTGTTGGGAGAAAGCAGCGTTTTGTTTTGATTTTGAGTGTGAAAAGAGTGGGTGTCTCTATCCAGCCGGGGTTCTGCAGTCTGCTTTTCAAAGCTCGGACAATAACCCATTCCTCACAATCCAAGTTCAGTGAAGGGAAATGGCTTCCAGGAGAGCACAGGAGCCTGGCCAGCCCCAGAGCAATGGCACTATGTCACAGAAGGCAAAGCAGGAGCTAGCAGAATAATTGTCTCTGGAGATGACCACAGGGGAGGGTCTGATCCAAAACCCTCACCAGTCAATAAGAGGCTTCCACTGATGTGGGCTCACATCATCAGTTGTTATAATGGAAAGATTTTTTTCCGGGACAGTAGTTCTGATTTGAATGTACTTTGTGCAGAGCAACAAAGAGAGATACCCAGCCACCAGGCGAGGCAGGGGCTGATTAAGGTAGGTGACGAGGTTGGCACAGGACTGGTACATTCATCAGCACTTCTGTAGGGTTCACATCACCTCTGCAAAACCCCACAGGTCTCTCTGTACTTACCTTATTCAACCTACTGATACATGAAGGAGGTAGTAAGACAAAATTCTGTTGCTGGTTTTCCACATCACCATTTTCTGAGCCCTGCAGCATTTTGTGCAGTGTACTGTCTGTCCCTCCAGCATGGGCACTGTCCCTCAGTGTGGGCAGGGACACACAGCCTCGTGTGCTGTCCTTGCAGAGCAGCACAAGAGCCCCTCACATTGAGGTCAGCAACCCCAGAGAGCAGATGCAGGGTTATGGATGTTTGTGCTCCATGCAGTGGTGTCATGCCAGGCCTGCTGGGTGTCTCTTGTGACACCTCCCACCCTGCAGCACCCTGAGCAGAGTGCAGCCCTGAGCCCCAAATGCCCTCGGCACATGTCAGTCACATCCCCATTGTGTTCAGCCCATTACAGGTTTTACAGTTTCCAGTGAGGGCGATGTGCAGCCTGGCTGAGGCCAATCAATATGCTCCAGGACCATTATCCTATAAAATTCCCACTTATTTAAAAAGGGGGTGGGGGACACAGACCTTCAGTTCTGATCCAGCTCTGTAAAGTCAATGGCCAAACTTGCATTGATTTTCAGAGGCAAAGAGTTGGCATGTGCTTTAAAATATTCACAAGCCAAGAATAATAGCAACAAGCAGATATGGGTGCAGCATCTTTAATCCATGTGCTATGGTCTGCATGCTAGTTCTGCTATAAAAAATAAACAATCCAATGTTTGGGAGAAAATAAGGGTACATAAGCAATTGTTCATTACAGAATCCTTCAAAGCAAATGCAGTTATTATAAAGGCAAAGCATAAAACCTGGGAGGTGTTTTATTTGCATGTTGTCACACTGGTTTTTGAACCACTTTTTCCTTTCTCCTAGCTAGCGTTCTGCTCAGCCTCGCTGTTGTGCTCATTAGTCTGGTAAGCCGCGCTGCAGGATTCAACTTGTTGTTATGAGTAAAATAATTTAATTACTCTTGTATTCCATCATTTATTTTATTTTGGGAAACAAAGATGTTTAATCTGAGTACAACAGTGTTTGTTTCCTAACCTAGGAACCCTGGATTTTAAGCATAGCCAACAGATAATTTTCAGAGGGGAATTAGCACAGCACTTCTGTCTGCAGTGGTGTCTGTGTCATGCCCCTAATCCTGCTCTGCTACTGTGCAGAAACAACAGGGAGTGCCTAACTTGTAAAGACCTTTAGGAATTAGGTAACTTCCTCCCCGGTATGAAGTTCTTCTGTCAAAGGTTCCCAGCATCTCTGGGGTTAGTGCTGATTTGTGAGGATTGCATTAACTGATTGTCACTGTCACAGTGCCACTGGTGAAAAGGCAGATGATAAAAGACTCTCCTGAAGAAAATGTGCTGCCATTTTCATTTCAAACAGCACACTGCTGTAGTTATTTTAGTTTCATGTTCATTGGGACAGTGTGGGTGAAAAGAAGGCATAAGCATTTTGTTTTGTAGCTGTAGAGGGAATGGTTGGTAACTCCTGGCAAGCCTGTCCTTGGATGCTGGATCATGGGGACAGCTTGAGGGGGAGTGTCCTTCAGGGGCTCCCCACATCTGTGTTGGTCATACAGGTGGGCATTTCCTTGGAGCTGCTCACATGCAGTGGTTATAGGGACAAACTCCAAACAGGAGGGAATATATTTCTATCTATCTCTCTGGAAAAGTTTCTAAAATCTCTAAAAACCTTCCTGCCTGGCCATGCCATGTACACACCCCCAAGCCTGGGTTCACATTCTGCCCTCCCCATATCTCTGAGTCTGTGCTTTGTTTCTGTTCAGTAACACTTTGCTATTTCTCCTGTAAATGCAGCAGTCCTACAGCTTCGTGGTGCTTCAGTATGGAGGAACCATTTCTGTCTTTACAGCCAGTGACCCAGGAGGTTTATATATATGTGAGGACACTAACCTTCGGTCTAAGTGTTTCATCCTTGTTCTCAGCTCAAAGAGGGAATTTTATTTTCCTCTAAACATCTGTGAAATACTTCTTGGCCATTTTAGAGACCTCCGCGTATGGGACTTGAAAAGACAGTTCCTTCTCTGTCAGTAGTATTTCAGATGCTTTTATACAGAAGGTAACAGGAGATGACTATTTGCTTGTGTCTTTTTTAATTACATCAGTCCTTGAATGAAGTGCTTGAATGAATGCAGGGCCATCCTGCCTGCTAGGTGAGTGCCTCACTCTCTCAGTGAAATGATCAGGCTCGTGGCTGCTCTTGCTGCCTCCAGGGACCTTTCCAAATTGCATTTCTCAACAGGAGGGGTGAAGAGCAAATTCCCTCCTGGTCCCCTCACAAGCTTTTCCCGTAGAAGAGTACAGTTCAGTAGAGTTGTGCACAACTCCCTGTGCACAAACCTCTCAGGCAGAAGGGGGGAAACCCGGGTCTCCCTCTGCCTTAACCACAGGGCTTCACTGGGTAAAGGAAAAAAAAAAAACAAGGGAATGGCAGCACCTCTCCCCCAGCTCTGTGGAAAGAGAGACTAGACAGCACAGGTAAAGCTGCGGGGTATGAACAAAAGCAGAGCAGACAGAAGATCATCCCCTTCTTGGACCTCAGGAGGTGCCTACCTACTGAGCTGGTCATGCTGGAGAATCTTCTGGCAGCATGGACCCGTGTCCACTTGAACCTTTCACTTTGAAAATTAAGCTTAAGCACCTCAGAAATTAAAATACAACTGGGTAGTATTTCTAAAATCAGGAACCTGAATTCACCTGAACTTCTTTTTGGACCAAACCTTTGACAGTTTCTACAGAATATTATTAAAATTTGTTCTTTATGGTTTGACAGAGTTTCCACAGGATTTGAGAGCAGTGTTGTGTAGGAATGGACATAACTACATGTTTCAAACTTAGGCAAATGCACAGATGTTTTTTGAACCTGGGGGCCCAAGAGTATGTCATAAAACTTCTCCTGGCTTGACCTGTGCCAGCAGGAACAGAAGGAGGGTCATCTCTTATGCTGCATTCCATTTATTCATTTTGAGTGTTGTTTTCCTTCTCCTTTGAGGTTGCATTGTAACCAATCAAGTAGAAAATTTCCAAGCCATTAGTGTATCCCAAATAGGAAAGCCATGTCTCCCCATTGCCAAAGAGCAGGAGGACAGGGCACAGTGGCAGCACATCAGGGTCCCAGCCAGTGGCCAAGAGGAGCCCTGGCCACCACCATGCCCTCACTGAGAGTGACAGGTACTCATTCTGCCTGCAGGGTTCCTCCCATGCCACAGCCAAGGGTGGCAGGGCTGGTGGCTGTCTGGGCTAAGGCTGGGTAGAATACTAATTTCATGAGGGATTTATTGGAAACAAGACTTCAGATTGAATTATGGTGTAATTATGAACTGGTTTTGTGTGTGCTACAGGACTGGGCAACTTGCCACTGGGCACAATCCACTGTGCATCAAGCAACCGCGGGAGAAGCTGACAGTGCTGCCAGCCCTCCCCTCTCCCTCAATTAAACACTCCTTCTGACTGCCAGTTACACAAATTAAACTGGTTTAGCCTCATTTACAATATCATAAGTGAGGAGCGACAGGCTGAAACCATCAAACACCCTCAGCTTTCAGCAGCCTTATTCCTGCAATGACCATATGCTTGTGCACAGTTGTCTTTCTCAGCTGATCTGATACAGAATTAATTGACACTCAGATTTTAGCTTTAACATACCAGCTGTTAGCTGTAGATCAACAATCAGGGCTGCTCTTTAATCAGAAAATGTACTAGCTACCTTAAGGGTCTAATTTTTTTGACAGCTATGAGTGATTTCTTATGCTTACATGATCCAGGCATAATTTTAGATGAAGCTGAAATACTGCTAAATGTACTGCTTGTAAAACCAAACACATCCCACTCTTTCTCTCCTCGGCTGGATGATGTTTGGCAGTTGGCAGAGAGACAGACGTGGGGCTGGAAGATAAAGGGTGCGTGGCTGTGGCCGTGGGGAGAGGCACAGAGAGCTCCTGGCTCCTGCCAGAAAGCACCCTGAGCCTGATGCTTCTGTGGATGTCTGCAAAACCTCCTTGGACAACTTCTCAGCTGCTATAATAGAGCATGAGTGATTTACCCCAGCTGGAAGAATGGGTTTGAATTTGGCAAATACATTTAACAACGAATGAGTGCTCTTAAAAAGCAATTGTATCACAGGATAAACTAAGCTGTGAGAGCATAAATTGGACAGCAAATGTGGATCTCACAGTACTTGGGCATCTCACAGGGCCAACCAGTTTCTAAATTTGGGCACCTAAGTCTCAATATATTTAAAAATATGATATTTTTCTCTGTTCTTTTGTTTTTGCTGATCTTTCATTCTGCTTAGAATGATATTTTTCCTTGAGTTCTAATAAAATGAGTTAAATAATTAATGCCACAATCCAATAACTGATTATAGAATTTTTTTCAAAATTGCATGTAGCAGTGTTCACATACTAAATCTTTTTGATTAATGATTTTTAAAGACAGCTTGTTACATCCATAATATAAAATAGTAGAGAGATGTAAGCTACTGAAGTGTGAGCCTAAATACCTTTTATGAACAGTAATTCATTTTATAAGCTTGATTCTTGATGTGTATGTAGGAAATACTAACATGGAAGAAATATTCTAAAGAAACAGCAGATAGAAGCCTCCTCTTCCATGCCCCCCTGAAATCTAGTTTATGTCCATAGGTGAATTGCTGCTGTGAAGCCACTGCAATTTGACTTTGTACAAAAAGGGTCATTGAACAGAAGGTCAGGCAGCTGGCCATTTCCATTTCAAAGATGCTATCAAAAGGGCAAGAGGCAGTTCATCCAGCAGCCCTTTAGCAAACAAGATTTTCTCCTTTCTCATTTATGATATTTTTTTATGCTAAAATAGTTTATAGGCTACTGGGAGAAGTGCCTTGATTCATTTTCTTCGGAAAGAAAGTGGACTAAGTGGAGCTTGGAAGGGACTTTGGTGCAAGAATGCATAGAAGCTTTTGAGTAATGAGGAGCCATTTGGTGTCCACTTATCAAGAGCCTGGCAGTAAGGTAATAAATCATTACGGGGGACTCTCAGCTTCAGCTGAAGACAATTGGAAAAGGTAGCTCTTTTATTACAAATTATGGCTTATCACCTTCTTAATGGCAGGCCTCAGCTTTATGAATACTTGAGCTTATTAATCAAGATAAACCAAAGATAGACCAAACAAGTTCAGAAAAGTTTGGGGTCCCGCGTGCCATCACGGGGGGATGTCCTCCAAGGTTTGCAGTGCTGCCTGACAGCCAGAGGCACAATCCATCCCTCCTGCCACTTGCTGACAGCTCAAATGATACTGGTTCTTCTGGGATTAGGGAATTGCCTCTCACCAATGAGCAGCTAAAATTCACCCATTACAGGGATTAAAAACGGGCTGTTCCTCCCCCCTTGCTCAGTGTGCAGAGTGGGACAGAGCAGGAGCTTCCACCTGCCCAGGCAGCAACCTGAGAGTGGCCCTGCTCAGGGGTGGGGCTGGCAGCTTCATTGGCACTCAAAGGAAAAGTATCTTGCTCTCACGGAAAGGATTCTTAAAACTCTTTAGGTCCCATATTTTACTCTACTCACCATTTTGCTTGTCATCTCAGACGGCTTTTGCACTGCAGCTTGACGGGCTGTTTCACAAATACCAGGTGCAGAAGGCTCTCCCATCAGCATGCTTTGGGACTGAATTACCAGGCTGCTTATGGGCAGGAGGTATGGGTGCCTAACTCCACCACCCAGCCCTTGGGAGGAGCAAAACACCAATGTGGAAATTTCTGAAAAGCTAATTAACCAACCTTTCTCTACAAATCAGTGTGAAAATTTTGGGCTTCATTAATTCTTTTTTATTGATGGATAGAACAAAGAATGATTTATGGAGGAAATTTTGCAAGTGGGTCCCCACTGCAAACAGACTCGTGACCTGTGCTTGGGTTTGTACATGCAAAACAACTGATAAGAGCCCAAAACTCTAGTGAATCTTTGGTCATTCTCCCAGCCCTTGCCATGTCAGAGATAAGTGACTGAGCTCACAGCTTCCTCACCACCACAAATATTTTCAGAAACATGTCAGTGTAAGTTCAAAATATGTCATTGTAAAATGTTTATACAACATTGAGCTGAAAATCTATCAATATATCTGTGCTGTACCAATACATCCTGGTAATAAGAATGCTTCATCACAGCAGGTCAATATTTATTGGAATAAATCAACCCCTTGCCAATGTGGAAATGAAGGTGTCTGTTACCTGAAATTGGAAGAGTTGTATATTCAATTATAAAAACCAACAAATGAAGGCTTTAGCTATAATACAACATCACTCCATTGACTTGGTGGAGCTGCATCAGTTTACATCAGATAACTCTGGTCTTAAAAGCCTTACTGGAATATCTGGAAAGGACTTGGATGATCTTTACACAATGTAGTTTTACAGGGCGGTGCAGCAGATATGCAGAGAGCAGAGCAGTCCCCTGGCACCTGACAGAGCAGGTGACACCAGCCCAGGGAGCAGCACTCCCCACGGGTGAGCACCTGCCCCGCTCAGCCCCCTGCAGCCACGTCCACTGACACCCAGGTGTGCAGGAACATCAGTGGTCCTGTCTGCTGAGACCCCTGAGAGGTGCAGGGGAAGCTCTGGGGCCCCACAGGCAGGGGCTGCATGAACAGGAGATCCTGGTCCTCTGGCAACACCTCTCCCAGCTGCTTGGAGAGCGCTGCCACCAGCACATCCCACTGCTGCCAGAGTCCAGCTGAGAGCTGCATCCCTCGGTGCAGAGTGAGTAAGATCAGGGATGTAGTAATGGAGGGCTTGGGAGGACTGTGCAGGGAGAAATGAGTAAATATTTTCTGTCATCCCTCCATATCTTTATCCCTATTAACAATATTGATTGTGGAAAGTAAAGGTGAAGTATATGGTTTTAAATACAGATGTTGCGAGTCATAATTCAAATAAGGACATTTCAAACATGTCTGAAGCATGGCAGTAGCAATCAGCAGTGCAGGGCCACTTGAAAATATGGTCACTAACAGTCCTCTGAAAAGCATGAGGCAAATTGCCAGCTAAATAAGAACTAGAGGAGCACCACAGGCCGCTGTGTTTTCCAGATTGTTCAGATATGAGTTAGTTCATTGCATCCTTTGGAGAAGGAAAAGCATTTCCCAGTGGCAGATTTCTCCTGTGCCCCTGCTCCACAAGCTCAGCTGCTCTGCCAGTGCCTCCCAGGGCTGCTGGGAGGCAGCAGTGCCTGCCCCCGAGGTGCCCTGCCCTGTGCTCTAATGACACTGCTCTGCTCCTGGGCAGCAGCAGCAGCTGATGCTGCTATTGTTTCTTTGACAATAATACAGATTTTAGACTTACTAGTCACGGAGACATTTTTCTTCCTCTCTTCCTAGTGCAGCATAAGCTACTTTGACACCCCAGGGACGGGCTGAGGCAGAGCTCTGCAGTGGGTTTGGTGCCGCAGCGGTGAACCTGTGACCCCTCGCACTGCTGTGGGCATGCAAGTGAATTCAGAGGGACCAAAGGTAACTCTGGGGCTCTGCATCTCCTGCTCAGCAGCTCTGCTTCAGCATCACAGCTACACCTTGTGCCTTGAGGCTTAGCTCAGTTTCCACTTGCCAGAAGGGGAATGAATTAAAATGTTAAGATCTGCAAATGTAACTAGACCTTAAGGTGCAGCTTCCCCCACCAGACTGGGGAGTGGGCTCCTCTGGGATTGCTCACAGCAATTATAAATTGAACTATGCAAAAAAAAATCTGTGACTCAACCCATCAGCTCTAGGTTGGCTCTGAAAATGCTAGAAATTGTCCTCAGGTGTTTCAGTGAGGCCTCCAGTTAGAGCTCATTACCATGAGGGACATATGTTTGGCTTTTAGGTAAACCACTGGCTCTATCAGATTTTAAGGTGCTGGGAACATCAGACTGTCACCTTTAAGCATAATAATGTTTTCTCTTTAAATTCAAACAAGCGTTGTTTTTGTAACCATCAAAGTCAATGACAGTTTTGTCAATGAGACCACGCTTATGTAAAAATACTACAGAAGAGGCAATCATTTTGAGGTTTTGTATTTTAAAAGTGTAAAACAAAGAGACCTTCCTTTCTACAAAGCAATAACATGTCAGAGAACTGCAGACTTATAACCCAAGGATCTATACCAAAAACCTGTAAAGGGAAAAGCTAACAAGAGGTTGTAAGAAAAGGTCGATGAAGCTGTACAAAAGGGTAAATATTCTGATGGTTTCCTCTCAAATACATTGATATTAGGTTCAGAAAGAATTCTCCAGGTATGTCTGGTGCTCAGTTTCCCAAGTAAATACTGCTTACTTCTGCTTTTAATCCAATATAAGGCCATTGGTAAAGGTCTGTGGAGTTTGGGAAAATTCACCTGAAATTTTAAATCTTTTTGGGGTGAATTCATGCAGGTTGCAGAGGTGTAACAACTGCTATTTCATTACATAAAATGCTAACATTAAACTTGACAGCAATTCCAGGACATAAAACTTCAGCAGAGCTGTGGAAGTGGTAGAGCAGCTATCTTCCACCTTTGGACCATCATAAATGGGAAAAGAGATATTTGTCTGGAAGGGAGAAAGTATGGTGCTCCTGGAGGCTGTTGCTGCTGTCACTAAGGCAGCAGCCTCCTGTCAGCTGTGCTCCTCCAGCACTGGCCTGTGGGGCTCACACATCCCACAGCGAGGTACATGGAGTGATGGAAGTGCAGGGGAACATCTGAGGCAGGAACACCTGAAGATGCCTGCACCAAACCTGATTGAGGGAGACAGCTGAGAAGAGCCCAATTAGACCTTTTGGGTGTATGACCTACACTGAGTTAACAGCAAGACATACCAAAAAGGGCTGAAGAGTGATTTGGGCTACCTGAACACCAGTATTAAGCCAAAGGGCTGAGTAAGTAGCACCTCTAAGTCGTGCTTCAAAGAGAGGTTTTTAATAGCCTTGATGAGCTGGGTACAAAAATATTAAGGAAACATAAAGGACCAGAGACTTCTGATTTACCTTAGGGTTGAAGGAGGTCCAAGTTTGAGGGTATAAAGAACAAAGGAAAGTCTAAATCTGTAATGTGCTCTGTCATCTTCTTTTTTATCTCATGGCTGAAGAAGCTTCTGATAATGTTTTAGTTGTGCTGAACCAAACCTCATCATATCTATCCCAGTCCTCTCCTCTTTTGCTCTCCAAGAGGCACTCATTTTCCTGTCTGACTGCTGAGCATCTGAGCAGTTTTTCCCATTAACGCTGTGCTTAGGAGAGTGATGAAGCTGTGTTTGCATTCACAGCTTCAGAGCATCCCCCTGGTAGGAATACCTTTTTCTTGGGTGCTGCATGGGTGTCCCCTCAGTACGCTCACTGCCATCTCCTCTTGCCATCAGGGTGGTGCTGCCATCACTCATCTATGAGTATCTGTGATTTAGGAGGTTTCCAAAGCCCCATGATGAAGCCAAGCAACTAACATGGAAAAAAATAACTTCAACAATTTTGCTGCTTTTGCAAGGAGAGAGTGAGGAGAAACCTGGCTCACTTGATGGAAGTCAGGCCAAAGCAGAAAAAGCAAAGCTGCAGCCTAAAAAATCCACAAAGTTTACTACAGGTGGAGTTGGCCAAGTGTTGCCAGCTCCAGGGGCTGGTGGCACTGCCTGGGGCTGGTGGCACCTCCCTGGGGCTGGTGGCACTGCCTGGGGCTGGTGGCACTCCCTGGGGCTGGTGTCACCTCCCTGGGGCTGGTGGCACTGCCTGGGGCTGGTGGCACTCCCTGGGGCTGGTGTCACCTCCCTGGGGCTGGTGGCACTGCCTGGGGCTGGTGGTACCTCCCTGTGGCTGGTGGTACCTCCTTGGGGCTGGTGGCACCTCCCTGGGGCTGGGGGTACCTCCCTGGGGCTGGGGGTACCTCCCTGGGGCTGGTGGCACTGCCTGGGGCTGGTGGCACTCCCTGCTGTGCCTCCCAGCCCGCTCCAAGCTCTTCCTTGCAGAATGTGGTGATGGTTCCTGCTCCTCATCCTGCAGAGCAAAGACATTTTCCTTTTCCCTTACAGTGTTTCCTTTACAGTTTCCCAGAGCCCCGAGGGAATGAAGAGGAGGATGTTGGGTGGGCAGGGCAGGAGGATGGCTTTGTCACCTGAAGGGAGAAAGGGAAGGCAACTAGTTAAGGTGGATTTAAGGCTCAATTTTGCCACCAGACCTGCTTCAGAGGAGCCATAACCTGGTACCTTCTATTCCTGTAAATTCTGTGAATTTTGAAACTGGTGAATTTGAAACTTCTGTATTAATACAGAAAATATTTCCCACAGTGCTAATGACAGCTGTAATATCACAGTTAAAATAAATAATTGGCACTTTTAAAAGCAGTATTTTATTTCAACTGTGTTCTTATGATTCAGATATTTCTATGTCTATTCTATGGAATAGACATATTTTCTTTTGACATCTTTACAAGTTGGGTTCAACATGTATAATTACGAAATATGGTCAGTTGCATTAAAATTATAATTTAAAAATTACTTTTTACCCTGACATGAAAAATTTAAAGCTGATACCATGAACAAAGTACTTTAACCTACTGGGTAAAAGGAAGGCAATGTTTTATTTTAAAAGTGAATTATTTTTCAAGAGTTTATTTTATAATGGTATCATGACATTTGTGGACCCTTAACCAGAAATATTAGTCCTCGTAGTTAATTAGCTCTTAGAGGGAATTTTGCACACCCACATTATTAATTGTAATTGCTTGATTCTGGGTTCACAACGAGGACATCAGAGAGGAAGCAGCACCCCCAAAACCTGTGTGAAGGCCCTGACTGCCGTGGCAGCAGCACTGGGGGTGGTGGGGCCCTCCCCACGCTGCTGCTCCCACCGAGCCACTGCCAGCTGGGGCAGCCCCTCTCCTCACAGAGCATCCCCCTCTGCCCTCAGGGGTAACCTTCTCCACAGCAGTGCAGTCAGAGCTGCACCAAATGTGCTAAGTCAGGCTTTTTCCATGATCACCAGTCAGTGGAAAAAAAAATAAGAAAAGAGATTCTGCTTTAAAGAGGTTGCACAAAAAGGTTAATTGTGAAGGGACTCTGTGTGGGAAACAAACATGAGCTTGAGGAGTCTTTCTCCTAGAAAGCCATGAGGTTATAGAAATGGGGAGAGGATTGGGATGGATGCAACTTCAAAACCGTGACCAGGAAACCCACAAGAGCCAAATGGTCTCAAAGAGGAGAGACAGCCACAGCCCAGGGAATGCAGGAAGCCAGAAGAGGGTGCTACGATATCTAATTATCCAGAGAACTTATTTAAATTAGTTTAAATATTTCTCTAATGGGGCTGTGAAACCCTCCATCTGCCATGCACACAACCCACTGGCTCCTGACAGGGCACCACTGTAAATCCAGCGACCTCTGGGGTCAGTGTGGGACGTGGTACTGGGCTGCTGGAGCCTGCACCCGGGAGAAGGAGATGCAGGATAAAGTTGCCACACTGAGAGCTGAAGTCTGAGTGGGGGACACATCTCTGGGCCTCATCACTTCCCTGGTCCCCACTGCCTGCTTCACTCGAGTGTAGCCTTTGCTGCACTGATGCTTTCAGCGTGAGGGGAGACAGGGAGGTGTGAGGGGAGGCAGGGGGCTGCTCTCGGTTGCTGTGGTTTTGCTGTTCATGTAGTTATTGATAATATCTACAATATCTCCAGGTAGTTATTGCTCATACAAGCAGTGCAGAGATGGCTGCCTTGCATCTCATGACCCATTTTAACTCATCTGATTTAAACCTCTACCTGACCAAGAGTGCCATAAAATGTACTCATAAGACTTGTATTGTTCATTGCTTTAGAAAGTGCCAAATACAGGAGGTGGGACAAGTCCCTTTGCAGACAGAGAATTGTATTTCCCTGCTGCCAACTGGGAAGGTGCAAGGAAGGACAAAGAGGCCTGGTCCCAGTGATGACATGACACAAAAGCTAAAGTCAGGTGCATTTATAAATAGTTTCTGTAGGTGCAGGTTTAAGGTTTCTCTTCTCTAGGACACTGCAGAGAGAGTTGTTGTCCACTGAGTGCCTTGCACTGGGTACTTGGGCTCACAGCCTATTAACAGGAAATCTGGCAACTGAAATAAGCACTGAATCAGTCCAATTGCCACTGCTGTTAGTAAGTATCTGTAAGCTGCTGAGAGCACAACCAGTGTTTCAAAAACGTGAGGAGAAGCAATGATGTCCTGTCCTCAGGAGCTTTGCCACAGAGATAAAACAAGTCAGGCACAAGATGTAGGCTAATATTGTTTGCATGCCAGAAGCCTCAGTGCAGTAATTACAGGGATGCCTAGATGTCATAACTATTAAGAGCTGTCAGCGTTTCCATCACAATCCCCCTGTGTGTGGAGCGAGCCCCAGATGCCCCAAGGCGTGTGCAGGTTGAGGCTGTCTCTCACTGCATCGGTTTGGCCAGCCTGGGTCCCTCCTGGCCTCCCACGTGTTCCTGAGGCACCTAGCATAGCAGCCACTCGACACCAAGGAGAGAAAGAAAGGATGTTCCAAATTCTGTTTTAGTGCTGCACTCAATTCTTGCAGACCTTGGAACCAATCCTGACAATGAGACATTTCCAGAGGACAAGGGTATGATGTTCAAGGTGTCAAATTAAATAAATCCCAGGTGCTCAGTCTGAGAACTCAAGCTGCTTCCATCACACAAGCCAAGTGGCACTCCACAGCAGTTTTCAAATGGAGCAGGTCACAAAGCATCAGTAGAAGTTGATGGGAAATATTTTTAAAGCTTTTTTTTTCCCTATTTTTTTACAAAATTATTTAGTTTATATTTTTAAGAGTAAATGTAATCTTCTATCACCATTTCTGGAAATAATTCTAGTGGTGCAAATTGCTATTAGGACATGGGACACTGTTCAATGTTTTTATGCTAGTTATTATGCAAGCATGAAATTTGGAGAGACAGGGTGCAAACAGAGTGGTTTTTCTTGTAGGACATCATGTTTGTGTTCCCATTCTGTTACAGCTCACACTTGAATAAGTGTGATTTAATGCATACTACCTTATAAAGATAGTCTTTTAAGCCATATGTTAAAATGGACTTCCAAAAATAGAATCAGATTTATTGTTCTTGGTCTGTTTGTTCCTCCTCCTGTGAGCCTAAATACACCTTTCTTTCCATGGTAATTTACAGTGATAGCAAAGCCAATCAGTAGAAAAAAATATTAGGGCAATATGTGGCAAATAAGATGCTATTGAAGCTAGAAAATATGTTAAATATCATGGAGACATAAACATAAACTGCAAACCCTTTTTTCCTTTCTGATCCATAGGGGAGACACATGCCTGGCACAAACCTGGGGAGTCTCTTCAGCACTCCTCAGAGCATCACATCAAGTTCAGCATTCACATGCAACCCAGCAGATTTTGTTGTCATCTGAGGGGACCTGTTTTCATTACCTTGGTAAGTCCAAAATTAACAGGAAAATTATGAGCTCTTAACCAAAAGATATCAGTCTGAAACTGCAAAAACACTAACTGGTTTAGAGAAAACCAAATGTTAGAAATCCCTTTTGGATTGCCCAGGGAGAAGTGTGTGGGGGCTTGTTTGTGTTTTGAAATGCCATGTTATTTTACAGGGAGATTATTTATTTGTCAGCAGTCAACAGCTGCCTGAGCAGCATGACTTGCATTTGTGAGCAGTTTGCTGCATCAGGATCTGAGCCCTGGCACTTGCTGGGGCCATTCCTGGTCCAAAGCTGTGGAGTGGGGGCACAGCCACCCTGCGTGGTTCCCAGGCTGAAACCCTGGCCCTGGCTCTGAGAGCTGTTGGGTGATGCAAGCAGATGTGAGGGCCATCAGCACTTTCCTAGTGCTCTCTGCTCTCTGCAGGCACCACGCAGGGAATTGAGAGGCAAAGGCATCCTGCAAGTGTCCATTTCAGCTCAGCCTAATTGGCTGTGGCCTTTCAATCAGGCACTTCATGAAGACACTTAGGAGTGTGCCTGCTGCTCTTCTGCATGGGCACACTGGAGATGATTTGAGGCACAAGTTAAGGAGGGATGGGCCACCCCACTGCCATCATCAGCCCCCATCAATCACCATGTTCAGCGTGGACACAGAAAGGCTAAAGTGCAGCTAACAAGACTTAGTCTGGAGCTGGAGCTGAGGGTATCACAAGTGTTAAAACACTCTATTTACTATATGTGAAGGTAAAGCAATCTATATCCCAATGGCTGGAGTCATTTGAGGCTCACAGTTTGCTGACAAATGTGGATGGACAGATATGTAAAGATGATGCGTCATGAGCTCTGCTGATGAGTTTACAGCAGAAGCCTCTGAATTCACATCAAATGTGTCAAAGGGTGACAGAACTACATCACACAAACCCTGGCAGTTTAATTTGGTGTCAGCTATTAGTGTTGACTTTCAGCACTATTGCTGCTCAGTGTTTCTGCCAGCAAGGTGACACAGCCTCCAGATTGCTAAATTTCTTTGTTGTAAGAAATAGGGTTTGCTCACTGCACAGTAGTCTCCTAATAGAGGAAATCCAGAAGGTCAGAAAACTATTTTTCCAGGCTGCAGCACTCCATTTTGTGACCTAGACTTTTCATTACATTATTTTTGGTTAAGTATTCGATTGTGTCACTACACAAGGAAAATATCTGTGTCTTGGGTTTTTTAATTTTTCTCAGTTGTTTGGAAAGGTCTTATTCATGTTATGGGCTCGGCTCAGGAATGCTGGAATTTACCAGATGTACTGAAGGATGGTGGAAGTGTGGAAGTATTTTAGTTTTCCAATCAAAACTTTCTTCAAGGCAAAATGTTGGTTTAGTGTGTTTTGTTTATCAAATACTTCCTCAGAAGATGGTTTGGGAGTCTGTCAGTAGACTCAAAATGGAATTTCCCTTTTTCTATCCTTAGCAATTATTGCTAGTCTTGCAAAGAATTGGGTAAAAAAAAAAATAAAGTGGAGTAAAAGGGAGACAAGTGGGAAAACAAAAACTAAACTACTTGAGAACAGGAAAGAATGTATGGGAAATGCACCCAAACCCAAAACATTTCAAAATGTGTCATGTGGAACAGTTTCCTTTATCAACAGAATAGGATGGGCAAAAAGCACAGTTGTGTCTTCTAGAAAGACTTTAAATGGTACCCAGTTGTATTTCTGTAGCAGAGCCCAGTGTGAGCACGGGCACACCCAGACACTGCTCCAGGAGTTCTTGCTGGGCTCCCGGCAGGGACGGGCTTTGGTGCTCCCAAAGATGGAGATGAGAAAATACAGCTCCCATCGCAGGGAGAGTGGTTAATACACACTCTCTATCATTCACCAGCACAAGTTTAAGCAGCACATAAGCCACTTTGACACAGCAATATATCATTCAAAAACAAAACCTGTGCACTCTGCACCAGGCATGGGTGGATAGATAGTTCATCAGAGGGGGAGAGAGTCTTTCATCAGCTGCCTTTCACCGGGTGATGACAATAATCATTTCAACACAGAGTACACAACCAGAGTGATGAAGGCAGCAGAACACATCTGGCCTGATCTCTTTAATACCGAATATTTTAAAAACTGAGAACATTTGTCGGCGTGGTTCAACACAATGCCTGAGCCATAGGAGAAGGAGTTACATTTATTAAAAGTGGAGCTAAGAAAAAGGAAAACAAACTGTTTGTGACAGAAAAGCACAGTATGTGCTGCATCTAGTTCTGACTGTGCTAGTAACTTCACACTGGGGATGTTATAAGGTCAAAGAAATTTTACAGCTTTGAGCATCTGATCCAAAACTGACCAGAGTCAATTCATTGCAGTCTCACGTATGTCAGTAAGCTTTGGCTTGGGACTCTGTAGTTACATCAACTGTGTGCTGTTCTACACAGCAATATTCAGTCCTGAGATTGTGCTTGTCCTCAGGGTACAGCAAAATGCTGGATAAAAGTGGCCAGCATCACTCCCGTGGGTACCCAGGTGGGAAATGGATGCAGAGCAGTGAACTTGATCAGCCAAGGCCACCCAACAGATTCAGGGCCAAGTCACTTCTGGGAACAGGAAAACTCTAAGCCTTTAGGTAGCATTCAAGTATATTTGGGTTGTTTCCAGCCCCAAAGCAAGCTGCAAGATCTGGGGAGGCTTTGCCAAGTGTTATTTGCTGGCAGCTCACAAGTCCCATACATGTGCAATCCCATGTGAGAGCTTCACGTGGAGGCCTCCCAGACACAGCACTGAGGGATATTTTTGGTCTAGAACTCAAGGGCTGTTTCCTACTTGTCCACTCCCATTCATACAGCACACATGATAAGGAAATAAAGAAATCATCCATCTTCTGTGCTAGCCTATAAAGGACTAGGAGTATGGGAGAAAAGGCTGTGTGATGGGACACAGGGGTATGTGCTTCCTCTGCCGTTAAGGGCCACTGATATTCAGGGGTAAAGAGCCTATCAAGGGCAGGAGATCATCTCTGAGCCTCTGAAAGAACCTGAATGGGTGCCCACACACAGCCACCTTGGCATAATTTTTCTTTTATGTGAGGTACAAACAATGTCCAAAAAAAAACCTGTTTGCATTCAGGTCAAATGCAATGGGTATAATTCAGATTCTTGAGGGTCTTCCAGCAAGTGGGAGAACCTCAACAAGTCTAGAGATAAAGCCCTAAAATAGAGCAAAATTATGTCTTCAAGTTTTTCCAAGATTTTTTTACAGTATCATCTATATACAAACCAGCTCTGCTCAGCAGCAGGAGTTTTTAATTTTCTGTATTAGACACAGAGACTTTATTAAAAACTCTCTGCAGAGTTAAAGATGGATTAAAAGTTGATTTTAAATGAATTAAAATGAATTTGTATATTAACATGTTGGTCAAGAAAAAAAAAAGGTATAATAAACAAGACAATATGAAGAAACAAAGCTAATTGCCAGCCTGGGAGAGCCATGCAGCGCATTTCTAGTAAGCTGTCTGTCTTAAACCCTCTGGATCAAAAAGTGATTAATCCTACAGACAAATGTAGCCTTGATGGTAGAGATACTCAAAATCCCCTAAACAGAGCGATGCAGTGTTATACTTACCATTCTGAAGGCCTCAATTAAAGGGTCTTTAACTTCAGCCTTGCCCATTATGTTCCCTGATGTACCAGGAAGCCTCCTCCTCGTGACAACCTACTCAGAACCTCAAAAAAATACCTGATGCCAAGGTTTTCTGCAAAATAGCTTTTTTAAAAACTAAAAGCTGCTTTCCTGTTCAAAAAAATACAGATAGCTCTTTGGCTGTCTCTGCTGGGTTATTTTATTCAGCACATCTCCAGTCTGGTTTGTAACGCATTGTGTTAAGTGAGTCCTTTTAGGCTCATCACTGGCGCAACGCACTAAAAGGGTTTAGAAAACACATCACACTAAAAGTATGGGTGCTAGAAAGTGCTCTTGGCACTATTTGGCAGAGGGAGAGGAAGCCTTTATCAGAGCCAGGCAGCAGTGAAACAGCCTGTTGCCTTGCCAAAGGCCAGTCTCCTGGCTCCAGCCCTGCCCCTCAGCCCTGGGCGAGCTGCAGGCTCTGATGCCTCTCCCCACTGCAGCCCTGCGGGGGCAGCTGCCGAGGAAGGTGTCTGCTGGGGGCTCCAGGCTCTCTTGGATGCCCCTCAGCTACACTCAGTGCTAAAGAAATGCCCCAAACAAACTTGCTAATACAGCGAGTGAAAACAGAAATTTGAAGGAAGCCTAAACGAGTGCCTTTATTGGTTGAAGGATATTAGGGTGTGAATTACATGGCTGTGCTGGAGCCTCTCAGAAATATAAGGCTCAAACGTCCAAGTTCAGGGTACCTGTGTAAACAGGCACAAAAATGGGGAGACAACCCCATGTATTGGATGCCAATGTGAGAGGTAATCAGTGTGAAACAAATGTATCGTCCAAATGTTTTGTTCCATTTACCAACTGAAACCAGAATTCTGATACTTACAGATAAGATCCCTGCTCTGTACAGTGCAAGACCTGGACTTCCCTGCAGCACAGTGCTATTTCATGTCCCAAACACTGCTCATCTACTGAACCAACCGGAAAAGACAGTGGTTCCCAGGGGAGGAGGGCAGGGAGTGAATACCTTCCTGACCCCTACAGTTGCTCATTTTATGCCGTGAAACATGAAATTTGATTACTCTTATCATTAGCTTAGCTCACATAGCTACAAATGTTATTAGTAGCCATAAAATTATTGAGGCCCTTTTAAAATCCATTTTTAAAGAGTGTGTGACATGTATTAGCAGATCTGAAACCCTGATTTCAAATACCCTCACTGGAACATCAGAAACAAAATGTCGAGCTAAGCAACAGTGACAGGGCTTGAGATGTGCTAATGAAGAGTGGTGCCATTGCCTAAGAGAAACATTACACATTATTAACACATTAGCCCACTAAGGCACTGTGCCAGCTGTAATAAGCAACCAATTTGGCATGCTAACTTAGATACACAAGACCATTCAGAAAATCTTCATTCTTTCTTCCCTCCTCAGTGACAAACACATGGTGCAACCTGTTCCCATCCCACTAATGCCCCGAAAATCTCTGCTTAGCTGGGCCCTAATTCCTGTGCACGTTTGGTCACTGCACTATTAATACTTTGACACCGATCTTTCTGATGTGAGGTCCAGTTCACAAATTGGCTACATATATTATCTGTGCATGGGAGTGTGGGAGGGATAAATCATATTCATTATTCACATTCATGAAATTCCAAACACATGGGAAGTACTGATGGTGTCCTTGGGGAGCAAGAAACAGCTTGTCAGAGATATCCAAGTAAAAGGGGTGCAAAATCAATTATGAAAGGAGGTGTTTCCTGCTCTAACAAGCTAATTACTGTACATTAAGTCACAAAAGGAAAACTGATGCTTTTTATTTTTTTAATGGAGGTGCTGTCAGATTAAATCAACTTGGAAGGACGACTGGATTTAATGTATTCCCTCAGCTGATGCTCTCTTTAACACATTTACATATGCAAACATGTTAATATTCTGGCAGAATGCATGAAATAGGGCTGACAGGGCAGAACCTAACAAAACAGTTACGTGACCCTGCTCCTGCAGCTTATTTACGTCATTTACATACGCTGGTAACTCAGCTCACACTGAGAGTGATTGGCTTGGGAGTCAGCACTGTGAAAGCAGGAGCATCTCAACAGGGAAATGACACATCCCTGCTGCTGGAAAGATCCATTTTAGGAGACAAACCAAACGTATAAATTGCTAATGAACTATCCCTTCCTGTCCAGCACAGCTAGCAAAACTGCAGATGGCTGATTCCTCCTGGGATAATAGGTGAAGCTGGGGTATTCCTTAGATGGCTTCCAGGTTATCTGCCAGGAGCAAACAGCCATGCCATGCTTCCTTTTCCACAGCAGGAATCAGAGCAAGGGATATTTGCTGCCCACCTCTCCCAGCCCCTTGGGCAGCCTGCACCCATCAGGACACACTGGCTTTTCTCAGGGCTCCTGCCCCAGTGCTTGTCCAGGAGAATGCAATGTTTCTCTGCATCCCCATATCCATTTCTCCATCTGTCTCTGCCTTTTCTTACAGACCCACAAGCCTGAAAAAGCTTGCAGTCAGCAAAAGCTCCCTGTGCACACAAACCTTCACACTGGGCAGTGATGCTCACCTGTGTTAGGGGTCGAGGCACTAATGTTTCTATTCACTGCTCTCCAAAAGATTAATTGTTTTCATGCAACCATCTGCACTGGAGGCCAGGGGTTACACCCTGCCCACAACAATACCGTGTACCAGCAAATACCCAGAGAGCAGTGTACAGATGAAGGCTTGCAGTGCTCAGCATCCAGCTGCTTCCCCAGCTCTCTGCAGCAGCAGGCCTGGCTGGCAGGGAGGGTTTGCACTGCCTGCAGAGCCCAGGAGCCCCTGCCCCAGGCAGCAGCCAGCTCTACCAGCAAGCACTGGCCTCAGCACAGTGCCAGGGCTGGATCAAGGAAAGGTCATGTCACCACATGCACCTCCAGGACAGAAAACAAAACCCAGCCTCAGGTCTCAGTATCTCACCAGAGATGATACTTGGCAGAAAGGAGCCTCAGTGCTTTGGCCACCCCAGAGCCAGCAGCCAGGCCCTGGCAGATGAACAGCTTCCAAGGGAAGGGTGCAGGCTGTGCTCTGTCCAGCTGCAGCTCTGCTGGCCTTTGCAGGCTCCAGCAGGGTGGCTGCACCCAGCTGTGTCAATCTGCTCCCACCCCGAGCTGAGTGCAGCTGAAAGACGGATAACCTGTTATATATTTTCTTACTTTTAATTATTCCCACATGATCGGAGTTTTCCTGGGGTATAGATAATATAGGTGCACTCTTGAAGTCTTTATCAGGGCCAGGTTGTCCATGGTCCCTCACTCACCAGGTGTACTGGGGAAGATTAGAAGGAGCAATCAGATTTCCATTTGTGCAAAGCAAAGGCAGAAGAAATTTCTATGTTTAGACATGGTAACAAGCTGCTTTCCATTGTAGTCAACAGGCAAAGCCTTCTTTTAAAAGAACATGAGCATCTACCACTGCACACCACATACCTGCAGAGCCAGCCAGGAGAGAATGTTGTGTTTTTCAGGAGGTGTTTCAGCTTGGACACTATCACATTGCTCCTTCAAAAGAGGAATGTAATCAAACTCCTCACTCAAGTAAAACTGCCAGCATAGCTCCACCTAAATGCAAAGGGAGAAAGGATTCAAAACCTGGTTCAAGATGGGCAAAACACCTGTTTATTTTTCTGTTGTCTTCTCTCCTACTGAGTAAGCATAGGCAATGCTAGGGAAACTATGTCATTCATAAAATGGATTGATACCCTTGAAGCTGTTCCGCTCCTTCTTGAGGAAAATGCACAACCCGTGTCTTACACTCAGATGGATTCACTCACTTGTGGAATTTATCCCTTGATACCATTTTCTGACACAGGCTTTCCTTCACACACACATCTGCAGACAGCAATTTCCTATTACAGATGCTGCCCATCACCTCCATGTTCCTTTCTTCCACCCACAAGGAATTCAGATGTAGGCAGTTCAGAGCAAACAGGGACAGCCAAGGGAAGTCTGGCCCCAGCCTGCCGGTGATTTAGCACAGACCCAGAAGCACCTCATGGAGAGGGCAGAGTCCAGCCAGCAGTCCTGGCCAGCTGTGCCCGAGGCCAAAGGCAGGCTGTACAACAGAGCCCTTTTCTCCAGGCTGCGTTTTCCTGGTGCTCCCAGGCAGTGCTCTGCACAAACAGGAATGGTGATGCTGTTCATGATGAGGGGTGTTCCCCACAGGGACATGGGGTGGCTGAAACCTCAAGAAGTTCACCCCAGAGCAGCAAGCGTCCTTGCAGGCAGAAGGGAGCTGATGCTGTCAGATGCACCGTGGGAGGGCAAGGGGGAAGTGGAGAATGAAGAAACATGAGCTGCAGGGTCTGTCAAACCCTGCCTTGCCACACAAAGTTGCCTTGCTCTTTCATGGCTGGAGTAGATGACTTGGGCCTCTGGGAGCTCTCTAAGGAGCCTACATTGGCCTCACTTGCTAAGATGCACTCTCCAGTGGAGTCTGTCCCCTTGATAAAGGAGAAAATGAAGAAGATAGAGACATCTGCTGGGAAGCTGTCAGGTTTATTAGATACATGCGGTTTTGGGGACAGAGCACCCAGAGGATCTCAAGGAATCTGAGCTCAAAGAAATAAAGGCAACTTCAAAAGGCACGACCATACCAGCAGAATCACTTAACAATAGTAATTTTTTTGCTGGGAATACAATTGAAAACACCTGAGAATCAAATCGGGATTCAGCCTATCCCCATGCCTGGAACTGCAGCTGCTATTGATTCTGGGCACCAGATCTTAGGAAAGCTCCTCTGTAAACTCCTCACACTGGCCATTACAAGCGATCCCAGATGTGAAAGGATTTATGGGATCCCCACACCTTAAAATATGCACAGATTAAAGACTGTGCTAGTTCTAAAGCTAGAGGGAGATAGCACTCGCTCCCCCTCCTCTGCTCAGGGCTGGGTGTCACAGAGGTGCCACTGGCTGGAAGGGCCAGAGGGGCTCAGTCTGGGGACCGTGGAGCTATGGCAGCTCATGGAGATGGAAAAACACATCTACAAACACTCCACAGTAATCATGTGAGGTGGGTTACTGTCTTTATCAGGAAATCTGGTACAGATCACAAGTCAGTGATTTGCTGTTAATGATCCTTACCTGGGAGAGCCCTTTGTCATGACTTGAAGCACCTTGCCAGGGCACAGAGGAGAGACAGGCACACCTTTGTCACTGGCTGGAGGAGAGCAGGTTCTGACAGGTGCTGTAACCCACTCGAGTTCCTACATGCTCCACACCAGCGTTGCAACTTTTCCTTTTAGTTTCATCTCACAACTCTCATCCAGGGATCCCAAGGCATAAATGGGGAGGCTGAAGGATGGAAACAGTACTTGTAGACTTTGTAAAGAATAAAGCAACCTGGTCCACCTTCCACCCATTCCAGTGCCCCTAATACCAGGGAAAAAATTATATTGACTCAAGTCAGGAGGAGATCAGCCCCTTTGTGCAGCCAAAATGGATGAGACTGTTCACAGTGGTAAATACCAGGTCAGCTGCATTCAGAGAAGGCAGTTTTTCTTCTGTGGCAAAAGGCAGGAGTGTCTCCTCACTGTGTATTGCTGTCAGTATCACTGCAAACAGCAGCATCACCAGAAGGCAGGTTGGTGCTATATAATTTTCTTGTTATTTGTCTTTAATAAAACAGTAGTCATTAAAGTAAATAAATTAAAATCTACCTGATTGGAAAGCTAAGTGTGTGCAGTTGGTGGGGTTTGATTTTGGGCAGTGCATAGAGCAGAGCAAGCTGCCAGCTTGTGTTCACACACATCTCTGAATTGTCTGTGAGGTCTCAAAACTAATGATCAATATGCTGTCTGTTGTGGTAAACAGACATTTTTAAAAGATTCTTGCTTCATAGTCCACAGAAGAATTTGATTTCCATGCCTATTAAATAATGATAGATTTTATGACAGCAAATGTAAGATCTGTCATGTGACTGGGATCAACTTTTGCTGATAATCCAATATCTGACCCTACAGCAAACTAGTGTTTCATGTCTCCAGTGCAGCACCCACCCTGCTTTTACACCCTAATGGGTTGCTCTGTCCCTTCTCCCAGGACCTCACCAGTCCGCTGCCAGCTTGGGAGAATGAGAGAGCACAAAAATACACCAACATTCCCTGCATTTCTAAATAGCTGAGGGATAAGGGTGTGAGGGAAGCCACACGGATTTGCAGGATCATTGCAGACGAGGTATCATCTTGTGTTCTTGTGTGTATTTTCCTGTAGGGATTGATGTCGTGTTCCTGTGCATGCTCAAGTAATAACACCCATGGCTGTTCTCGTGTTTTCTTGACACATCCAGCACAGTATGAGCCTTTGTCTTATGCCATGCCCTGTGCTGGGTCAGGGGCTGTCAGGAGGCGTGTGAGCTCACAGTGTGCAGGTACCAAAGCACCAGGGCACTCTTCTTTAGAGGAGAACTTCACTTTTTGCCAGCAGATAAAAGACTGATCAGCATAAATATCCTGAGCTTCTCACTAACAGGAACAGAAAGGCAACTTCCCAAGACCGACCACATCTTGTGAGTGACTGTTGCCACACAAATGCTTTAAAAATGCCAGACCAAGCCCCAGATGAGCTATTTGGAGCCTCACAAACCCTTGCTCTACTCTGGATGATATTTTCTTTTTCTTCTACAGCCTCTAAGGTGAATAACTTGCAAGACTATTACAGGCAAGACTTTCAAAGAGCTGCTCAAGCCCTTCAGAAAAACAAAGCTCTGTGATCATTAACAAACACTTGTGATGTGTTGCCATGTTGAAAGAGAAAATTACTTTCAGCAGCAAACAGTAAGTATATTAAAGATCTACCAAACATACCAAATGTCATGAGGGGTATACAATCTGTCCTTGAAATGAAGGACATAGAGGGATTCACTTGCTAGGTATAATCCCACTGAAATTATAAATATTGTGGGTTTTCATGAGACAGAGGAATTTTTTTTCATTGAAAGATAATGAAAACTCATTCTTCATTGTCTTGATTCAAAGTCAGGAATCTCTCTATCTCTGAATAAATACATGAGAAATCTGCTCCAGGCAGAGCAGCCCAGGATGTGGCCAGAGACCTCTGATTTGGGGCACTGTGTCAGACTCCTCCTAGGCAGAAGCCACAGCTCAATCTCTGCCTCAGCTGAGCTTCTTAACACACCCAAAACAAGGAGGAAGGCTACAGGGAGACTCTGCAAAATGAGTCAAACGTGACAAGACCCTCTTTTGTACCCTCAGGGCTCCCCTGAGAGAGGAAGGGGCAGGGAATGAGATGCTCAGATTGCCCCTGCCACTTCTGGGGCAAACATTTACTTTAGATTAAGTGGCATGTAAAGAAGAGAGGAGCCCTCTCTGGCTCGCTGCTAGGGTTGATAGTTAAATATTTATAATGTCCAAATTAGCATAGTGGAAACTCAATTCATCAATTTGTTCTGGTCTGTTTGTAGGAAGGAGAGGGGGTGTCAGGCGGTGCAGGAGGTGCAGCCGTGGGTGGGCAGGGCGCGTGTGCCGACTCCAGCGCGGCTCCTCAGCCTGGCTCCCTGCTGCCACTGACTTGTTGCCCTGCCTTACCCTTTCCTCGGGGTCAGGGAAGTGGCTGGCTGTGGGCAGGGCTGCAGGGATCCCTCCTCTCCCCAAACCCGCCTGCCCGGGGGGCAGCCCCACACTACCGGGAAGCTGTGGGGAGCAGCCTGGTCAGGCAGCATCAGCCTGGGGCTACCCGGGTGGGGGCTGGAGGAGGGAGGGGGCTGCCCTGGAAGGGTTAAGGCTTTTCAGGCCAAAATCCCCCAACAGAAGGCAGGGTCAGCCTCGGAGATGAAATCTAAGTGCTAATGACTGATGCCCTTCACCCCTCCGCTGCCTCCAAAGGCGAGTGCCCTGGATGAGCCGGGGCCGGAGAGCATTTAACATTTGAACTTCTTCTCGTCTGCGAGGCAGCAGGCCGTTGTGCGCGGGGTCGCTGACCCCCAGCCCCGCTCCCCCCAGCCCCTCAGCTGCCTCCCAGCCCTAATTGAATGACAGATGGTCAGCGGCAAGGAGAGGGCAGGAGCGCCGGGGGCATGGGGCCCTGCTCCTGCCCACGCAGCCCCCTCGCCGGCCGCCCTGGAGGCTGCCTGGCACCCCGACCCCGCAGCCACACACCTGGGGGACACGGGGCAGTGCCCAGGCTGGCCTTGTGTGCTGCGCTGGGGACTTCTCGGGGCCAGCCTGATTCCAGCAGCACCTCACCAGGCCTTCTCATCCCCCTGCCACACAAGAAAATGTCACTAAATCCGTGGAGACCTGACCAGTACAGAGTGCCCAAGGCTTCCCGCTGCTCCTGGCAGTGCCAGAACAGAGGAAGGAGTTGGGCTGGGCTGCCGAGGCTCCGTGTGGACATGGGGCAGCCACAGGAAGCCTGGGCAGGGCAGGCACAGCTGTGGGCGGCCCCTTCCCCTGCCTGCGCCCCCGGGGGCTGCCCTCGCTCCCCTCCGTGCCTCCAGCCGGGGGTTCTGGACATGTCCTGCCCTGGGAAGAGGATGCCACAGGTGACAGGAAGGGCCTTAGTGCAGCCGCCAAGGGCTCTGTGGAAATGGTGCTTGGTGGGGCCAGCGTGCCCCCGCCTCCTGCCCGCGGCCCTGCCAGCTGCCTTGCAGGCAGGGCTGGGGAGCCCAGGCTGGGCGCTCGGGGAGCAGAGGCTGTGCAAGTGCAGCCCCCGCGCCCCCCGCTGCAGCCCGCTGTCCCTTTAACGGAGAGCCGTGATTCCCACAATTACTGGGATTACAAGGAAAGGGTTATCGATTTGCAGCCTGCACTGTGTGATCAGCGCCCGGGCGCCTCCCCCCCCAGCCCACCTCTCCTACTGTAAGCACGAAACCATTTATAAATGTTTTATTTCACTGATCGCCTCACCCTTGCTGCATAATAATAACCCCAGCAGCACGGCGATATATTCTCTCCACTCCCCCTCTCTCTGTGCCCGCAGCCTGCAAAAGGCACCAACGTGATATGCAGCAGCCCCTGATTTGTGTGTATGTTTTAATTACCGCCGGAGAAACCTGTACACAAGCATAAAAAAGGGTGAGGGAAGGGGAGAGCAGGCCCAGACGGCGGAGGCAATGGCAGCCTAATGCACCGCTGGCTGACAGCGACTTCCGCTCAGGCACCTTCTCCAGATCGAACCCTTCGATTGTAACTGAAACAATTTGCATACTGATTCCTCTCATAGCCTCCCGATCCATAACCAGCCAGGCAGCTATTCAAATGCAAGTAGCATCCCTAAATGCAAGGCTAGACTGACCAAAATGCGCTGTCCTACAAGCAGGAGGAGAAGAAAAACCCCTTGATTATTATTTCTGTTTTTATTCCTTTTAACCTTTAAAAAGGTTTAGCTGGAAGCTGTTGGTTTATGGCTGGGGATGTAAGGGAAAGAATTGATCCTGAACTGGACTTAAAGATGGAGCAAAATGGGGCGCTGAAGATTTTTCGTTGTGGTTTTTTTTTCTTTTTTTCTTTTCCTATTTTTATTTTTACCTGAGCCACAAACTGAGGCTCTTTGGAGGGAAAGAGGGTCTATCCTCTCTCCCATTCCTTTTCTCCACCAAAACCATCTCAGCTCCTACAGACCCAGGAAATACACAAATTGCTGCCTGTGCCTCTGCCTCTGGTGCCTGTTGGGCTGATGAAGATCGTGTAATTCTGCCTGTAAATTCTTGCGTTTAAGTTGGTCCAATAAAAGAAAGATCTCTCCTACACCTTGTGAGGGTTTGGTGCTTTATTTTTTTAACGGGACTGGCGTGGCAACCGCGGCGGTTGTTTTTTTTTTTTTTTCCTTCTTCTTTTTCTTCCTCTCGTTCTCATTTGAAATTATGCAGATAGATTTTTTTTTTTTTTTATTCTGAGTTTTCTCCTCCTAGGGACAAATGTAGGAGGCG
>QUSF01000015.1:6030996-6046864 GCA_003676055.1 Chloebia gouldiae
CCGCGGCCGCGCAGCGACGGCGGCGCGGAGCGGGGGCCGAGCGGCGCCCGCGGCCTCCTCCGCGCCCGCGGAGCGGGCTGCGCGCAGGCGGGGGAGGGAGCCTCGTCCGCCGCCTCCGCGCCTGCGGAGCGCCGTCGGTGCCGCGCGGGGACCGCGCGTAGGGACCGGGCGGCCCCGCGCCCGCTCCGCAGCCGCGCAGCCCTGCGCAGGCTGCGGCCGCTGCCCGCCGGCGCGTCCGAAAGCGGGAGCGGTCCCGGAGCGCTGGCAGCCTCCATGTTTGGGGCTGTTCCTTGCTAAATTCACCGTGAATGTCCCCGAAATCGATCACGATAATTTTCTGCTAATAAGGGCCCCGCTTTTATTTCAGCTGGGCTAAGAAGCGCTACGACGGCCATTGCGGGTCGGGGGATCGATTGCGAGCAGGTTCCTCCGCAGGTTCGTGTGCTGCAGAGCCCAGTCGCACGGATTCCCGAGCGTGTGCCTGCCGGGTCGCTGTACACGGGAATAAACGATAGAGATGCGTATATATTTTATTATTTAGCGGCAGTTGAGGGAAAGTTTTTAGAATACCGTGGAGCTGGCTGGCTTCTCGTCCCTCTAAAATTCCCAATTCCCTCGGGCTACGACCTGTTATTTGACCTTTAGACAGTCCGAAAGATAGCTGAGTTTTTCTTTCGAAATAGAAATAAACCAACGTGGTGGGATGACTTCGCAAGGGGAGCCGGGCCCGGCCCCGGGCCGGCCGGGGCTCGCCCTGCCCTCGCGGGGTACACGAACAGGGAGAGCTTTCGGGCGGGAGCCGGGGCTGAGCCCGGGGTGACACGCGTTCATTTTGATTTCATTTGAAGACATTTGATGGTTGTAGATCTTTCTCTGGTTTGTGTGTTGCATCACCACAGCTCACTCCTTAAAACAGTAATTCAAGATGTAAGTAAAAGTGTTTTCATTTTTATTGATCCTGCTAACATCTTTCATTACCCAACAAGTAACCACAACAAATGATTGCTCATTTGATACGCAGAATTTTATCGACGCTCTCCCAGGCCGGGGCGCGGATCCTAAATCCCGGCGGCGTTAAGCGCGGTGCTGCGCGGCCGCGTAGCGGCCAGGACGGGAGGGTGGGCGCTGCCCGAGCCCCCGGCCCCGGCCCAGCCGCGGCTGCTGCCCCGGCCCTGCCCGGCCCCGCTCCCACCGGCGGGGCCCGGAGCGCTCCCCCCGCCCTGGCCCTGCCGAGGAGAGGACAGTGAGCCTCGGGGGGAAGGCAGCGCACCCCCAGCTTGTGCCGAGCCCTGCGGAGCGCCCGAGGGTGCCGGGGCTGCCCGCGGCTCGGGGGCTGCCCGCCGCGTTCGTTCCCTCGCAGCGAAACCCAACAAGTAGCGGCAGGAGAAGCGGCCGCGCCGCCGGCCCCGCACCGCCTCGGCCGCCACACGCCCGGCAGCGCCGGCAGCCAGGCGGCCCTTCGCTCTCCTCTTCTCTCTCCCATTTTTTTAGAAATACACTCATTAAATATTTTTTAAAGAGGAGTTTTGTTTAAAAAATACAAATAGAAATCACCAAATCTTTGGGGCTAATAGAGAACACCGAACGATTTGAAACCGCAGATCCTGTTTTATTTACGTGACTCTTTTCAGCTAACGGCGTGAAAGGTTTTTCAGCCACCAAACAAATGCTACTATTTTAACTGTCTTTGAGAATATTATTTTTGCTCTTCATACTAGAATAGAAGGCACGTTTATGAGGGAGAGGCTCGAAGAATTGGTTTCGATGCAAGAGACCTACAGTGAAATTAAACTAGGTGGATTCTTTATTAAATGATTTTCGGTCTTCTGTGGTTTTATGAAAATAAAAGGGAGCACTTTGTCATTTTTAACAATGTAAGTAGCCAATAAATCTAATTTTCACATTGATTTCTGTAGAAATTAAGTGATATCTACACTATCTGCTGTGAATTGTTTTTGGAAACAAGTGCGACTTTCTCCTGGTGGAAGCTTTTTTTAGAAATAATAATTACAAAAATACATTCCTAAGAGCATTTCTTAAACCATTAGATTTTTAAAGTAAGGGAGAAATTATCTATGAGACTGATCATGTATATCTGAGACGGCATCTAGACAAAGAGTTTAATAAAATGCGCCAAGACAGGCAAAGGCAGAGCATTGCATGGAAAAATGTCTAATACAAATAATTACAGAGGCGAAGATTTTAAGAACCCTCGGTCTGGCGTCCGCGGGAGAGGAGAAAAGGACTTTTTAAAAAAAAAAAAAAAGTGAGGGACTATATTCGTTCATACATGTAACTAATAAAGATCTCAGCTGAGGAACCCAGGGCGCTGCGAGCAGCGCTGCCAGATTAAAACGTGTCCCTGACTTAATTGCTAACTCGGCGCCACGTGCTGCCTGCGCGGCCAGGTGCCCTTCCCGGCCCCCTGGCAGAGCATCACCTCTGGGCACCCGCCGGGGATTTAACAGCACCTTTCCCTAAATAATGACCCGGAAGAATAGCGTTCACCAAAGCGCTATTGATCCCCATTGTGTTCCGTCCGTGGGTTCGGACAGCCCGAGCCGCTGTCACCTCGAGGATTACTTCTGTTTCGGGGTACCAAGGAGCGCCCGTGGGGGCGAGGGGCGGTGGAGAGGGCAGGAGCCTCCTCTCGGGTCGGCCTGGTGAGGGGAGGGGGCACCAGGGCAGCAGCGGCCCGGCGTGGGATGGGCGCCGACCCCGACGGAGGGTCCTGCCCGCAAACACCCGCAGCGCGGGCGGGCAGGCTCGGCCCGGCCCCGCGTGTCCGGGGAGCGTCGTGGGCGGTGGCTCCTGGGGAGGAGGAGCGCGGCTCCTTCCCTTTCTCCTCCCTCCCGTTACCCCCAACTCTGCCCGGCCGAGGAGCGGGGCCAGCCGTGTCGGGGGGGGGTTCCACAGGCCATCGGCCGGGCACGGCTGGCGGCGGTGTCCGCGAGGAGCGCGTCCTTCGCGGCCCGGGAGTGTTTTCCTGCGGCTTTCCAAGGGCATCCTCGCAGGATCTAAAGCCCAGGGTTGCAGCCGGCCGCGCCGCCACCGCGTGTATCGTGCGTGGATTGTGCGTGGACCGCACATCCCTCTGGGGCCGGGGGGCCGCCCCGGCGAGGGACAGCACCCGGCCGGTCCCAGCCTGCCTCCGAGAAGGCGGCAGTGTAGAGTTCAAACGCATCAAACTATCAGAAGTCATTTATCCGGTTTCATAAATAATGTTCTTATTATCTCCAGCCCCCTTAATTCATGCTCCTGTCCGCTTGATTGCGGGGTTTCAGCAGATAAAAAGTTTATAAGTTGGTCGGGTTCTTGTTTTCCTTTTTCCATCATTAACATCATTAATATAAGCTATCAATAACCCTGTCGTTTGGAGCATAGCTTCACAGTATTGATTTGCGCAGCTATTCATCTCTGCCATAGAAGACACGGAATAATTTTCGCATTACAGTAGCTTGGATTTGCTTTTAATTCATATTTAAAGCTGCAACTGGCTCTGTGGAGCTCTCTGCGAAAGACTAGAGGCGCCTAATTAATAATAAGTTAGAAACGAAGGAAGGCACCAGCGGATAAATAATTAATACAGACATCTCTGTCTCTTTGAGTATTGCTACTTTAAAAATTTAGACTTACCAGGGCCATACTGTAAGTCTGCAAGTTATATTGAGGAGATGATTTAAGAAAGCTATTTTTTTTCCTGAAATACAATGCTAAATTATTTACGGTGTTTTGCAATCTTCCATAAGTTCCTTCATTAACAAGCGCTGCGGTTTGCTCCGGGGGGTGCGGGAGAGCGCGGCTGCAGAGGGACCGCGGCGGCTCGGTCGGGCAGCGCCCTGCCGCCCTCGGGGTCGCTCGGTGCCCTCTGCCAGCTCCGCGTCCTTCAGCCGGCCAGACCCCACCATGGGGGCTCCAGAGGGCAGAAGGGAAGAGCCCAGCGCCCTTAGGCAGGTGGCAGGGGCCGGCTTGGAGCGAGTTCAGTCGCCGCGCTGCCGACCCTGGGTTCCACGAAGCTCCCCTCCGGCAGAAGTCCGGGCCCGGGGGAGAGGGCTGCGGGAGGGGGAAAGGCAGGACCCCCCCGGGCGGGCACCCGCAGCGAGCCCCCGCCGCGCCGCAGCTTCCCCTGAAAGCCAGGCCCTCCCCCACCTGCCCCGGCCGGCGCAGCCCTCTGTTCTCTGTCTGCCCCCGACAGATGTATATGTTTTTGTCGCCAAGCAAGTTTCCAAGAAGCTCGACAGGGGAAAGTCTGGAAAAGTTAATCCCCCCCGGCAGCTGTTGGCTTTGGGAGCCTTCGAGCGTCACCTTTGACACGCTGCCCGTGCGAGGGGACCCGGTGCCGCAAGCTGTCACCGCACAGGAGGCGCGGGAGGGCGCGGGCGGCGGCAGCCCCCTCACACGCCATTAAAGAAAATCAAAGTGGAAAAGTGGAATACAAATAAAAATAAATTAAAATAAGAAGAAAAAAAAAAGAAAATAAAGGAAAAAAAAAAAAAAAAGAAAGAAAAAGGAAAGAAAACCAACTCTGTCCAGTCGGTTGCAGCGCGCTGTGGTCGCTGCCCCGGGCCGGGCCGCCACGTCGGGCGGGCCCCGGTGCCCGCGCGGTGTTTGCTGGCGTCAGGCGGGAGATTACGGCCGTTTCATGGTGTCATTAGCTCGGATTTAAAAAGCACACACACGCCACGCAATTCAAACAAGCAAAGTTGCGTTTTAAGTCCGCTCCGAGTATCTGCTGATCAAATAAAGACTTAAGGGCGGTAACGATTATTCTGTTAAATATATGGTACTTGACTGCACAAGCAGTAATTGATTAGCGCACCGAAATGAGCTCTCTCCGGCGCTCGCCCTTCGCCAGTGGGGCGGGAAGCTCTACGGGGGAACCGTGCCGAGGTCCGGACGAGGGGAGTCCACGCACCCCCGACGGCGGAGAAGGGAGGCTGCGGGGAGGTGTGCCGACCTCGTCTGCCCTGTCCCGGGCTTCTGCGAGCCCATGCCGGGGTCCCGGGGCACTCTGCAGCTGAGACGGGACCGGGGTCGTCGGGCCCGAGGTCCTGCTCTGTCCTCCGTGCCGGCGGCTTTTGCCCACCAGAACCGCTTCGTCCTTGGGTCACCCCCAGAGTAACGGAAAAAATATTTTAAAAACAAAACTTGCTTGTGGGGCTGGGGGGGGAGCTGGGTGCGTTCCTACGGCCACTCTTTTCTAAGGTTAGAGATCGAACCTCGACGGAGGCCAGCGTGTCACCGGACTCTCCAAATTGTTTGCGTTCGGGTTTATACTCATTTCTTGAAGAAAAATTTGATGTTGCAATTTCCCACAAACTCGAGGAAGCAACATATTCGCTATGACGTTTGCTTTGATAACTAATCGCTAAATACACACAGATTAAATATTTTTAATTAAACTGTAAATTGTGTACAGATATTGATAATGAAGAAGCCGAAAATGTTTCGATTAGATCTGTGACATCACCTTGCGCTGGCTTGGGAAATAATCACAGCTGTTCAATTCGGTCTTAAAACGTTCTCGATTATTTTATTTTATTATTGTATTTTATTGTATTTTATTTTTGCATTATATTGTATTTTATTTTATTTAATCCTTAACATTTTCTGAGGTCATTGACTAGGTTTCAGGTTTATTTTTTCTTCTTTGGCAGAAATGCATTTCCTTATCTACTCCTCGCTATCAGAAATTGAGATACTATCAGCGTTAACGTTACAAAAATTTTGAGAGTTTTGGAAGCATTTAGGACTGGGGGTGGCTGGGGTGGTAAGAACAGTGCGGGATCTGTACATGGAATTTTTTTAGTGCAAAATAAAATACGGGGAACTCTTTGCACCCAGGGAAAATGAACGGCAGTGAACAAATGATTTCTTTCGGAGACGGGGTTCAATAGCTCAGAATTCTTAAACGTGTGTGTGTGTGAGTGTGTGTGAGTGTGAAAATTTTGGGAAATAGATAAAACCACTGTGGAAATTCTGAATTTATAGAGGCGAAAAAGTATACTCGCTTCCAGGGCCATACACGCAACACACATACAGAGGAGAGTTGTGATTCTAAAAGTTTCCGGCGAGCATCCCAGCGCCTGGTGAATTTTGAGCTCCCCGAGCGCAGGCACACGCAGGTTGTGCACACGCAGCCACGCACGGGGCCGGTCCCGAGCAGCAGTCCCCACGCCGGGTGGACATCCCAGGGCATGGTCCCCCGTGAGCGCCCCAGAGTGCGGCGGTGTCTGGCCGAGAGGCACCGGGGGCTCCCGCTCGGCCCCGAGTCTCCTTGCGGGGCGGGGGTGCCGGAGGACGGGCCGGACGCTTCGGTGTGAGGCACGGTCCGCACGGCCGGACCCCTCGGGGCCGCACCTGGTCCCGTGGGCGTTGTGGACGGGCAGCTGGGAAGGAGCAGACCGGGCCTGGCTCCGGCGATGGGGCTCCTCGCCGAGGCCCCGCCGCTGCCCCGGCCTCGGCCGCCGGTGCGGTACTTCGGGCTCAAAGCGCGGGGAGAGCTGCCTCGGTGAACCGGAGAACAGTGAGACCCCACGGGGCCCCGAGCCGTGCCCTTCTCCTCGCCCCGAGGGGAATCTCCGCAGGCCCTGTGTGTAAAGGTAGGGCAATAACTCCGAGAAAAGTAACCCCAGGGGCTGATTTCAACTCGCTCCCAGGGGGACTCTGCCCCAAGACCGGCTCCTGTCTCTGTCCTTGCAGCCTGCGTTCTTCCCCGCGGAGCTCTGCCCGCTGGCAGCGACTCCTGCCTCCTACCAGGGAAGGGGCCTCGGAGCTCTCAGCGGAACGCAGGGAGGGTGAACCACAGACCTCTGCACGGGTCCCGCGGGACGAAGCGGCTCGCCCTCGCTCTGCGTGCCGCCGGTGCGAGCTTTGCCAGGACAGGTGTTCAAATCCTACCCCCCGCTTCCATGGAAAAGACACCGGGGTCCCGGCCTGAGCCCCAACGCGGCGGAGATCCGCTCGCTGTCCCCGGGCCTGGCCGGGGCGATGGGGACAGGCGGCTCCGCAGGGTGCCGAGAGCAACCGCGGTCCCCGACAGCAGTGCGGGGGGAAGCGGCGGCGGCCTTTGTGCGCCGCCGGCCCGGTGCCGCCCGGCTGCGGCCCCGCGGCTCGGCCCGTCCCTCCCGCCGCTCGGCGCCGCGCACACGCTGCACTCTGCCCGGCGTAGTTCGTTATTGTTAATGGGCGAACAATAGGCACATCTGCCCTTTCTTCCAGCATAAAGGCACCTTAGCTAACGAGGGGGGCCGGCGGGTGAGCTCGCTTGTTCTTTCTCCTCCGCCTCCTTTTCTTTCTTTTTGAAGAAAAAATAAAAGAAAACCAGCGGCATGTCCGGCTGCTGGGCGCCTCGGGACATATGCTCGCCTTGCACCGCCGGGCACGGCCGGGGTCCCCGGCGGGAGCTGCAGGGGGGCGTCCCCCACATCGCACCGCCCGGCCGGACCGCGGCACCCCTGGGGCGGGCGCTGGCGGTGGAGGGGCGCGGGGCTGAGCGGCGGGGCTGACCCCGGGACGCTGCGCCGTGGGGCTCCCACCGCCCATCCCCAGGCCGGGCAAGGGGAAGTTTCCCCGTAGGGCACCTGAGAGAGAGGAGCGACACCGGGACAGGCGGCTGCGGGACAGCGTGGGGAGAATACGGCGGGGAGTGCGGGGGACACGGGGGGCACGGCCCGCGGGCGCCGCGGGGCAGGGCGGTCCGGTGTCACGTCCGGAAGCTGCCGGTGAGGAGGCTCCGCGCTCACGGAAAACGCGGAGTCACCGAAGGGGCGGGGCGGGGCGGGCGTCCCTGCTGGGCGGCGCCCTGAGGCCGGGGCGGGGTGCCCGGGCCCGGGGCAGCGGCACCGCCGGCTCTGGGCCCCGCCGCGCGGGCTCGCCCGCTTAATAGCGGCGCTGACGTCACGGGGCGGGGCGGGGCGGGAGGGGGCGCCGCGCGCGTGCGCGGTGCGGGCGGCGGCGGCGCTGCAGCACGGAGCGGAGCCGGGGCGCGGGGCGCAGAGAGAGCCATGGCTGGGGATGGCGAGGGACGCGGCCACACGCCCGCCGCGGCCGCGGCTGCGGGGCCCGGCCTGAGGGAGCGGCGGCCCTAGGACCGGCCCGGCGGCGCCAGCCGGCAGCGGGAAAAAACTAATTAATACGTTGCCACAAAATAAAAATTAAAAGGAAAAAAAAAAAAAACCAACCAACCGAAAACCGGGAAAGCCAGCAGCCCGGCAACAGCAGCAGCAGCACCGCCACCACCAGCCCGCAGCGCTCGCCCGCCGCCGCCGGCCCGCGGGAGCAACCGGCCGCCGCCAAGAGCTCCGGGACGCCCCGCCGCCCACCAGATAGATGTGCGGTCCCGCCGCCCGCACGGCCGACGATGAACGCGCAGCTGGCGATGGAGAACATCGGCGATCTGCACGGGGTGAGCCATGAGCCGGTGCCCGCCGCCGCCGACCTGATGAGCGGCAGCCCCCACCACCGGAGCGCGGTGGCCCACCGCGGCAGCCACCTGCCGGCCCACCCGCGCTCCATGGGCATGGCGTCCATCCTCGACGGCGGCGACTACCACCACCACCACCGGCCGCCCGAGCACGCGCTGACCGGCCCCCTGCACCCCACCATGACCATGGCCTGCGAGACACCCCCCGGCATGAGCATGAGCAGCACCTACACCACGTTAACCCCTCTGCAGCCTCTACCTCCCATCTCGACGGTCTCGGACAAGTTCCCTCACCACCACCACCATCATCACCACCATCACCATCCCCACCAGCGGATACCGGGCAACGTGAGCGGCAGCTTCACGCTCATGCGGGACGAGAGGGGTCTGGCGTCTATGAACAATCTCTACACCCCCTACCACAAGGATGTTACCGGCATGGGACAGAGCCTCTCTCCGTTGTCTGGATCGGGCCTGGGGAGCATCCACAACTCCCAGCAAGGGCTGCCCCACTACGCTCATCCCAGTGCCACCATGCCCGCCGAGAAAATGCTCACCCCAAACGGATTTGAAGCCCACCACCCTGCCATGTTAGCCAGGCATGGCGACCAACACCTCACCCCCACCTCCGCTGGCATGGTGCCTATCAACGGGATCCCACACCACCCCCATGCCCACTTGAATGCCCAGAGCCACGGGCAGATCCTGGGCTCTGCCAGGGAGCAAAACCCTTCTGTAACTGGTTCGCAGGTCAACAGTGGAAGTAATTCAGGGCAAATGGAAGAAATCAATACCAAAGAAGTAGCTCAGAGGATCACCACCGAGCTCAAGCGGTACAGCATCCCCCAGGCTATCTTCGCCCAGAGGGTGCTGTGCCGCTCTCAAGGGACGCTCTCAGACCTGCTGAGGAACCCCAAGCCCTGGAGCAAGCTCAAATCCGGCCGGGAGACCTTCCGCAGAATGTGGAAGTGGCTCCAGGAGCCGGAGTTTCAGCGGATGTCTGCTCTGCGGCTTG
This sequence comes from Chloebia gouldiae, assembly GCA_003676055.1. Classification (NCBI taxonomy): domain Eukaryota; kingdom Metazoa; phylum Chordata; class Aves; order Passeriformes; family Passeridae; genus Chloebia; species Chloebia gouldiae. Next base: position 6,040,437 of record QUSF01000015.1, read on the forward strand.
CAGGTGAGCCCGCTGCGGGGTGTTCGGGGCACGGCAGCGGCAGAGCGGGGCCTCGGGCCTGGGCAGGCCGCCGCAGTCCCTGCCCGTCCCTGAAGAGCAGCACCGATCCCCCGCTCCGCCGCTCCATTTCTCTCCCTTCCCCTCTCCCGGCTCGGCGCACCGGCACCGTCCGGTTCCTCTGCGCCGCGCTCAGACAAAGCCGAGCCGGGGCTCGGGCTGCGCAGTGCGGCGCCCCGGCTCTCCCCGTTCTCCGGCCGGGCGCATCCGCCAGGCTCTCCTGCCGCCGGCAGAAAGACGCCCAGCGCGCCCGGTAACGGGACGGCGCCGAAAGCCGCACCGGCCGGCGGCAACGCTGCCCGGAGCGCGGAGGGTGAGGCGGAAATGCTTGAATTGGCGGCTGACCGGGCCCACGGACGGGGTACGGGGGAACCCCGGTAATGCGCCGCAGAGAGGAGTCGGTGCATCTGCTTTGTGGGGGGGCGGTGGGCTCGGGTCGCGGCGGGGCTCGGGGCCAGCGTCCCGCTCGGGCTGGGTGAGCTGGGACAGGCGTTTGGAGCGAATGAGCCGAGCCCGGCGTGTGAGCGGTGCTTGAGAAATGCTGGTGGCTAAAATCGTTGGATTTGGTTTTTGTTGGTTTTTTTGTTTTTTTTTTTAACTGGTCGTAGTTATCATTAGGCCGCGCACTTTGAGTTTCTCGTGGATGTCTCTGCGTGAGACAAACCGGCCGTGTCGCGGCTTCGCTGCCCAGCAGCCTCCCCCCGCTGTCGGTGCTTGCTGCCCGGTGTGCTCCCGAGCGGGTCCCGTATTGTCTGCTCAGAGATGGCCGTCCCGGTCCGTACCTGTGCTCTGCCGCCGCCTCCCCAACCCTCCCGTCTGCAGAGTCCGGGTTTAATATACCGTCAGTGAGGGTTTGTTAATTAAGTGATAGGTCTCCATTAATTTGTCCCTAGAGAATGCAAGACAGTCAATCCGAGTTGGAGCCAGGGTCACTGATCCGTTTCACAGACAAAAATAAGGGAAGGGCCAAATCTTTCTCCTTTCAAAAGCACAACTGGTTTTGCGCTTTCGACTACCCAGACGGTGAGAACTTGCGGCCGTTTCCCGAGTGTGCAGAGACGCAGCTCGGTCACCACCATGCTCCGTGCCTATTTTCAGTCAATCACCTTGTTCCAGAATCCTAAAGCAAGGCCAGGAAGGGGCCGGGGAGGGCCTCCCTCCCCGCTGTAGTTGGCCCTTAGGTGCCCGCCGGTGGGAGGACGTTGCTCTCTTTGGCTCCCACTCCTGCGGAGTCAGTTTCAAAGGTCTGAGCTCTCTGAAACTGCCCTTTCCGCCTTCCCTTTCTCAGCAGCCACCCCACCAGCGAAAAACCCTCGTCTTGCTGGTGCTGCCCGGGAGAGGAGGATGGAGTTTGTGTTTCTAATATCCCCGTAACGATTGCTAAGGCGAACTTTCTTCGATTTGGAGCGTATTTTTACGACAATTTGGTCGACCTGAATCTCCGCTCATTTGCATAGATCGATACTGGAAACAACCCCTCGATTCGCAGCCTGCTGGCATCCCTTCCCTGGCGCTGCCGGCCGGGAAGCTCTGCCAGCCCTGGCTGCTGCAGGGCCGGGAGGGAGGGAGGGAGGGAGAGAGGCGGCCGTGCTCTGCCCAGCTGCCGGGTCCGGAGGGTCCCATTGTTCGCCTCTGCCCTCAGACCGCCCCTTCTTCCAGCCACCTCAGCGCTGCCCTCTCATAAACGGATCCCGGTAATCCCGTTAGAGAGACAAAGCCTCATTATTCCGCCTTCCCTTTCCGATGCAACCCGAAAGCTGGCACCTTACAGAAACAGCTTCCCCGGGGCGAAGAGGGGTTGGCAGCACGGGGGGGTCGGGATGTACCGCCCGCACCCGGGAGTCCGCGCGTCCCTCGCGGCGGGGCCGGGCCGGGCCCTGCAGGGCTCTCCCCGCGTACCGGGGGCTCCGGGCCTCGCCGGGCGCTGCCCACCCGGGTGCCGGCAGCACGTGGGCATTTGCATAGAGCTGCGTCCCTGTCAGTGGGGCGGTCCCGGGGCCCCCGCCCCGCCCCGCGCAGCCTGCGCGCCCTTCCGCACCCCTCTGCGCCGCGCTGCCGGCGACCGGCTGTAAATGCATAAAGTATCGATTTTATTTTGTGAAGGTTTTAAATGTGTGATGATCTTACTAAGTGGTAAAAATCTGCCCCGATTGATATTGATGTATGAACATCAATTCAAAATAACATAAATTACTGCAGCCGACGCAAATTAAATTTCACGTCCAAATTATAACTCACTCCTGGGCGTTTAGAGAATTATCAGGTAGATAAATACCCAGAGCCGCCTTCATTTCTTCCCGTTCTGATTTCCTGCAGACAACAACCGGGAGGCAGTGAGGGGGATGGAGCCTGCTTATTTTAGGCCTCGCGGTCTCGCCTTGCACTTTATCTTGAGTATTTGCCCCTTCCAGCCGTCCCTGGAGGATTCCTACCTCCCAGATTACAGAAGCTCCGACAAATAGAAGAAAAATTGGTAGTTACAAGGACGCAGGATTGAGGTCTTGACACTTCCTGGGCTGTCTCTTGAAATGTAAGCAGAACTGCTAATTGCAAAGCTGACCTCTTCCAGCCTCCATCTTATTCATCCCATCTCCCTTCTCTTCTCTGTTCTTTTTTCCTTTGTCTGTCCACTCTCCCTCTCTCCTATCACTGAATATTTATCTATTTGACTGTCTCTCTGTTAGTCTTCCCTCCCTCTCCCTCGCCTTCATTGACATTTGGAAGGGCTGTGAAGGGACGCCGAAAAAATAAATACAACTAAAAGAAAAGGTACATCCCTTCTACAGCCTGCTGGGGTTTAAGGCTGAATTCATTTCCTTTTGTTGGATTTTTTCTTTCGTGTGTGTGAGAGGGGAAACAGGAGGACATAAAGGAAGAAGAAAACCCAACTTTGTCTTGTTCAGGAAAAAATAATCTGCTTCGAGCCATTCATTGTTGGAACTGCGACTGTCCGCCGGCCTCGCGCAGGCCCGCCGATCGGGAGGAAGGAGGAGGCCAGGGAAAACGCGGCTAAGACACATTTTGCGAACGCGCCAGAGGAGTGTAAGGCAGCCCCAGGTTCCTTAGAATCTACTGCCGGAGGGGGTCCTTTGCCCATGTGCGCCCTCTGAGCGAGCGGGTCCCGAAGGGCCCCTCCGTGGGGGCTCTCCGAGCGGTGTCAGCGGGGAAAGGCGCCGCGGGGAATCCGCGCTCGCCCGCGGCTCTCGGAGCGGGCAGGCCCGTCCCTCCAAAGCTGCTCCATGTTTGCCTGCGATCTGACTGGTATTTTTCATATGTGCACCCCTTTTCCTCCCCTCCTCTTATCCTTTCTCCCTCCTAATGTGAATCCCGACTAAGCTGAAGCCTTGGCAAGCCGGCGAGAAATTCTCGTCAAATTAACTGTAAAGAAATCGATGGAGTAATCAGAGCGTTTTCCACATTAAATATGAAATCTAATGACGCCGTTTGCACCTCTCGCCCGCCGCCGCCCCGAGCGCGCCGGGAAGGTCTGGGCCGCCCCGGCCCCGGTGGCCTCATTAGGGGCTGTTTAATATTTACCCTGCGGGCACTTTGCATAAAGGCGTTTGCATCAGGGAGGAGGGGGCATCGACCGGGGCCTTCACCGGCGACACTCCGAGCGCGGAGCGGGCCCGGGGGAGAGAGGCCCTTCCCCTCCCGACCCCGCGGACCGCTCGGCCGGGGGCGGCCCGGGCCTGGCTCGGCGCACCTTGGGCCGTGACAGCGGCCGGTGCTGCTGCCGCTGCGGTGCTTGGGCCGAGGCAAGGGGCCCTGTCCCGAGGGATCGGAGGGTGGGAGAGCACCCGGAGCAGTCGTGCCCGGTGCGCAGCCAGGGCAGCGCTGGGGCGCACTTGTTTGCCGGCCGTGTCCTTCGGCGGGATTGATTTACAACCGCGTTTGCCCTTCGTTAATGTTTGCCCAGCGGGAGGAGGAGAGGGCCGGGCGAGCCGCGTTCCTCCGCACTGGGCCGGGCCCGCCCGGGCCCGTCCTGGCAGAGCCCCCGCCCCGCAGCACGGCTCGGCCCCGCTTGTTTGCTCGTGCGTGCGTTCGCTCGGCTGTTTGTTTGTTTTCATTACCGCCGCGTGGCGGGGCGGCACCGGGGGCCGTGCCCCGGTCCCACCCTCGCTGCCGTTTGAAAACAGGGCGGCTCCCGCCCGTGGGTGCCGCCGGGGCCGCCCCGGGTCACGCAGCCGGGCTGCGGGCGCGGTGCCCGCCCCGACGGGCCGGGGCCATCGTGCCGTCCGCATGCCTCGCTCGTCGCCCCTCGGTTCCCGGGGGTTCTGCGCCATCTACTGACCGCCGGTGGGCGGGAGCGGCCCCGCCGGCCCGGGAACCCCGCCCGCACCGGGCAGCGGCGGCGGCTCCGGGGAGCGCTGCGAGCGGAGGGCCCCGCGCCGCCGCCCGGGCTGGCTCCGGCCCCTCGTTCCCCTCGACCGCGGAACGAGCGAGGCCCTGCCCGGCTTCAGCACCACGAACAGCGACCGCAGCGGGGCCCGACCCCAGCTCCGCCTCCGCCCCGCTCCCGGGCGAGCCCCGCGGCGCGCCGGGGCCGGACCAGCCCCCCTCCCGGCTCATGGAGGAGGCCGCTCGTAGCCCGGGCGCAGGTGCTTGTTGAGCCTCCCCACGGCTGCCGACCCCGATGGGGAGCGGCATCGCATCGATTATACGTAGCTGCAGCCGGCAATTAGTGCCGCGGTGCTGCGGCGGGCGCCGGGCTGAGCGCACGGGCTGCCCGCGGCGGCAGCGCCTCTGCTCCCGGCTGGGCAGAGCCCTGAGAGCATCTGTTTTGGGCATGAGTGCCTTCGAGCGGGTGCGTGGCCAGAGGGGAAGCGAGCTTGCCCCAGCACGGTAACTCAGCCAGCCAGAGGTGTCGGGATCCCCCAGGAGAACAGGAGAGGTGCGTGGCACCAGGATTGTGCCCGCTGCAGGTGGCACTGGTAGGGAGTCCGGGCTCCTGCCGGTGCTACAGCTGGGTTCCAGCGTGTGCCATCTGCCTTTTACATAGCCAGCAAGGAACGTGATAATCAGATTGGGATAAAATCATCTGGAAACCCATAGGCCAGGTATTCTTCGGTGCCTGGCTTTGCCTGTACCGGCATTAAACCACCGCTCTCGCTTTGCCTCAGACCTGTCTGTGTGGCCAAAGGGTCCGCATAAACTCCACACAAGGGACAAAGTTAGTTTCCAGGCAGTTCTAAGTGACTGAAGCGTAGGAGCTGTTGCTGAAGTGCTGGTGACTTTCACCTGAAGACTAGAGGCATAGAAGGGAGTTTTTCCTGAGGACCGACCGGGACCCAGCATGGCCGCGTGTCGGGTGCTTCCGTGATCAAATCGATAAATGTAGATTCGTGTTTAAGACATAAATCTACCTGGATTAATCATACACGGACAGAGAAGTGACCGATGCTGACAGACTCTCTTAGGAAACACAGCTGGCTTGAGCCATTTTGCTTAAGAAGTCAGTTTTATGATGCTGAAAGATTAATTTATAGGAACAATTTATTAACTGAACAGTAGTTTTCATTTTTTTCCACCATTTTAGGGCGATAGGAAGCCTCAGTGGTGACATTTTCCGTACAGCCCGAACAGCAATTAAAGCTCGATGGGTGGCTGCTGTTCGGGAGGGGTGCCGGCAGCACCGCGGGCTGCCACGGGCGCCGGCGTGTGCGGGCGCTGGCTGGTGGAGCTAGAAATGCTGCTGCTTCCGATAGAGGAAAGTATTCCGTCGGATGGCACGGGGGGCTCTTCCTTAACGCTTGGGTGCAGAAACCACTGAAGTGAGCCCGGGCTCGGGTTTTGGATGTCTTCAGGGTGCAGAATTCTGCACCCGTTGTCACATGCATTAGAAACCAGTCGATAAGAAATGAGCCACAGGCGGGAGAGCTGCCCGCAGCCCCTTTTCCCCTATTTCCCCCCGCACAGGCAGGCTGCCAGACGGCTTCCTTGATGTCCGCCCCAGCCGGAGGAACTTCTTTATGTCATCATTGACTCATTTCTCCTTTATTGGAAACATATCTCGTTATTTTTAATATATTGGAATTGACGGAGAACTTAAAAATTGGAGCCGGGGAAGCGCCAGCCGGTGGTTCGGTCCTTAGGAGCGGAGCCAGAGAAACGACCCGGGTTTTTCAGTGAATCTGGGCATACTCAGTGTTGTTGCAGTGAAGGTTTTGCCACGGACCCCGTCGTTTGCACTGCTCAGAAACTCAATTTTCGGCTGCTGTAGCAAAGGCTCTGACTGGGGATGCGGGAGGGGACGGAATGACCCAACCTGACTCCGGAGTCAGCACCGAAACGCCTCGGAGGCCCGCGGGAGGATTCGCTCCCACAGCTCGGAGCCGGCTCTGTCCCGCGGAGCCGCGGGGCGGGACACG
>QUSF01000015.1:6061646-6080770 GCA_003676055.1 Chloebia gouldiae
CATCCCATCCCATCCCATCCCATCCCATCCCATCCCATCCCATCCCATCCCATCCCATCCCATCCCATCCCGGTGGGCTCTGGAAAGATGAGTGCCAAGTGATCGAGAGATGAGAGCAGTTCATACCAGATGCATTTCTCTAATTGAGGGAAAAAACATTAAGAAAATAAGTGAAGCAAATAATCTTGGTTTCCTTTGTATCATCTAAGGGTATGGATGTCACCAAACTAATTCACAGAGGTGTTTCCTTTTGTGTGATGGAGTCCACCCCAGGCCTGCAGGATCAATATTTAATTGTTTAAAGGGATATTGTATTCCTTTCCTGTCACTGTTGTTAATGCCTTCGCTCTCTGTAATCCCACGGGGTCTTTTCCTGGGGATCTGATCAGAAAGATTACCCATCACTCGGGAGTGGTGGGAGGAGAGTCCCAGCCATAAAAGATTCAGGAATGCATTGAACCATTTTCTCTCTATCTCCTAATGAAGTGATGAAGCGTGTGCCACAAAATTTAACAGGGTTTTGTGGCAAATCAGGTTGCACTGCTGAGAGGAGGATTAAACCTTCATCGTTGTCCCATAAATCATGGCATCAGCTACATTTATTCTGATGGATGGCCTGGACTCTGCTGACAATATTTTATCTCTGGAAGCGCCTGCAGCCTGTGCCTTGATGTGCAATTTCTTTTTACTGCTAAGCTGAGAGGCACTGAGCACATCCCTTCAGAGGCCTCCTCCTGGGCTTGGTATCCCCAGAGCATGTCAGAAACACAAGCATCACCAGGAACCCCTGTCCAGGGCAAGCACAAAGGCAAAGGGGATATAGGAGGCCAGAAATGTCCTCCATGCCAGCAGGAGGGCCTCTGGGATTTGTTCATCTGCAGCTCACACCGGCCAGGCCTGGGATAACTCAGCACTGACTCAGTCACTGTCTCTATGGGATGGTGCTGGCCAGGGCCACAGTGCAAGGTGAGGGCTCCAGCTGTGCTCATCCTCACCTGGCAGAGAAAGGGACACAGAAAACACTTTTTCTAAAAAAAGAAAATCCGGAGATGCCACAAAGGTTTAAGCACATCAGGCAGATGTTGGGACTGTTTCCCAGGCTCCAATCCCATGGGCCAGGGGACAGCAATGGGCAGCGTGTGGGCAGAGCCTGTCACAGCCACAGCAGGTCCCCTCGCTGTGACCTCTAGCCACACCTCCTGGCCTTTGTTTCCTTCTCACAGAAGTCACTTTGGTCACTAATCTCTGCACAGGAGCACCCATCCCATACAGTTGCTCACTGCCCCATATCCTTGGGCACCCTGGCCACTCAGCCCACACTGTAGGGACAGGCCAGTCACAGGCAGGGGCAGCTGGGGTGCCCAGGAGCCTGCACAGCTTCCCAGTTACTTCATCAAGTTAGAACTTTATTTTGGAGCTATATTCAACTCTGGTGTGTGCACCACTTAAGCCAGCATGCTCAGGAGTGCAAGCTGGGCTTTTCACAGAAGAGAACCCAAACACCAAAATGAGCTTCACAAATTTTATTTTGTGAGCACTGGCAGAATGCAGTGGGAGCGGAGCAGTGCAAAGCATCTCCCCAGGACAGGGAGAGGGGTTGCTCTTGCCTCAGTTGCACCTAGAGCCTTTCAGAGATGAAGACAGCAGCAGCAGCTGGACACTGCTTTCACCCACCCTGAGTGGCAGCACGGGCAGCAGAGGTGATGCAGCAGCTGCAGCCTGTTTGCATGTGCTAAACCAGGGCAATAAAGGCTGCCTGAGCTGCACCTACTGCCCAGCCAGAGGAGCTGTGCCTGGTAAGAAGGAGAGTTCTGGTATGTTTGGGGGGAATATTGGCTGTTTTGTGTTTATGTGTGGGGGGAGGAAGCTGTGGGTCATGTCTCAGGTGCCCTGTGTGTGATGAGGCAGTGCTGCTGTCAATGTTATAAATTACCAATAACTGCTAAAAGCCTCCAGCAGGGCTGTGGAGGAGAGGTGGGTAATGAGGCAGGGGACAGAGCTGGAGGGATGTGCTGCTGCTGGGGCTGCAGATGGGGCTGTCTCTGAGGCAGGGACAGGGAGGCCCCAGCAGGGACAGAGAGGTGGCTCTGCTGGGGCTGCCTGAAGACTGGGACAGGACCTGTACAAGTCCTGGGCAATTTTCTTCCTTTTAGGGCACTGCTGGGGGAGAGGAGGCTGCACAGTGCCCAGCCCCTGTGCCAGGGCAGGGGGGCCATTATTCTCCCTGGTGACAATGCCTGTTTGGATGGAGATGGCAGTATCAGGCCCATGCATCTAGGAGCTAGCACAGTTATTTATAAGAAAAAAGCCCTTTGTAAAAAATGGTCTATTCATCAAGAAAAACAATTTCCTGCCCAAGGGAGGTGCCCAGAATTTGAGTCTGTTATGCTTTCAGTACTAATTATCACTTAAAGATGATTGGGAGGGAAAATTAATCCCTGTTATTGGCTTCATTAGGAAGAAGTACTGCAATACAAAGTATAAGCACCTAGTGGAGATGAATCCACAGTGGCTGATAAAGCATAAATCACACACTGCTCAGAATATCAGCTGAAAGTGGTTGGCAGCAGAGAGTACCAAGGAATGCCAGCTCCACATGCCCATGCAGCCTGTGTGCTCTGCCCTGGGCACTCAGTTGTCCCCTGTGTCACAGAAACAAGCCCTTGGCCTGGCTGAGGGTGGCCATGCTTTTGTTTTGGTAGCCCCATGAAGAAAGTACAATCCCAGACTTTACAAATATCTCCCTGGGACGACACTGCTCAGCCAAGGTCTGTCTACACAGGCAGGAGGGGCTGCTTGAAGGAGCTGCTGTGCTGTATGTGACAGGGCTAACAATCCCCTTCCCTGGTATGGATGAGAGGGATTTTCACTGTTGGGAACAGGCTATTGGCTGGAGGCCAGGCTACACCACTCTGTGAACCTGGTCAAAGGTTTTATGCCTCTGGTGTCACCTGTGGCTTGGGCTCTTGCCATGCTGTTTGCTGTCCCAAAGAACAGGTACCTGAGCCTTTGTCCTGCTGGACAAGCACAGTGGTTCAAATAGGATGCTCAGCATGTGCCTGGCACAAAGCCCTGTGTTCCAGCATAGCGTGATTCCTGCCCACTGTGCTTGGATGAAAGGTAGCAGAGCATGGTACTTGAGCTTTGCTTGGTGGAGGATGCATCCAAGATCTGTCAGTGGTGTGAGAGCACTGTGAGGCAAAAGGAAGAATAATCCATGGCAGGAGGTTGTGGGAGACCTCTGCTCTGCAGGGGCTCCCCGCAAGGGGCAGGGAGCAGTGGCCTCCTCCCTGGCAGTGTGTGCTGCCCGGGGTGACTTAGCTACAGAAGTGACTGTGTTCATCACAAACATCCCTGCTGATGCAGGGACAGGGCAAGTGAATTACTCAAATTACTTGAATCTCCCCAGTGGTGCACCGAGATTCAATCTCAGCCTGGCATTAAATCAAGTCAGTGACATAGATCAAAGGATACTGCTTTAATCACCTCGTTAGGCCACAGACATCATTAGTTACTCATTATGATGTGTTGATGCTGGCATTCTCTGTAACACAGTTATGTACACTCGCTATCAGACATTTTTCTCATCAAACGGGATGTCAATACTTTAACATCTTAATGAGTTACAGTCAATACCCATTGCAATAAAGCTCGTGTTTTCTCATGATTTCATCTACCCTTAGGGTTTTGATTAAAATGGCCGCTTTTCCCAGGTAATTGATTGAGGAATTAGGGAAATTCCACGTAGGAACCAGCACATGCTGCTATACAGGCTCTGAAAGTGCTTTAGACACTACAAGGGAGGTTGCAATTTTAATATGGATTTTGGATGCTGTTGCTTAATTCTTCTTTCCCAATCACTTGTAAAACAGATTTAGTATCAAATAAAGTAATTAAAATATCTAAGAGCGTATTGGAAAAATGTTCCAAGCAAATCATTGGTTTGCAAAGGTCTAAGAATGAGAATAAGACCTGCTGTCAGGTGAGCAGCAGTTTGGATGAACTTGCACAGCAGGAAGGTTTTCTGATTTACTGCATTGGCAAAATATTAAATCATTTGCAGGAGCACAAAAGCAGGCAGAATAGACTGCAGGGTTATTTCAGGCTCAGGCTGAGCAGATGTAATTTTGCAGAAGTCTCTAGTTGTTCAAATTAGGGGCGAGGCATCATCTATTTCAGCAAAGCAGATTTTTTGCCAAGTGAACTGTGAAAGTTTGCCAATGCAGTGGGAGAGTGAAGTCCTGAAGCTTCCCCAGCTCACTGACCACCTTCTAAATTCATCTGAGAAAAATATTCATAGACCATCAACAAAAAGAAATGAAATACAAAAAGAAAGATGATGTAGCAGCAGCCAGCCTGCAGAATTGCCCATGGCTGTCTCCCACCCAGATGGAGCAGCCCAGACAGCACACAGGGCTGTGCTGCTGAGGTTGGTTCTCCCTGCTCTCCCCTGGGCAGGGGCAGAGCTCTGCCCACAAATATTGTATTGGCTACAGTTTGGGACTGTAAAGCCACATTCAAACTGTCTTTTATTTTAAAAATATCTTTTAGACAGGAAAAGACAGCAGAGGTTTACTGTATCTAATTTAAATCCTGAATTGGACATTTTTTTACTCTTTATGGTAGTGAAAGACTATGTGGTTGCTGGATTTGTAGGAATAAGAGAAAAACTGTCATATTCTTAGCAGTCACTGAAAATAGAAAGCCAGACTGTGTGATTTGCTCTGGAAAACACCAGCCACTCCCAGTGCTGAGCTCAGAGCCTGGGAAGGGCCAGCTCCCAGCACAGCCTGGCCGTGCTGGGGGTGCAGAGATGCCCCGGGGTGCTGGGGGTGCTCTGCTGGGCTTTGGGGGCTGGGGAGCAGCCCCGGGCACCTGCCCAGCACACACCCGATGATGCATGAGGGAATGCACAGGGGTTAGTGCTGCTATGAAAAGCCAGCACCCCAAACCCTTGGCTCGTTTTCTGGTCATCACAACCCCGGGGGTTCCCTGGGACCTCTGCTGAGAGCCAAGGTTACATTCCCTGATGTACAGGTTTCTGGTGATCTGTCCCTTGTCCTTGGAGGATTACATGCAGTGTGGAGTTACCAGCAGGAGTCACTTCTACAGTTACCCAGCTTGTCTGGATCACTGGAGTCCCAAAGTTAGTAAACAAGATAAGAAATTCACTCAGAAAATACTCTGAACGAAAGCCCCAGGGGAAAACACAGCTGAAAGTATTCCTTTACACAAGGAGGAAAAGCCATTGTCTTTCCTTTCTGTGCAGCCTTTGACCCTGTGCTTTTCAAAGGTGCAAGGAAATTTTGCATATTCATTTTGAACAGGGACATGCAGATGAAGAGGTAATGATGCAGGCAAGAGCAGAAAAGGCAGCAGGTGAAAACACAAATATCCAGAGTGCTGATGAGAAATTAGGCACTCTGGGGCCTGAATCACGGAGTTAGGCAGAAGGAGTTTGGTGTCTGGGCTCAAGGAGCTCCCATGGCTCTGCTGGGCTGTGGATCAGGCCCTTGGCACATGGGCAAGGAAATGCAAGTGTTGGGTTCCCATCTGCCCCTTGCAGCCAGGCTGCAGATGCTGCCAAAGCCATTGCCCAGTGAAGGCAAATAACTGTGCTGGGAGACAGGACCCTGCTTGGAAGGTGGCTCCAGGTCTGAGTCCTACTCTTCCTTCCCAGTTTAATGCTCACCCTTTCCAGGAGCCAAGGGCTGCATGAAGGGATGGCTGTGCTGGGCCAGGAGTGCAGCCAGGGCAGCTCCAGGCATGGCTCCCCCCGGGCTGGTTCACAAGGGGGAGATGCGAGGAAGGGGCTGTAATGCCAGGCACAGCTCTGCCAGCAAGCTCAGGAAAAGGGCTGGATGCACATCAGACATTTTAACAGGCTTCTACTACAGAGTACAGCTGCTATGAGCTGAACTGCTCTGATTCAAATGTGGAACCTTTTGCAATGAGCTTACATCCCTAATAGTGACCAAATATTCTGTTCATGGGGGTTTTAAAGGCTGAAAGTACAAGCCTGGCTGAAGAGCAATCCCATGGGGTGTTGGGATGATACCAGCCCTTGATCTTTTCCCAAACCTGTCCTTCTCCATTGAAATCCTTTTTTGGTTGCTCAGATGAGCAACTTGCCTTCAAATTTAAGTGACTACCTGCTTCCAGTTTTATCAGAAGTCTCACAAAATCTATCCTTTCCCTAAAGCCTCATGGCTAGAGGGACACCTGTAACTTTCACTTGGGATATTGCTTTGAACAGTGAAAGTCAGAAAAAATATCATGGTGATAATCCTTAAAAACTTCAGAACCAGAAACACATAAGACATACCAGATTCTATCAGCTGCAGTTCTTTTTGATTGTAAATCAGTAATATTTGAGAGTTTATTGAGTTACATTAATATGTCAAACCCCTAATGTTAACATTTGGGTTTAATAATAGTTTTCTCAGGTTGATGGAGGTTTCCATGAACTTCTGGAGAGAGAAATCAGTGGCCAGACCATGGCTGACTGTGACCCTTAGTGAGCTTTGCATCGACTGGGTGTTGGCAGCTTTTTCAGTGTCACTCACTTCTGAGGGAGGCCTACCTAGAGTAATTAGCTCATTCACCTCTAACAGAAATTATATGTTCCTTATCTCTTTAATTAGAGTGTATATAATGTTAGTAATGATGTATTATCTATGTATTCATTTTAAAGGGTTGTTTTGATGTCAGGTTTGCTTATATAGGGGCATTGGTATGAGGATATGCATTAAAACCAGATTTTAAATCCCTGAAGAATTATATAGCCCAGCATTTCCAAAGCACTTGACCTTAAAAGTACTTTAGATGGCTCCTTCCTTGTGTTTCAGTAATTTTTTTACATTGTCCCTCACTTGGCAAACACTAAATTGCAGGAAGTCATGTGCAATAAGGGACAGAAAGTTCACTTTATTTGGCTCTTAGTGTGGTCATTGGCATGATGAGGAAGAGAGTGACAGCATCTGAGAGGAAAACACAGCTGTAAACTCTGCAGCTCCACAACCCCACCAGGCTCCTGCAGTTACTCATTAGACCCTTTAGGGAAGGGAGAACAGACCATTACTTGGATGGAGTTTTGCTGCCAGTTTTTGAGGATTTCAGCCCAGAAGCTCTGTGGTGCTGGGTACACAGTGCATATGTGGCTCCCCAAGGAGATGCCACAGGCCCTCAAGCTGAGTTCCAGCCCTAAGGAGAAACAAAGGTCTTGTTTGTGCCTTCAACAGCTGAACTGGAGATGGACAGGCACATCTGTCTGATCAGACGTAAGGCAGACCTGGGCAAAGCAGGACTGAAGAGACACCAGAGGGTAGGTTTGGGACACGACAGTTTCCTAGAATGTCATGTTCCAGGACTCATCCAGGCTCAGGATGAGCCTACATTGTGTAGGTGGAACTCAAAAAATGTGATCTTAATTTTAGGAAAACCAGCAGATTAAAATAAAGTTCTTGTTACAGAATGAGTGATGGGGAACCCAGGGTGTTTTCTCAGCTGCAGTCTGAATTGGCAGTGTGGTTGTAGCATTTTTCTTAGGCACTATTCCAGCAAAACACTTAAGTATGTGCTTAATTAAATCATGTGAGAAGTTTAAGGGGCTGGAAAGCACAAAGCTAAATCCTTTGCTGGGGACTTAATATTAATGCCTCAGTTTCCCTTCTCCACCATAGAAAAGAAATATTTACTTCCCATACAGAATGCTGACAAGCTTAATTCAATCTTCCTTGTAAAGTGCCTTGAGGGCTTTAGGGAGAAGGTGCTATAAAAATCAGAATATTATTCTACACTCCCTGGCAAGACAGCACTTAGCTTTATATATTATCCTGCTGGTGATGCATCTCCCCCTGGCTGACAGCAGGATCAATTAATGTATACAAACCAAAAGAGGCTGTTTAGGAGACTTGTGGTCCATGTAATCTGCTAATACCTGATGACAAATCCAAACTTGAAAAGATGGAAAAGTCAGAGGTTTTGAGGCATTTTAGTAGACAGTGGAAGACTCTGAAGATTGTGTGTGTCTTCAGAGCAGCAACAGGAAAGGGGCTGTTCCTCCAGTAATCTACTTTTTATTCTTGTTTTTTATGGCCTTTGCTATTCCCTTTTCATTTTTTTTCTGATCTTTGATAAATTAGCAAACTGTATTCTTACAATGCTCTCTTATTTCAAGTTCTCTTCATTAGATTGAGAAGAATCTGGACCTGACCTCAGAGGCAGCTGGAGTTAAGTGAAGACAAGGGGACTGCTGCCAAGGAGAGGCCATCAAGTGAAGGCAACATGGGAGAGGTTAGGGCAGGGTGGAGCTTTTTAAAAACCCTCTAATTGTACTTCTGCATTTAAACGGGTTGAAAGTGCTGTTCAGGATAGAGTATTGCAAGCAACACACATTTTCCTTAAGGTTCACTGATTTCAGTAGAGCTAACACAGGTATTTTGGATATTTTTAACCTCTGTCTTTTCATGCACTGAAATACAAGTATACTGTAATGTCTGCAAAAACAGACACTCAAAATGAGTGGAAAAAGTGCTACTTCAAACTGTCTCCCAGATAAAATGCAAATGATTGAACATATTAAGCTCTTCACAGGCAGTTGCTGTGAATCCTTATTTCCTGCCTTTAGTTCTGCACATTGTCATTGTATTCTGGCAAAACTTAATGTTTTTTCCTATTTTTGTCTTTTTTCAGTGACAATATTTAAGGTACCACATAGTAAACATCAAGAATCAAGCTACTCTTTTGGCATTTTTATGTTTACTGTGTATTTAATTAATAAAATTGTTACAATGAAAATGAGTTTTAACAAATCTCTAAAGTACGTGGAAAAGTAAAAATAGCAATTCATGGATGAGTGATTGGTTTAATTTTTTTAAATATGACCATTGGCAAGTCCTTTCTCTGTTTATATGTTTGTGCCTTGCCTTTCCAGGATACAGCCTCTTCATGGAAATAATATTTCCTCTTCTATGCCTGCTGCACTTGGCACACAATGGAGTCTCATTACTCAACAGAGCCTCTACGTGCCATGAAAAATAAATAATTAAATTCCAGCAATTTCAGTAGGTAAATACTGCTTTTCTCCCCCCTGTGCATAAAGCAGCCAGTGTTCCACACCTGGCAGTGATCTCTCTGCGAGTTCAGCCTCCTCTGGCATGAAGCCCTAAGGTGCTGACTCAGTGTGTGTCACCCCAGGGCTGTCCTGGGGCAAAGGCGAGGGGCTCAGCTGGGACAGGAGTGCCCACCACCCGCTCTGCCTGCTGGGTTGGAGACAAAGGTGGAGGAATTTTAGAACCAAACTACATTTCTGTGTGTAGACATCTTCCAGCACCCTTTAGAGCTGTAGCTTCTACATGTGCTAGACAGATGTTCAGTCATGCTTTCCTCTATTTCAGCCAAGACTGGCTTTCTGATATGGCATGGTGCATGGCCTGGGAGTTCCACACAAATACTCGAGAAGGATGAAGTGCTGTTTAGCTTCCACCAACAGAGAGAAGAAATACATACCTGCCTCCCTGAGAGTCTCCAGCTGCACAGTTCTGAGAAAAGTGCTGCACTGGCAATTCCAAGCAACTGTGGGTGAGAGCAGAATTTGGGGGGCCAGTGGGCCCCATCACTGTCTGATCAGAGCTGATCAGTTTTACTCTTGTGTCTAGATTCAACAGCTTCTTCTGATCTATAACTTACTGTGTTTTCCCCTGAAAATATATTTTTCCCTCACCCCGAGGAAGTGTGAGGAAATCTCTGGGTTTTCTCTTCAACATATGCTGTAGCTTCTAACCCAAGTATTTTGGTGTTTGAGTAACAATGCAAAAAAGGACCACCCTTCAATTTGGATGTAGTTTCTAAATCCCTCTATCAGAAGTTTGAAACGAAAGCTGATGGAGGAACAGGGTCTGTCAATCAGATCATGTGGTTCTGACTTGTGTAAGAAGTGCAGGCTTAATCCCTGCTAATGCCCTACGAGCATTGTCAGGCAGTGTTATACCAGCACCTGGAGCTGCTGCCAAAGGTGGAGCCTTTGGGTGCCCCCTGTGCAGCTGCAGGAGTGGTTATCAGCAGGGGAAGTCCCACAGTGCCACCTGAGCTGGGTGGCAGTCGGTGCATGCGTGGCACAGTGGGGGCAGTGCTGGTGGCACTCCTCGGGTGCCTTGGCAGCACCCTCTGTGCCCGAGCTGCTGCTGACCTCTGCCACACATGGCTGAGCACGCTTTGGCAAGGACGGCTGCCACCTGGTCCCTGCCAATGAGGACCTGGCTTCCGGATTTTTAAACATAAGGGAGGTGAATCCAGAAGGCTGATAGCAAAACAGTGATGAAGATTCATTGCTACAGTGACCAGAGACATTGAGGATGCAAAGAAAAGCAACTTCACATGATTTATGTCAGAAAGGTACCTGCTGTAAGTTAGGACAGTCCTAAAGATGCTGTGATCTATATCAGCCTCCTAAGGCAAGCCAGAATCCCCTTTTCAGAAGCAATATATCTGTTTATGTAAAGAGGGGAAAATATTACAAGTCTTATGATGTTCTTTCCTGTCAAGGAAAAATCTGAAGCATTAAATGTGCAGAGTGACTTGGTGACTCAAAGCTGGGCAATGGCTTTAAATGTGCCATGTGTTCCTTGCTGGAGCTCTGTTGCTGACAGCTGATGGCAGTTTACTACTGGTTCTGGACTGTGGAAAAATTAGTCTCAATGACAGCAAAGGAAGAGGAGTAAAACCCTCCTCTTCCTTAAAACTGGATTGAGGAAATGGACCCTTAGCATGGTGGGCTGTGACTAGGGCCCTGCTTTTGAAACGTGATCCATGTGTGCAAATCCCACACAGACCAGATGCCAAAATTGCAGTGATTCTTTGACATTTCAGTTGAGAAAGAGAACAAATGTGCTCTGTACTCATCTTTTCTTTTTTGAAACAAAACCAATTAAATTAACTTTGAAACAAGGGCTTTGATTACTATCTCTCTGGCGTCATCTTTATGTTGATGTAATTCTATAGACTGGTGATATCACTGCTGATTTGCACTGGTGTAAGAACAATCAGGCTCTGTATTTTCCAGGCAGTGAAGTTGCTTATGTTTTGTATAAAGAAAGAAACTCAGTCAAACAACTTTAAGGGGAAATAAATTAGCCAAGAAATTCAGAAGGAGCCAAAAGCAATATGAGCACAGGTACAGCTACAATATTCCAACTGTATTGCTAGTTTAAAAAAAATACCCAGCCTAATTAAGGAAGTATTGACTTCACTATAAATGTGTATGCTGATCTCTCTTGGTTTTGAGTTGTAATTGACATCCAAAGGTGAGCAATTTAATAAGTTTCTGCAATTTTATTTATTTTAGTATATGTACTCTACTGGCTTTGTTTGAGATCATTGAACGAATGTAAGCTTCCCTTCCCCTTCAAATAATGTTATGCAACATGAGAATAAATCAACTGTAAGGATTAAAATTATAATTGACCTGATGTGAAAGTAGGAGAGAGGTCTATGCAGCATAACCTGAGTTGAAATTCTAGCTGCTTCTGTGTGAAGGGGAGTTGACCTTGTGTATGACCAAGGATTTCACTGTTGATGACATCTGGCAGGCACAGAGATTTATATACATATATTTATTTATTTACTTACACCCAATGAAGCATAATCAGGACTTTGAGTATTCAGCTTTAATGTTCATATTTTTACTATAGTTGCTCTAATGCTCTCACTTTGAGGATGTCAAACTCCTGAAAAGAGCAATTGTTTTCCTTCAGGTACAGTAAAGCTTACAAACACTATGCTTGGGGTGAGAGACAGAAGCTTTCTGTGTACTGAGGAAATCTGGTATATGAAGAAAGTAGAGCTGGGCCCAGGACTGATATAACTGACCTTGCCAATAAGTGAGATGAGCCACAGTATTCTTCACTGTACTTCTTCACTATATTATACTATAGGACAGTGGCTCATGAGTAGAGTTTTAGGGAATATTTTGATGTTAAAAAAATTAAGAAAAATAAACCCACAATTTTGAAGCCACTTGAACCTGAATCTGGGTATATTTCACACTTCTGTATTGAAAAAAGCCCAGACCTGATGACTATGTGCAGCACATTCTGTTCAGTGCAATTTCCATTCAGTCTTTACTATTAACAGATAGTATAGGCCACTAAATGGCCATGAATACATTCGATGGACTATGGCAAATAACGATGTGATTAAAACTTTTAGAACGAGGCCATGGCAGTTTTCCATAGCTCTGACATTTACCTAATAAGCCCCAACTCACTGACTGCTTTAGTAAATGATACATGACTTTTCTTGTAAACCTGGCATGGGGTTACATTAAATTTTGCCTTGTATTTAACAACGTGCTACTTTCCTGCCCTACTCTCATAAGTCTAATAGGAGCTGTGGCCTTAATTTAGCTTGGGTGGAACTATAGGTTGGACTTGTTGTTCCAGCAAGGTAATTGCTTCTCTACATAAATGAATTATCCTTGTAATTTACAGTGCCCATGGAAAGTTGTGTGTAATTTCAATACAGCAGTGTAGCCGTGGCAATCCTTTAAACACGTTGTGCATGTGCTCACTGTGTCGGTTTTGTCCCCAGTGCCACAGCTTTGCTGCAGGGTGACATGTATGACAAACTGACTCTTTGGAGGGATGCTGGCCCTGCCTCACTGCTGGCCTCCCCTACAAAATGTGTACAAATGTGACAGAGGATGAGCCCTGCCTGAAAATAGCAAGTCCAAGGCCTTCCTGACAGGCTGACCAGGACGACAGCTCTGCAGAGAGCTGTGGAAACTCAGTAAGCAACGCTTTGGTACAAGCTCTGGTAGCAGGGGAGGCGCATGAGGGCAAAGGCTGTGAGGCTGAGTCCTGCTGTAAAGGAGGGAGCTGCCTGAGAGGCAGGAGCTGGCTGGGATGTGCCACAAAACTGGTGCAGTGCAAAGCCATGACCCAGCTGCTGCAGTAGGAGAGGGCTGGCAGAGGCACCAGAAGCTGAACTTTGTGAACTCCTACCAGATGGAGTTACACCAGCAATTAATTTGGTGCAATTACTTCCACACAACTGCATTGGAAATTATTGCAAGATAGATCAACTCATTAACAATAGGAAAACAACATTGCAAAACTCCAATCACTTTCTTCCAAGTGTTATGCATCCACTTTCCACTGAAATTAATGAAAATAATGCAAATGGGGTGCCTGGATTCCTGGATCACTGCATTGAGTAGTTGGGGTACAGCTCCTGGATGTGCCTGCTCAGAAGTAAACACAATGATGAGGGGAGAGAGATGTCCTAGACTGAAAACAGTTCTTGTGCTTCCATTTTCCCCAAACCTACTGCTGGCAATATGTTACTGTTTCTCTTGGCAAACATACGTCTCCAGCTTCGGGTCCAGGCCTGCTGTTGCTACAAAAACTTCAACTTTAATATGGAAATCTATATGATTTCTGATTAATATTTCCATCAACCTTAGTCCTGGGTAAACATTGTGTAACATTAGCATTCATCAGTGGACTTGCAAAATCCTCTTAAAAAACATTGGAAAAAATATTTCAAAAACCTGCTTTCAGTCTAGAACGAATATTACAGCCACAGAAAAGATCTTCTGTGTAAAAGAGAATAATTTTCCCCTCTTTCAGAGATTGATGAACAATTCACAAGTCAATCATTTACTTTTCAGTGTATTATTGCCTGATTAGTCAAGTGCTGATGCAATTAAACTTAATGATCTTACTGAGTAGGTGTCTGCTTAGATTGACATTTTAAAAGAACATTAGTATTTTTGTAAAACAGAACCTTTCTTTGTTTTTACCATCCTATTTCTATATTTCCATTGCTACCAGTCACCACTTCAGATGAGACTGCACTGTTCTCATTTTGGAGCTGGTATCTAATTACACATCACAGATCATTTGCTAAAGAAGCATGCAAAGCTTATGAAGTATCAGTTCAGGAGCTGCTCCAAATAGAGAAGAGATTATGCAAGTTACTTTTCCCAAGGTGAATGACAGACACACAGGAAGGGCTCAGTTTCTGTTGGCAGGAAGGCCTGAGTGACTGCTAGACCTCAGCCTCTGGAAGACTGGCAGAAGAGGAGATTCCATCCTGAGAAGTGCTAAGCTCCTGCTGCTGCTGCCAGGAGAGCAGGGCAGGCACAGGGCATCCCATGTGACATGGGAAATGAAGAGCAGCACAGGACACAACCAGGTTGTTTCCAATGAAAGGAATCTTCTGTATGTAAACAAAGTTTAGTAGCAAAGTGTTGAGTCCAGGAAATCATTTCTGGTGAGGAGAATAAGCTTTCCTTCTGAGAGGAGTGCAATTACTTCTCTATTGTTCTACCAGTTCCTCCTCAATTTAGTCTTGGCAGTGTCTCCAGTGAGAAAGTACTACTTGGAACATAAAGGAATTTGAGAGAACACACAGAGGAAAACAAAAAACCTAAGATGTCATTTTACATTTGATTTCAAAAAGTGAATTTAGCAGGTGAGAACATGTTAATAGCTATATGTTTTTGCTTTGAAAGGGAAAATTAGTAGTGAAATTAAGCAATGGAGGACTTTGGTAGGAACTGCATGGAAAGAAAAACCCCTGTAAGTTAGAAAACAACAGTCTAACAGAGCACTGGTTGGTTTATGCTTCCTATGTTTGCTCGCTTGCTTCAAAATATTTAACACTATGACCACAATATTTGTATTTCTAAGAAAGAAAACTAAAATACTGCTGTTTCTACTCTGTCACAGATCCTGATTTTCCAGACACGGAACCAGCTTCCTACAGAAGTACCTCCAGTGTCTTAATTGATGCATTTGCACCAGGGAGAGCTGATGCAACAGGATGACAATCAAGCCCATGGGTCAACAGTTTCAGAAATAAGTATCTAAAATTAGGTGCCTAATTCCATAATTAGGAACTTGAGTAGAGATGGACTGGTTTTCGAAAACACTGCAGGAGCAACAAATTCTGCTGAAGTCAAATTGAGCTGGAGATGAGTTTTCCTTTAATAATCAGGCTGTTTTGATTAAATGCCTGGTATTGTTACAGGTATATTGGACATCTTGGGTTGAAGGTTTGAACTTTCCCTCCCAAAGTATAACTGTATCTGCCTATACCCAGTGCACAGAGCACTCATCATGTGGTACTCTAGAACATGAGTGTATTCCATCCTGACAGACATTATTGTGTGAGTGTGTCTGAGGACTCAAAACAAAAATATTAGAAAAACACATTTTCCTCTCTTTGATCCTGAGGCAAGCCAGAAATGTAACAGAGGCCTAAGGGCTGTTCCAAAGGATGTTGGGGAGTAGCTCTGTGGAGGAACTTCTGCATGGGTTGGGGATGAATACAGAACAAAACTTCCTCTGCAGCACCCACCAACAAGATCCTTCTGTCTCCCAGACCAGTATGGAATAAAGCAAGGTGAGGAGCTCTGGAAGCACTGCCAAATGACACTCATGGATCTTGGCATGACATAATGAGCCAGGTCACTTGAAAGCTGTAAGGATGGGAAATGCAGTTTGGCTGTTTCTAATGTATTTTTAAATCTTATTGGGTTGATGCTATTTAAAATCTTAAATCAAGCTGTTAAATCAAGATAATTTGGGCTAAAATGTTTATTCCTAAGTGCTGGAGGCTGAAGCCAACAGCGTAGCACAAAGGTAGGCAGACAGAGAGAGGACAATTGTCTCATGCTGTCCTTGCTATTGGGTTTATAGGTATCTTGAGAAAGAAGAGTAACAAACTTTTTTCTGTTCAACTAGATCCCCTTATCTGTATAAGATAAGGGTTTATAATTCCGTTTCAGTAACAGCTTGTAGGAATCTATTAGTTGTTGTGAATTCATAAATTCCTATAAGTACATAACTAATTTCTTTGCAAAGTGGTTACTACTGGTGACAAATGATAGTTGATTCTTTGTAGGTCTTTTTTTTTAGCACATTTCAAATTTGTTCCATTGCATTCTGTACCTTCCAGTCTATTCCTGATTGTCTTCATCCTTTTGCAATAATATTCTCCCAACTGCAGTAGCATTATACCACATAGGTGGCAGCCATGTCAAAAGAAGCTGTGCCACATCATTTAACAGGCAGTAATTGTGTCCAGGAATCACAGGAATCTTGATCTGCTGCATCAGGCATCACGTTTTTGACAGCTAAAGCTGAAAAGACACTTGGGATGGAACCTAAAATACACTCTGATTCAGGTTGCAGAGAATGTGCCAACAGTCTGCAGTGCTGAAGAAAACATAGCCATATATTTATCTTGGTTTTTTGGTTTCTTTTTAAACTTAATTTCTATATGAACAAGATTTATGAGATATCACTGCCCCAAGTGAGAACATTTTAAAATCCAATGGCCCATTTGAGACAAATTTCACATGCAATAAAGGTCTGGTACATTTCAGGAAAAGGAGATAGGATGGTCCTGTTAAGGTTTCCACCAAGAATGGAGCTGCCACCAAAGTTGATGCACTGTTTGTGCCAGAACCACTTTATTCACACAGAGCTACAGCCTAAACTCTCACCTGTTTAGACAGTGAGGTTAAGCTACCATGAGACAGAAATGATAAGAAACCTGGTTTTGTCCTTACCTGTGCTCCCAGAAGTAGGTGTTGGTCTAGACTTGGCAGTGGGAGGCCACTTAAAGTTCTGTTTGTGTTTCAAAGCTAATCCTGCTTTTGTGTGATGTGTAATGCAACCACATGCTTTTTGGATATTTAATTTGATGTTAAGCTTCTGAGGTCAGAGATTCATTTCAGTACTGTCATTGCTCTCATTAGATTTCCAAGTGTGTGTAAGCAAATTCCCATGGTGGAAGCCCCTTATCCCATATTTTCTCTGTGTATTCATAATTCTTTTTGTGAGTGGGAGGAAAATTATGAGTTCAAGGACATTTTTAGCTGTTTTACCCAAACTAAGTCTACAAATTTGTTTGGTATCTTTATAATTATTTTGCTTTTATTATTATACATGGAATATTGTATAATTAGATCTCTCAAATAATTTTAAGTTTTGTGTTCTGCTTTTTTCAGATCAATTAGGTGTCTATATGGTCAAAAGGGAAAAGTCCTCCTTCATCTGAAATGAAGCAGGACATGAAGGATATATCTCAGACATACCCAAGGCTCTCAGGGTCCAGGAATGCACTGACTCGGGAGTGGAAGCTGAACCTGAAGTCTCCTACATGGTCACATAGAGTAGGACTGCACACCAGATGTGGCTTTCTCTCATCATATGCCTAAAACTTTTTTAATGATAAGTGGTTTTCAGGGTGGCACTAAATATCCCATTGGCTTGAACTCCTAAGAACTAAAAGGTAATGGGAAGCTAGCTGGCTCACTAATTAAAATGGAAAAAGTATTTTAAGATAGCATTTTCCTGGAAGTGGGGTCCATTTGTGTTTGATGAGCTGTTTTATAGAAAGTGCCAAAGTGAGATTAAAACTTTTAAAACTATTAAAAAATAGTATGTGAAGCTTAATGGCTAAATAGCTACAATTGTAATTGAATAGTAGAAAGGCAGATTTGGTTTTGGCTGTAAAACCAATATTAGAACAAGGTACAAACTAATTTGCAGTGTCCTACAGGAACAATTAGTGTCCTAAAGGATGTGACTTTTCATTAGGATGACTAGGAGGATCTGACAGGTGGCTGAATCATGCCCACTGTAGTCACGCTGAACTTCATCTACATGCACCCACAGTGTTTATTGCTCAGTCGAATTCTTCCTTTTATAATTCTGCGTTGCCACACGTGCAATTACATTGCATCCGGCAGAGAGCTCCGAGATCTGTAATTACCAAACACGACTACAGCAGTCACACAGCAACAGAAGTGACACTCATGTACTCACGAGTGTAAAATCAAAGCACTGCACCTCCCACTTGCCCATGACTGAATTGAGAGGTGTTTACTGCACAGTTTATTCTGTGAAGCACCCTCCCAGTGTAATGATACACAACTGATAAATGAGAGCAGGAAATAGGTACAGTTCATACAAGCCAAACAGTGCAGACCTGAGTTATTCTGGAACTTTACACTCTGCAATACCTCCAGTGGATGCCTAGCTAGCTGTGAGAAAAGGGTGGCTATGCAGAGCCCAGATGTACATACATCCACAAGGATCTTGGCACACTAGAAAGAATCAGGAATTGGCTAGGCCATGCAGAGGAGTCAGAAGACTTGCGTATGTATAAGTCACTTTGTTGTAGGGAGTAAGTGCCTCCCATAGGGCTCAGGCTATAAGATGGGATGTTTAAACAATCTCAGTGTAAGGGATTACCAGAGTAATGACTGGAGACGTGGCAGGGTCTTTGTACATCCCACCTACAGGACCATCTAAAAGCATGAGAAATGCTCATCTGTCCTGGCCGAGTCCAAATCCGAGTAACAGAGCTGTCTATGGGGCCTGCCCTGGCACAGTCTCCAGGTAAGCTGTACATTGACATTCCAGCTCTTCTGCAGCAGTTTCCCCTTTCAAGCAGTTCTTTCTGCTCTCTAGAGGCCACCTTAGCCGGCCTAGATCTGTGCCCCTGGTGAAAGAGGGATCCCCATCACCAGGGCAGTTTGTGTCCCCGTTTTCCGTGGTGCATTCCGCGGTGCGTGTACTGCGATGTCGGGGCTCGGGGCACGGGCGGGGAAGGGGTCCGCACCCGGCAGTCCCGGTCCTGACCTGCTTTACTCGGCAGGCCTGCCGTGAGGGACGGCGCCGGCCCGTCCCTTTCAGTGAGACCTGAATTTCTGCTGGATTAAGGCGGTTGTGTAACCGCAGCCCGGCTGACTCCATTGTTGCTCCGCTCACTGTAGCTATCAGCGCGGCGCCGCCGGGCAGGGCGGGCAGCGCTGCCCCGGGGCAGAGCCGCAGCGAGCGCCGCTCCCCGCCCCGCAGCCCGGCCGGGCTCGGGGCCCGGCCTCCCGCCCGGCGGGCACTTCGCACCTGGAGCCGCCGCTCCGCGGCCGCCCGGACACACGTGCATTTAAACCCCGGCGGCCGTGGGCTCGGGCTGCTGTGGGCACACGCAGGGCCGGCGTGGAGGACACGTGTGCGGGGGCAGAGGGCAGGAAGGCCGGGCAGCGGCTGATGGCACTGCGGGACAGGCGCGGGTGGGGCGCCGCGCCAGCCCCCGTCGGAGCCAGG
>QUSF01000015.1:6085770-6151323 GCA_003676055.1 Chloebia gouldiae
CGTGGGGCGCTGGGGGCCGGGCCCGCCCGGGGGCGGGCTGAGCGCGGCGCGGGCGCGGCGGGGCCCGCGGTCCTGGCGGGCGGTGGTCGCGTTCCCCCGCCCGTGGGCGGCCGAGCGTGGCGGGTGCCCCCGGCCGAGCTGCGCTGCCCCGGCTCGCTCAGGCCTGCCCGCCGCCGGGCTGTGATGTGTGTGCCCCGCACGGCGGGAGGCGGGGAGTGCCCGGCGGAGAGGAGGGGAGTTAGTCAGCGGCGAGGAGGAGGAGGCAGGGCCGGAGGCAGAGCCATGGAGAGCGGCGCTGGGCGGGCGGGGCGGCCTGTGTGACCGGGGCGCATCGCGGGGGCACGGCCCGACAGCCCGGGCGGCAGCGGCGGGCCGGGGATGCGGGTGCGGCGCAGCCCCCCGCCGCCAGCCGCCGGCCCGTGACGGGGCGGGGGCAGCGGCCCCGACGGGGCGGGCGGGGGGCCGCTCGCTGCCTTCCTCGGGGCAGGCGGGCGGGCGGGCAGGAGGGAGGGGACTCCGGCAGGGGCTGCCGTCGCCCGGGGCCGCGGTGACTCAGAGCCGGCGCGGCCGGGGGTGAGCCGAGGTCTGTCGTTGTGGGATTTTTTTTCCCCGGCAGGTTATAAATAGCCCCGCGCGGCGCCGTGTCACGGAAGGACACCCTGGCCGGGCGCGGGCAGAGCCCGCCGGCGCGCAGCCTCCCCCGGCCGGCCGCCGCCAGCCCGCCCGCCCGCGGGCCCAGCTGCTGTAGCGGCGGGGCCGCCTCCCGCCGGCCGTGCCCGCTGCCGGGGCAGGAGTGACACCGCTGCCCGGGCGGCGACGGCCCGGCGACAGCGGCGCGGCACCTCGGCCCTCTCAGACCCCGCTGAGGCAGCAGGGAAGATGAAGCCGGAACGAGGTAAACGGCTTATCAGTACATTTCTTTTTTGTTTGTTTTGTCTGTAGGCTTAGAGGTAGCCCGGTGGTTGGTTTCGGTGTTATCGCTCTATTTCCTTATCCCCTCCCCTGTCATTTTGGGGGGTGGGAAAGAATCCAGGTACTCGGGCTCAACTCGGGAAATGCCAATATGGGAGTGGGATGCGGAAGGTGCCCCGCGAAGGGGGGCTGCAGCCCCATGTCCTGCCTGCCCTTCGGCTTTCCATTGTCTTGGCTGGATGGAAGCAGACAAACGCCGTAGCGAAGTGCTCTTGCTGTGGGAATGCTGCAGTTCGTGTGTCACACACAGCCGGCTCGGTAGCACGGTCCTGCAGTGCTGAGGCAAGAGTCGGTCAAAGGCAAATCGGGCATCGACAGACAAAGCCAGCAGATGTACAGAAATATCCAAATATAGCTGAAAAACACACTGAAGATAACGTAACAACATCTGTGTTGTTTTATAAACTGACAGTGCTTTTTCTTTCCAGTTATAACTGAGGTATTTCCTAACAAGCATGGCGAAATATACATTTTTCACGATTATTTGGTTATATTGGATTACTGACATCTGGTTTTACAGAAAAATCAAGACGGCAGTCTACGTATATGTTTATAACACTTGAGCTTTTTTGCCGTATAGCAACAGCTGCTGATGCCCCTAGAGTTGGAAATATGTCATGACTTCTGTTTTGATCTACAGGAGCAGTGATTATTGATTTGGTTAAAACCAAGGTACTTTTTGAAGAAAATCTTATGAGTGCTCATCGTAGTATTCAGAATGTTAACTAAAAACAATAATCCATGTTTCCTGAAGTTTTGCTGATTCTATTGATTATCTGATTCTATTGATTATTATTCATTTTAGTTTAAAAACATTTGTTCTAATTCTGTCATAATCACTTTGGTGTTTTGAGAAACACTTTTATATAGCTCCGATATTAGTGTATTAAATGCTAACACTTACGTGGCGTACACATCTTAATTAGGTTTTTTAATGACATGTTTGCTATTAGTGACACTGCATACATGACCACTCTTAGGTGGATTTCTTGTTTGTATGTGCTGCAAGGATTAAACGATGTGATGATAGCACAGATAGTACAGAAGCAATCATAAATTAATGGGGTTTAAGTACCTTGGTTTTGAAACGGGCCTTTCTCATTGCTTTCCTCTTTTCTTAATTGCTTAAACCTTTACACCATCTACTGCAGCAAGGCTGGTTGTTTTTAGGATCTGGATTTTAATACCAGACACTGAAGTTTGAAAACTGTTTACTGCCAGGGTGAAATTATATTTCAAAATAGCCAGTAAAACCCAGGCCAATATTTGCAGATTTAATATGTTCTGATCTAGCAGTTCAACATCTACATGACCTTTGTGTATTCCTTCCTTTAAATTTTAGGCAGAAGGAGTTAGAATACTGCAAACATTTTCAGTTGCTGTAGGATAAGTGATCAGTGCCTTTTTTAACCAGTCTGGTATAGAGGGAAGCAAATTTGTACAGAAAGCAAGTTATGAGGTTGCTGGGGTATTTTTTTGTTTGGGTTTTTTCTCTTTTTTTTTTTCCCATTAGCTGGAAGATAATAAATTGAGATTCATATACACTGTAAAGTACTTGCCACAAACTGGGCAAAAAACCTTCAGAAGTTATGTCTTGAAATTCTTCTAAGATAATTAACAAAAGTTTTGAAATAAATCATGGATCTTACCAAAGGTGGGAGGGTATCTCCAGCCATTTTAGTGGATCCCTCCAGCTTAACTGTGTGCTAATACAGTAGAGCAATACCATGCACAAAGGGGGTTGTGAAAGTGCTGCCTAAATGCCACGTGCAGCCCACAGAGACTCTTAGGAGGCACGAATCATGCAAATGTTTACATGTGCTGCTTTCTGCATAGCAGCTGTAGCACAGGACACAAGCAGTCAAGTGTGCAGTCACCTGCTTCCAATCGTCGCAGATTAATAGCAAAGGGCAGAGGAGAAGCAGACCACTCAGCTTTCCACAGGTTTCTCTGCTCTACAGAGCCTCAAAATCCTGAGAAGACTGTCAGTTCATACCACAAGTAAAGCATAAAGAAGCAGACTTTAAACAGGCTTGCAATGTGTTGTCTTTTTTCTTTGTTGTTCTTACAAATAATTATATCAGAATCAATTTGGAGCAGAGGGGTGCAGTTCTTGTTAGAATTTAACTCAGCACTGCACTGAAGATTGTAATGCGCAGGCACATTAGGAGAGGTGTGGTTTAGCCTTTGCTGGACTACCAGTAAGGTTCTTGTTATCCTCAGCAAATATGGATGATGCAGGAGAAGAAAGAAGAGTTCTATATGCACAACTGTTTTTATCAGTAGGAAGGGTTACAGAATGTTTAAATTTAAGGTGAGAGGGATGGACAGAAATGAAGAAAACATGGGAATTTGGCCCTAAGGTATTTACCTCCCTCTGTAGGAGGGAAAGTTGGAAAATTTGTAGCTATAGATATGTAATGTGTGAGAGCAGTATGGAGGGGATGGACTATGGAGCTCTGCATAGCAAACCTGCAGAGCAGTTTTGTGAGGGAGAGCAGGAAGAGAGCTTTAAAAGTGCAGGTAAAAACGCAGACTTATTCCTTTGCCACGGCAAAAGCACAGGGCATTCCCAGGATGTATCTCATGAGCATCACTCAGGACATGGCCGTCAGGTGGGGTTTGAGTGTGGGAGGACAGTGGCTTCTCTGAGCACATTCCCAGAACTATCTGTACTGGGTCTAGGGAATGCAGTAACTCAAGTACTGATGGCTGCTGCTCAGCTTCACCTTCCCTGTGCTGCCATTCTTAAAGTGAACTGTTGAAGCATCTTAAAATACAGTGGTCATGGTTCTTCAGCTGAAACTCCACTGGTGCCAAGGAAAATAATTATTTATCTCCCTTTTGTACATACAATGTTTTTGGAGTGATGTTTGAGTTCGGGGTTAGTTTTGGTTGTTTTTTGGGTATTTTTCTTTCTGCAGTAACAACATATCAGGTTACCTGGCTTTGATCCATGATATCATCTCGATTTGGTTTCTGCAGTACAGCTGCCTAGTCAGCTGCTTCGTGCTGCATGTTTGGACTGCTGTTTCCTTTCTCAAGTACAGAGATTTGCTCTTGCTTCTATTGAACTTCGTTCTAATGACTTCTGGTCGCTTCGGCAGTTTATTGAGTTTGGAAGACAGAATAAGGCTTCGTAACAGAGTGCTTGCTAAGTTTTCCAGCTCAGCTTTGCTCATAAACTGTATAAACACACTGTTTCACCATCGGCATTAATGAAAACATTGCATAATGTCAGGGTGATAGCTTGCTGCCAAACTCAGAAGGCTTGTTATGTACTCTTAGAGTACACTTGGTGCACAACTGGAAAACATCTTGTGGTTTAGATGAATCTACAGTATAGTCATATTTTACTGTGGAAATGTTATAAGACATCAAAAGTTTTGCTGTAGTCTAAATAGCTGGGAGTTATTGCTCCTTCCTCCTCCCTCCCCCTCATTGCATGAATGATCAGTTAAAGGAGGAGGACAGGCTTGTTTGTCTCTAAATGAATGCTGGCTGCTTTTTATCACCTTATTCTAGTCTTTTCTTACTTTCTTATTGCCTTGCTTTGTTTATTCCTCTATGTGTGTTCTCTGTGTAGAGACTATTTTGTTTTCACTTACAAATTAAACAAAAAGCAGTCCTTTCTTACTTTCTGAAGCAATAATTCCCTCCTTGAGATTATCCTAATTTACAGAAATGACTTTCTGTCTACCAGAGAGGAACAAGCAGACTGAAGATTGCTTTTTGTCTTCTCCTTCTTTGCAAGTCAAACTTGGATATGTGCCTCGGGGTCTGTTTGTAGTAACTGGGTTAAGGAACTTCTGCCACATTGCTTGGTGGGTTGGTGTGGAAAGAGGTAACTCTTGGTTCAGCAAAAGTCTGTTTACTGCCTCCTGTGGGAAACGTAGCTGAGGTATTTTGGGATGTATCTGTGGGGAAAGCTGGAGGAGAGATTAATGAACAGTTGTTGGAATTTAGATTCTTAGGAGGAAGGATGAGGAGGCATGGGACTTGGGGGAAGTGAGCTGAACCAGTGTGTTCAGTTGTGGAATTGGTTGTTAATTTAGGAGATGTGGGTAAAGCCCTTGTTTTTATAAGCATAAAATATGCCCTATATTAACTGGGGAAGATGTTATGAAAAACTTTTTAGCAAAGATGATGTGGTACAGAGTACGCAGATTAGGAAGTGAAAATATATATTGACAAAGGAGTGTTGTTTTAGTGTCCTATATTCAACCATGATCCAGACACTTTAATTTTGTAATATCTTCTCAGTGAAATGTCACAAAGCACTTAAACTTTTCCACGGCAGAACGATGTAGCCAGTCAACAAAGCAATAAACTGGAAATGAGCCGCTTCCTGCTCGGCGGAGCTGTCACTCCCAAGGCGTTGGGGCAGTGCTCGGGGCTGCTCGGTGCAGATGAGCCGGGCTGACGCTGGGCAGCCCCCGGGCGAACGGGCTCTGCCGCAGGCATCTGCCCGCTCCTCCTGCTGCCTGCCTGTCACAGCAAACCTGCTCGGGCTGCAAAGAAAGAGCACCTGAAACTCTTCCGGGTAAACAACCCCACCAGCCCAGGCGAACCGACAGGTACTGCGCTCAGATTCCCTTTACGGGGCATGAAGCCATCCAGCTCTAATCTTTGGGGAGAGCAGATTTGTCCTGATTACAGACAATATAGACATATTATATATATGAGTTCATATGTGTGAACAGGAACAGAAGCCTTTTCTTTTTAATTGAGGGTGGAGTCAATACAGTTTCAATACAGTTCTGTCCTTGCTCCTGAAAAATGGCAATATAAACTCTCTTTTTATTAAATTTATGCCTCAAACATTTATCTTGGAAGAATTCTTAGCTTTTAGGTACTTAACTTTCTAAAAATGTTAGGCACCGAAAAATTTAATGTGTATTTATTTGTAGAATGGAAAATCTCAGGTTTTAATTTGAAATGCCCGCTTAGTTTTCTTACCTGTTCTGCAATTTGTACCTAGCTATTGACAGCAGGGCAAGTCTTCCTGTTGTAAAAATATTTATTGGGTTGGAAGGGTGCTTTTATCATTGTTCAGCAGTGAGTGAGAGTTTTTCATGGCATACCTGTTTCTCAGAGAGAACCATCCCGGAAACAACTTTGCCTTCTTTTTTTTGTAGTTTGCTTGGTGTTGTCCATATTATCTGCCTTTAGCTGTTGGTAAAAGAGATGCTGCTGGAGTAGCATTTAGGTGGATATTTTGGGGCTTGTGGATATGCCAAGCCCATAGGCTTGGAATATATAAACTGACCCTTCTGACCATATTCTTTACTTGCTGCAGTGAGAAATTTTGGCATGTCAGATTAGACCTCTGGAGTGAAACATATTAGGTTGGACATTGTTGTTAAGGGCAGTGTTGACATTATTATTGGATCTGAGGTCTGCCAGCTTCTAAATGTTTTTAAAAATAAGTTAACATTTATAAATACAGATCCTCATGAGAGACAAGAGTTTGCTGCCAAATGAAATTCTACTTATTAAAATTAGAAGTCTTATGTGAAAACAGAGTAACTGATGAGAACAGACCAGCTATATGACATTTGTTAAGAGAACTTGCTCTGGCTGCTTCACTGTTTATAAAATGTTTCTTTGGTATTTTGACAGACTTCTACTAATAGCAGCCGTTTAGTGGTAGGGAAATGGCCATAACCTTTTATCTTTTCAGCAATGAGTTTAAGTTAACAGTCCAGCTATTCTTTTAGTCCATAAGGTCTTGCAGTTTAAATATAGCAGTAGTTATTGTCTCCATTTCAATGTAATACTTGATAAACAATGTTTTTTAGATTTCTGAAAGTGTCTCACATCATTGTCTTTCAAGGAGGTGATAAATTGTTCAGTCTTTACAGGTCATTGAAATTTAGTGCTTAGACAGAAGCCAGCTTTTAAGTTAAAATTGTTTTAGAAGTGCATGTACGGTTGCATGGTTACCTTTGTACTACCCAGTACTAAAACTCCATGTATAAGTAGGCAATTATGGATGAATGCAAATACAGAAGAGTGCCTCATGGACCTGGGTGGTTAGCTGGACTTTGGAAGACTTCACTTTCATTACCTATTCCTTTTTCTGCTGGTCTCCTGTAGGGTTGCATGACTATAGCTACAAGCACATGGCTGAAGCCATGTGAGTTATTCTTATTCTGCAATCAGAACTGTACTAAGATTGGAAGAGATTTTTTTTTTTTTACAAAGGCTACTTTTAAACAGTATAATTGAGTTGTAAGTCATGAAAATTCTCCATCTTTTCTTAACAATTCAGAGTGAATGTGACCAAGTCAAAACCATCTCACTTGTACTAATACATTTCCTTCTAAGTTAAATGGGCCCGACTAGTTCTTTGGCTAGTGATTTTTTCATGCTAGCTTTGGGACCAAAGTTCATTCAAGTTGCTGTCTGGGATGGTGTTAGAACATCACATTGACTCAAAATGCAAAGATGTAATAGGGTAATGTGAGGATGTTCTTGGGGATAATTTGGAGAGGGAGCTGTGTGTGAGGCAGGTGAACACACAGGGAGGGAAGCACTCTGCATACATTAAATGCTAATGACATTTTCATGTCTGTGCTGATTGTAACAGTCCTTATAATGAAT
The DNA here is from genome assembly GCA_003676055.1 of Chloebia gouldiae. Classification (NCBI taxonomy): domain Eukaryota; kingdom Metazoa; phylum Chordata; class Aves; order Passeriformes; family Passeridae; genus Chloebia; species Chloebia gouldiae. Next base: position 6,093,349 of record QUSF01000015.1, read on the forward strand.
AAAGGCAAACAGAATAGTCTCACTGAGAAATCTTCTGAACAACTTTGTGTCTTCAGGAGCAGTAAGGGGAGCTCTTCCCCCCATACACATTTATTTTGGTTTGGCCACTTTTCTTTACATGGGCAGGCATGCAGTCTCTGTGCAGGTATGTAGTACCAGTAACCATGAGCAGCTAAGCTTCCTTCTTAGCAATGATCAATGCATTTCCCAAACTTGTTGGCTTTTTCTAAGGGAAAAAAAAACAAGTTGGATTTTCTTTAGAGGCATAAAAAAGGGAAAATATATCTGAAATAAGGACTTTCTAGTTGCATATGAGCAATGTCATCTGTTTTACATTATACAAGTTAGTGATCTTTTTTCCACCAAGATCCCTGGGAACCATGTTGTTAAGTAAGTCCATTTGGATAGTGAACTACTTTAGGGAGTCTATGAGCAGGTGACTGCTTGTGCTAATTTAACCTCTTAATGGTGCTTGCTGTATATGCAGGGATTCCTTTTGCCCTTCAGGATGAGCCTTCAGGATTTCTAGGACATAATTCACACTTCTCTGTGCTGTAACAAATCAAGCTTCTTTCTCAGGATGCTGTGCAAGTCTCAACTTGTTTTGTATAATGGGGGCAGGAAGGGCAAAAAGAGACACAGAACTACAGTAGAATTTAGAATGGCAGGTATTATCCCATATCCTCAGTACAATCAGCACCACAATGAGAGGTGGTAGAGTGGCAGCTGGTTTCTTCTGAGGGACAAGGGTAGGAGAAGGAGAGGTGCAGGAAGAGCTGCTGTGGTCAGCCTGCTTTTTTTTCCAGAGCAATGGGAAGCCCTTCTCCCCTGCCAGGTATTGTTCTGCTTGATTCCCTGCCAGGGCACCAGCCCAGCAACACAAGTGAAACAAACCATGGCTCAAACTCATACTTCCAGGCAGGTCAGCACATTTGGTGGAAGGCTTTGTTTGCAGACTTGTGGGGACAGAGAGGGTGTGTAAGAGCAGTATCTGAGTAAATGTCTGTGATGGCTACTTGCCATAACTTCTGTGTTAATAGAGTGAAGTTTTGATATATTGAGCTTATGCTTTTTTTAATGTGCAGTTTTCTGTAAAGTCACAAGTAGTGGTGCATTTCCTTTGCATGTTAGAGCTGAATCTTTTAAATTCCTGAATCTTCAAGACTTCTATTTACTTGTTATTTATTTTTAAAATTTTCATTAAGTAGGTGAATTTGAGGGTAGGGGGGAAGAGAATAGTTGCATCAAGAAAGGAAGAACTTCAGTAAGTATTAACAGTGATGTGGAATAAAAGAGCAGGAGTTTCCTATCAATAGGAACTGAACAGGACAAAATTGTAAAGGTCAGCATGGACTGGGAACGCAGTTCGGTCAAAGGGATTTGATACCAACACTCATGCTGCTCAAAGGTAAACCCGTTTGTCTCTGCTGTAAATGTTTTTGAAATTGAGTTTCAAGTATATTTTCTATGCAAGTTTTCTCGCTTCAGTTGCCTTTTAGTGAAAAGTATAACATTGCTTTGTTGTAATTTGAGGGAGAAACAGCTTCTTCCTTTTGAAGCCCATGCTATTGGAATCACCAGAGGAATTTTGTTTACCGTGGGGAAACCATGAGAAACAAAGTATCTGGAGAGCTAGAATTGGAGGATAGGCCTGGGTAATGGTTGCTGCCATAGCTGTACTAGCAGTAGTACTCATGGTGTAACTGCCTACACCATGCTAATGCAAGCAAGGTGTGGAAGACTCCTCTGAGGAATGTGCTGGTAAAAAGTGGAGGAGTAAAACCAGACAGCTAGTTCATGCAGGGGAAACAGGAGGAATAGTTGATAATACTGGAAATGTGTGAAGGCAGAGTTCAGTGTAAAACTGCTAGAATGCACACCTGGCTCATCCTGCACCAAGCAGTTTGGGCAGTCATGACTGGCTGTTATTGTGCTGCCTCTGGATGTTTCCTACGAGAGCCTCGCTGAATTAACAACTTTCTATGAGAAAGTATTTTGGATCCTCTAGAGATGAAAGTTATGGTGCTTGATGTGCATTGTATGTTCTTTCATCCATCCTCATGTTGAGAAGGTGTAGTGGCCTTTTATAAATGTTTTAGGACACTTTTTGTAAGCTGGTGAAATGAATTCTTGTGTAAGTTTCTAGTATGAAATTTGAGCAACTTTGTTACACAATGGTTTTTATTTTATCTGGTTTTAATTTCTGTTTGTTTGATTTAAAAATATGGTGGGACTGTTAGCATCTGATGCTTTCAGCTTCTCTAGACATACTGTAGACTGTATGTAGCCTTTCTCACTCAAGGAATTTGAGTTTGAACATCAGTAAAAGGAAAACTATACACGGAGTGTGAGTGGTGTATCTGACCATCTCTTTATCATGCACTGCAAGGATCAAGAACTGACCTCAGCTTTGTTCTGAGGAATTGAGCATCTATACTGGGAGAAGGGGAATAAGGCTGTCTACATGAGACCACTTGGTGGTTTTATGTTCTGCAAATTAGTAACTCAATCCAAAATGTTTGTTTCAAGGAAGGGATGTGTTAGTAGAAGTGTATTTTTATTTTTAGCTTGTCTCCATGACGAGGTTGTGTAAACATAAGGTGCTATGGAGTCACTTAGGCTTTGCTCCTTAGGGGTCACATGCACACCTTGCTTTTCCTGCACAAGGCAGGGCTGGAACCTGAATTAGAGTGTTTTTCTGAACTGTCTCATTACTGTGAGACATCCTGTGCTTTGGCATGGCCCTTCAAAGGTTGATGTTGAGTGTTTTTTATAATGTAGGGATGATGCCAATTATGTCTATTGGCAAGTGCCTCTGAATTGATGTGTAATTCGCTTGATACTGAGATGAACAATACTTGGCTCTGATTTCCTGTTTTATGGAATGTGTAGGGCTGCTTATTCCCAAAGTGTTGGGATAAAATCCATAGTTCTGAAGACCTCACCTTTTTTATTTTTAGAAGTGTTATTTTATTTGTGGCAGAAGGTGAGTTAAAATACAGTCTAGTTATCTTGATTATTGGCTGTGATTATGCACAGTGTTAGAACACGAGCATAATAGTAGTATTTGAATTGCAGGTACTTTATGATGATGAAGTATGCAGCCTAGGATAAAGTTCTGTCTACACCTCTGTGTGCTACCATATTCTCATGTAAAATATCTTGTGCCTCTGGAATTTGTGGGAGCATGAGAGATCCAATAAATGAGTAATGTCCTTCAAGGCAGGTTTTGTTTTGATAGAATTTCTAATATTGCAGTTTATAAATTTAGCATGTTATTAGGCCGGATGCTTTCACTTCTGGGGTGTTCATCCACAAACAGTCACAGGGCTCAGCTCTGTGTACCTACAGCTGGTTTAGGACTGTAAGCTTAAAAGCTGGAGTGTCAACAAGCTGTCCTGCTTTTACTGAATTTGAAGAATATCTGGTGTGAAAAGGATCTTTGTGGTTGCACTGCAGTAGCACAGTGTGGGGAGACTGTTCAGGAACAGTATGGTGGGTAAGTAATGCCCCTCATCTAGAGACAGGTGCTCATCACTAAAACATTGTTAGTTGGCCTGTAAAAACAGCTGGTGGCTCCTGAATGCTGTCTGCTGGCCCCGGTGGGAATTGACTTGGGTGTTGTTGCTCCTGCCTCTTGTTAGCAAAACTTGCTAAACATACCATGTTTACTAATGTGATAAATATTCGTCTTACCCCTCCCATTCCTCCTGTAGATGCTGAGTAACTGTTTTACAGAAAATCATGTGAGTACTTTTCTCAAATGCTAGGTAGTTGCTTGATTAAGAAAACCTGAAATTGCTTTTTCAGACAACTGTGTGAACGATGGTGTTTTTGTAGAAGTAAATGTTCCATGAAGGAAAAATACTTGGAAAGCAAACAGGTAAAATATACAGGAAGCTTGAATGTCAGTGACTAATGAAATGGTATGTTTTGCATTTAACTCTCTGTAAGGCACTATCTGTATGTGAGATCTTTAAATGGGCCAACTACTGAAAGGTATCTGACCTTCCTCGGATAAAATGTCTACTTAAAAAATCTTCTATACACTGTGTTTTCTTGCACCCACAGCTAAATTATACTGGTATATAAAATGTGAGTGGGGAAAAGTAATTTTGTGAAGTGGCATATTTTCCATGCTCTTGAATGGGTTAGTGAGTGGTACTGGATTTTGAATATGGTTATGTAGTGTAGTTTGATCTGGACTTTTCATAGCTTCATGGTATCTAATTACAGAACAAGGGTTTTAGTCTTGCTTTCTGATGTGGTTAGGGTGAGGGTGAGATAGGTTTTTTGCACTGATTGTTAATATGGTTACTGTCATCTGACTTTAATACTTGTAAATACGTCAAAACTGGATTAAATTGTTTAACGTAGCCAGTACATTGTTTAGACTATACCTAAAATAGTACATGCTGTTTTGAGACTACTCTCTTGAAACAACCTCATAAATTAGTCCTCAGAAGTGCCCATTACAAATACTGAAGTACGGGCTGCAGAAGTGCAAGGAGATGTGGGGCGGATCCTCCTCCCCTGGAGCGGTGTGCTCCAGGAGGGTCAGAGCTGTGCGGCAGCCGAGCGGGCTGAGCAGTGGAAAAAGAGCAGTGGGAAGCTGGCTGCTGCCGGCTGGCAGGAGGACGGGCTGGCGGCTTTTTCCGCTCCAGCTGTAAATATTCATGGCCTCACGGAGCGCAGCTCGGGCTGGCTCTCCAGAGCGGTGCTGTGCGGGACCATTCCGAGTGCGGTGCCAGCGCACAGAGGCACGGCAGCTGCTCTCGCTGGAGCGCTGCCCGGAGCAGGGCAGCGGCTGCCCCTGCCGGCCCCCGGCGTCCCCTCGGAGGGGCAGCGCGCTCCCAGGCGTGCCGGCGGGTCCGCCCCGCTCACCTGGCCCGGGCGGGCGGGCGCGGGGGCCGGGCCGGGCCGTGCCGAGGGGGCCGGGCCGGCCCGGCGGGGCCAATCGGCGGCCGGCCCTGTTGCTATGCGCGCCCCTACTCTGCCTCTTTGTGGAGGATGCCGTGGGCGCCCGCCGGGCCGCGCCGGCGCTGCGGGGCGCGCTGCGGGGCGCGCTGCGGGAGCGCCGGGCCGCGCGGAGCAGGTGTGTACGGCAGCGAGCCGGGCGGGGGGCGGCCGGCGGCACCGGCCCGCACCGGCTTCCCGGGCGTGGAACGAGTTCAAGCTGTGTAACTCACAGTAGTGGCCGTCGTTGGCGGTGTTTGTCTGAGAAAGGTGATTTGAAAGCCGCCGATACTGAAGTGTACCGAAGTTTGCCTCTCCGGCTGAGTGTGTAAACAGTTCCTTTAGAAAGCCAAACCAGACGTTCCTCCTTTCCTTCCGTGTACTGAGCCTATGAAAGCCTTAATTTCTGTGAGCTGGGGGTTGGCTTGTCGTTTTCCTTTTTTAACGTCCCCTTAAAGGAAAGTAATGGACAGCCTAAAAATTAACTCGGTTAATTCATTGGGTTGTTAGGGCAAGAGTATTAAATGTCCTGGAACAGGAGGGGAGGATTTTTAAGCCTTAAAAGTGAGACATGTAGTTAAGTGTCAGATATGCTAACAGTTGTAGTTACTGTAGCCATATGTAACTGTTTGACTCTTCATTGTTATGAGAAAAAACCAACCTCTTCCCCCTCCCAAAAACACCCTGAAGCTTAACTGAGTTTCTTCTGTGCCTTGTTATGTAGGTCAAGTTTCTCTCCCCTCTTTTTTTTTTTTCCTCCAGCAGGAGGAAACTATTACAGTATTTTGATTTCTGCTAGGAACAATGCATGAAACATTATTAGCCCTTTGCCACTACTTGTTTGTCTTGGGGCAAATGAAGCTGATGCAAATATGTCAGCGTTGGGGGCAATAAAAATATGTATTTTTAATTAGCATCTTATTGGTTGCTCAACTATATGGTATAAAAAGCTAATTCATATTATACTGAACTCAGTGCAGAATTGAAGATTATCTATTGCTTTTTATGCACACTTGTTATCTAAAAGTGTAAATGTTGCTCTAAGTACTTGCATATATATTTATACATATATATTGAATATATATTCATCCTGTGTCTAGAGCTTGTTGTTATTCCTCTGAAAAGTGCAAGAGTTCTAATTTAAGTGAACTTGCTGATGTTGGATGACCCCCTCCTGGCACAGGAGGAGGAATGATTCCACTAGTGTACTCTTGTGTTTTGTGTGGGAATATTGGCTTTGAATCACTGAAGCATTGCTTTGGAAAGTAGTAGGGAATTTTTGAGAGGACAAAGTGAAATTTCATAATTGTGTAGATTAAATTTTAAGTATGTGAGTCTGCCATTTTGCTGTGTGGAAAATTACCATATATTAGGGAAAAGGGAGGCAAACTAGGTTCTTGGCTGAAATTCTGTTAAGCCTTTCAGTTTTGACCCTATATAATGTTTTATTATTTGGAGTACCAGAAGACTATTACAGCTTAATAACATGACTTACAGTGCAGAAACTTGTAAATAGCTGAATTGTGCTGTCTGACACTGTTCAATTCTAAAACTTTCAAAAATGTTCTTTTGTTTTATGCATTCAAAATTCTGTAGTAGGCTCTAGTGTCCGTTTTAAAGTGCAGTCTTTTGCACAGCTTGAAAGTTGTAATGTCCTCATTTATCCTCCCAAATAAAATTTAAAAACAATTTTATGGGCCTGGCCACTCTCCCAGATTTTTTTTTTTTTTTTTTTGAGATGGGAAGCATATATTGTGTCTTTTGTAACTTTTTTACTTTTGCAGGTTACTGTTTAACCACTTAAGGGCAGGCACTGTAGGTGAAGGTTAATAGCATTGGAAAAATGACCCGAGGAGCTTCATGCTGCTCCACCATCACCAATTTCATCTCTCAGAGCTCCTTACATTTCTCAGGAAGAAGTACAGTCTCTGCCTTTGGTCTGCTAGCCTTGTGCCTCTCCCTCCACCCCACCCTCTCCATAATTTGGACTGCAAATACTGAAACTTACTGAAGCTGGAGGTAGCCTTACTAGCTTGGAGGAGGATTTTGGGTGGTCAAACATGTTCTGACAAAGTTCCACAAGATAAATTACCCACCACATAGATGACAATGAATGGTTTGTAACATCAAAGTTTTGGGAGATCAAGTAGCACAAAGAGAAGACAAGTAGAAAAGAAGCTGCAGGAGAAGAGGTCAGATGTTATGAAAATAGTTTGCTCTGGGCTTTTTGTTTTGTCTTTTTCTGTATTTCAGATAAAATAATGGAATTCTTAATCTGCATTCCTCACCTGAGGACACTTCCTAACAAATCCTGTGCTTTTTTTTCTATGTGCTTTTTTAATTACCCTGATAGTTCTGTTCTAGCAGCAGTGCTGCAGAAGTTTTCAGCTTGTAGGTGTGACATGATGTTGTAATAAAGTTATAGGGATATCAGCTCCTACTTTACCTGCATACTATAATGTTTAATGCCTTGTCCATTAAAAATAAAATTATTGAATTCTTGAGTGTTTCTATCTCTGCTCCCTGTTAATGCTCTTTAAAAGCTTTATTATTATCAGTGCATTTGCACTCTTAGATTTGTTTATTTTCTTGTTTTTCATTTATTTTGGGGAAAATATTGCAGCTCAGTGGCATTAGTAGGTGCCTTGCACGTAGGCAGAAAATGTGCTTAATAGTTCTTCCCCACAACTGTATTTATCTTGAGCTTAGTTATGCCATCAGTGTTCACATTCTTGTTGGAGTTGAACCAAGCCTCTCGAGTTGATATGGTCTGATAGTCAGAAAGTTGCCCTGGATTACTCCAAGCCTTCACATGTGAAGTCAAATATCTGTAATGGAGAATTTTCCTAAACATGCTAAAAGGAAAACGTTTTCCGGCACTTCTAGACTGTTCAGTTGCATCATTCTCTTGAACCAGAAGCAATGACACTGGGTTCTTGCTCTGAGTCTCTAAACCCTAGCATTATATCAGATCTGTCCTATACATGTGTGGTTGTACCTACCAAATCTCACATGTTTTTAGTCTGAGAAGGCATCTCGGCCTGTGCTGTCTCTGAGCTGTGTTCTGCTGCACTGAAATTGTTTGTGCATATAAGTGGCTGCTTGTCATCATGTTGACAGACCAGCCTGGAAAATACTGTCTTGTTATTGGGATGTGTGGCTTAGTCTCCTGTTGCCCTGCAACTCTCCATATTCCACATAAGTATTTTCAAAATTTTCTTCAACTTTATAATTTTGGACGATCTGAGTTTTGCTGGCTGTACCTGTGAACAGAGTGCTCTTAGCATATGTTAGGGTGTTAAATGACTGAAACAAGGACTTCCTGCTGAAGGCCTCTTCCTTGCCCCTCATAGTACTGACTTTTTTTATTTTTAATTTTTTTTTGTGAAGTAGTTTTAGGAACAGTAAAAGAAACAGATGCATTGTTCCCTTTTGTCACTGACAGCCTCCCACTTTCTTCTTGAGGGTGTGATGAGTGAGGAGCAACAAGACTGGCCTGCTTTCCTAGGATAAGGCTCAGAGAGAGTATTTTTCTTTAGGTTACACAGATTTAAATGAGGATAGCAGAGACAAGATAAGGTAAAATGCTTTTAACTCTAAAATTCTAAGCTTGGAAACAGATAACTAGGTTTTGTTTTCTTCTTTGCAAGCAGGCAAATATAATTCATATTCTCTCAGAGGATAAAAGGGAGTATTTACTTCTTAGCAACACATAGTTGAATCAATGCTATTCATCCTCTGCAATAAAATTACAAAACTTTTCTTTTGCAATATCAAGAAGGTGGGATAAAGAAGATTGAGGGATGCTGTGGAATGTGGGGAAGATAATATATAGTGAAGTGTACTTAAATGGGAGGGATATGGCCTGTCTTGGAGTTCAGCCACATCATCTACTGTCTGGTGAAATTCTTTTCAAATTGCTGTCTAACAATAAAGCTGCTTCTTCTAGAGGTTGGTGTCTGCACAAGTGTTTGCTTTTTCCTTGGAGAGAAAGGAGAATATTGGCCAACTTGAAGTAATGGTGGTCATCCTACCTGAAAGATAACTGAGCACTCAGATGAATTTCCACATTAATTAGGAGATTTTCAAAAGGGCTGAAGGTGGGGAGACTTAAATAGTAAGCACCAGTGCTAACAAGCAAGACTGTTGTTAAATAGTTAATAACAGATGGCTGAACTTCTGATGCAAATGATGAGACAGAACAAGAGAAGTTCTATGCATCCTGACCCAGCGACTCCTCACTACTGCCATGGCAACTAACACGTTTTACTCTCCAGTTTTAGCAAAGTTTATGAAACTCAAGATAAGTTGTTGGTTTTATGACTTTAAAACAAATTTTAAGAGGCAAAGCAAACCAGCTGGAGAAGGAGAAAAGGTAAATGAAGAAAAAGTGAATATGAATTCCTAGAGGCCTTGTGTATTGAAGTTCCTATTAACATCTTTCCAAAAGATGTATGTATACTTTAAAATGCCTGGCAGTTAAACCATTAGTTTAAATGCAGAAGTTTATAAATTGGGCAGGTCTCTGCGAATCCTTTCCATTTAACTTAACATGAAAATTGCCTCATACAACTTGAATGGCATTGCAAATGGGAAAGGGAGCAGGAGGGAGGAAGCTCTCTGTGTTTGACCTGGGCATGGTGCAGGTGAGGAGGATGTGGTGGGGTGGATGTGAATTCTCCTCTGACTTGCACTGGCCTTGGGCAATATGAGCAGGACTCTGAAAGTGCTCCAAGTGCTCTCTTATTTTTATAGCAAGCACTTAGAGGTTACTCCATGGGTCCTGTACCTCCTGTAGTTTAATTCAAACCAGAAGTGTCAATATCTCTTTTTAGAGTAAGACAGCTGAAGGATTGTTGTTATAGACTAAACTTCATGGCAGTGAAAGTAGTGGAGGGTGGGGTTTGATTTGGGAAGTCATGAACAAGGTCTGTATATATAACTGAGTCCAGGTCACTTCTCATACAGCATGAACAACCTGTTGCAAGTCTCTTTTATCAGTGTTGTTAAGAATACTTAGATTCCTCAGCTTTTGCTGTGTTTATGAGGTACATCTATGGTTGTGAATCTTGACTACATCTGTGGCTTCTTTACAGAGTGAAGGAAATACTTCATGTAATTGTGTACCAAGCCTCTATATTCTCAGGCTGTTTCCTCACTGTTTTGTGTTGCTGTGTCAGATGGATCAAGGACTTCTTCATCCTCCAGGTGTGTAACTCAAGTCATAAGAGGGCTTAAAGAGAAGGGAGCAAATTTATGGAGTTATTGCTGGAAGATTATTGTTTGTTATCTGTGATACCAATTAAGAGTCACACTTGGGTATTGTGCTTTGCTGGGTGTTATACAAGCCTGGAACAAAAGACTGTGCTCACCTCAGACCTTATGCAAGTATCAAACGCTAAATCAATGGCTTCCAACAGAGGGCTGTGTGGAGACAAAGGGATAATACTGATGGAAACAGATAAACTGTGCTCCCACAAGCTAACAAGCCTTTATCACAGTAATGGAGAAGCTGCAAAGCAGTCATTTTAATCAAGAGTGTAGGACAACACAGAGGGAGTAAGGACTGGTGATTAAAGTAATCACAGGCCAGTTTACTGCAGTAGTGAGTGGGTGACAACAGGAATGCTGGTAAGCCATGGAGGATCTTGAAAGCAGAAGAAAGAAAAAGAGCAATTTTCTTGTTATGAAAGATGATATTTTAAGAGACAAAAAAGAACAGGAAAATATGGTTTACTGTTAGGCACCAGCCAGAGGTACCTTAAAAGGCTGGATGGTGGTGAGGCATAACCTTGGCTGTGCCTTTTTCATACAAATTCCATGAGAAACCCTGCGGGCAGTGCTGCCTCTTCCTTGGGCAGGCAGATAAGGCAGTGCCATCTGCTCGCTGAGGCCCGGCTAGCGGGTGGCATTCACGTGGGCTGTGCCCAGCCCAGAGGTCCCCACTGGCAGGGCATGCTTCCAGCTTGGACTGTGAGGAATTTATCTCTTAGGAAAATCTTTGGATTTCAGACAAGCATTTTTCCATACTCAAGAGGAAAACTAACTCATGCTAAGAGCAATTCTCTGAATAGTGCTTCCTAGGGAGGGCTTCAGCCCAGCAAGGAGGGTGTAGTGAATCCAGTTTGCATGTTTTCTGGGGATAAAGAGGGCAGGTTGCTTGTTGACTGGATTCCCATGCCAGATTCTGATCCTTTCAAAACTTTCTTCAGCCACTAATTCAGATGGTAAGAATAAAATGTTCTGTGCTAAAAATCTCTCAGATGTGTTTTTTATTAGCTCTTGAAGATAAGCGATTGCAAAAAACCAGCTGTTTACAGTAATAGCCAATGTAATCAGATATTTCTAAATGGAAACTTTAAGTCTTTTTGACTACTATTCTGTGCTTGCTGTTTTGTTATCTCTTAGAAAAAATCCTCTTCCTCCAACAAATTATGCATTGTTGTCCCTTGATAATAACAAAATTTATTTTCTTTATTGATTTCTAGTAGAAAATCTCTGTATAATGGTTTTGCTAATGGGAGGGTTGACAAAATAAGTTATGGGTATCAGGCACATGGATTCTGGAATGTTTGTGAAGGGGTTTTGTTTTTTTTACCTGATGCTTAACTTGAGCATTCACAATAATTTATTAGATCTATTAAACCTGACAAGTGGGCAAATCCTTAATGTTGCCTGAACTGTATTAGTAACTGAAGTGAAGCTTTTGGCATATCTGAGCTGAATTCATCTTGGAGCAATTTTCCCTGAAAGAAAGTAATTTTGGTATTTTCTGACTGAGGTTGCATTGGATTTTACTTTTCCCCCTGCTGTTTACTTTTAATTAAATATATAGTTGTGAATTTTCAAGGAGGAACTAAAGTAAGGTTTTATTTATCTGTCTTTGCTCATGTCAATTTGTTTTGCCCAGATACAAAACAGGCTGTGGAGGGCCTTGGGCTTTGACTGGATGAAAACTGTTATTCTTCATGTGCTGCTCGTGTTCACTATTTTTAGTGTAGTGTTTTGTTTTTCCTAATAATTTATTGCTCTGGCCCTTGACTCACGGGTCACCTGATTTCAGAGCACGCGAGCAGGGCTGGATCCTTTACTCTTGTATAAACTGATAGTTTATCTCGAGGAGCAGGATGCTGCTGCTGCTGGTGAGATTGGGTTGGAAGTGGCTGTGGAGGGGTGAGCCCTGTCCCTTCGGTTCTCTGGAAAGAATGTTCCAAGAATACGCAGTACAGGGTGTTACAAAACACACGTGCAGCCAATGCACTCGGAGCCCGGGCCAGGCTGGGTGGGTGACTCGAGGTCAGCGCCGTGCAGGGAGACTTTGCCTGCTGTCCTCACCGTGCCAGCAGCAGCCCTGAGCTCGCCTTTCCCCTTCCAGGGACAATTGTTTTCAACAGGCACATGATGAATACACCGCTATTATCCTTGCTCCAGTAGTGTTCATTTTAGCACTGCCTGCTAAAATGTCTTGCATTTCGGATTGCATCTCGGATTGTCAGAAGCTTGTTTTGTTCTGTGAGGTGCCCGGTGGCTGGATGTTTCTGGTAGCCTTCAAAGCTGCAAGCCTGGAAGGATGGTTGAATGAAGGGGAGAGGGAAAGCAGACACTTAAATTTTGTAAGCAAACAAGTATGCTGTTTGAAATTTTACTGTTCAAGTGGGCCCAGTTTTTAAAAAGGTACTTTCCAAGGTCTGGTGCTCTAGTGTTTCATTAGCCTGATTGTTTTGTTTTGTTTTGTTTTTTTTTAATCTTAAGGTCAGTCTGATCTTTAACAAGATAAATACACTTAACTAGATCCTGTGAATTCTTCAAATTGGGTAAAAGCAAGAGAATGAAAAGCTGCATACATCAAGCTATTCAGTACTTGCACAGGTGAAATACATCTAGACATGTAAAATGACTATTTTTGGTGATTTGGATTGAATTACAAGTTCATTACTGCCCAAGCAGTTGCAGATTTTTAATTGCTGACCCATGAGGCCTTTTCAGCCCAGTGGAAAACTGCAGACTGTCATATTCTCTAGAATTTAAAAATAATGCCAATTAACCTTCATTTATCTGGATCAGGGCCATTGGTTGATCTAGGTAACAGTGCTGACATTCCTGGCATTCATTCATAACTTTGTAGTTTTTACAGGTTCCTCTAAGACAACAGGATATTTGAAATTGAGTGTTATCCATCTTTGAGGGAGAGAGTTTACTTTTTCCATGGGTGTAGGGTTTATTGCTGCACTGGTGAGTTGCTGACAGCAGCTATTTTACACTCTTACCCTATTTGTAATGTAAGTAACAAAACCAAAACTTTTAAATGTGCTACATGTAAATGATCAAAATTCCTGCCCCTGAAGAAATTACATACTGGCCATGTATGGGAGAGCTGTTTGTCTGGTTTTATTTTTTTTAGTGGTCTTTTAATAGAGAAGACTCATCAAAAATTGGACTAGGTGGTTTGTTTTTTTTTTTTTTCCAAAAACATGTAGACTTCTGCCCACCCCTGTCCCACAGTCTTCTCTGGTTTGTTTTTGTTGGGGTTTTTGTAACCACAGTAAAGCTGAGAAATTGCAATATCTATTAAAAATAGATACTGATAGGTATCTTTTGAGGAGGTTTTCAGCATACAAGAGCTTTGTCAGTAGCATGGTTTTCAAAAACCATCAGTCAGGCCTGTTGGCACCTGACCGCAGTGTGAAGATGAATGTTTGAGTATTGGTTGTTGAAAGTTTTCTGAGTGTGTGGAAGGCTGAGTGTTTTGGTGCTTATGAAACCTCACTTGCATAGACAACAATATTGTGTTGAAGGCTGAATGCTCAGTGAAAGGTTTCCATAAAATGTGATCCCATAAGTCAACCTGGTACTTTTACCAGGGGCTTTCCCTGGCTCCAGCAGCTGTGGCATGCCTGCTGATTCCACCCAAAAGTGAGTCAGTGCTCTCACACAGCACTTTTCAAATTCTCTCTGGTTTATTTTCCAACAAGTCCAACTATGGTCTGAAGCAAAGGGCACATATATAACAGTTCTTTTCCTTGCAGTGGTTTTAGGGAAGAAGAACTTGTGCCTGGTGGTTGTAAACCAGAATGGAACTTGTGCACACACAGAATAGAGACGGCCTTTCCCAGCAAGATTTTTGTGTTCCCATTGCAGTTTTGTCAGGCACTAAAAGACTCTTCCAAATAATTTGCTAAAAATCCTTTTGAAACCTGAAAGCTACTTTATATTTCTCCTCTGAAGTGTTATTTTTCTATATTAATAGAAAAAGAAGCACAAGAGCACTTGAAACTATATTGCCAAAGTTTCTAAGTACAGTATGCATTTAAGGTGATGAGATAAAGCATGAAATACCCCAAACAGAAAAAACTTTGGTATTAATGGGGAAATTGTAGAAACTGGTATATTTGGCAAGGATAACACTTCATCCCTATAAATGCTGAGCCAAAGATACTTGTGTCTGTTGTGAAGGTTTATTACAAAGGAATAAACTGAGTGACACTTCAGCAAAAATCTGGTCAGCAAAAGGTGCAAACATCTAGTCTTGTAGGTGGAGGGTTATGCTCTCTGGCAGCTCTCATAGGCACTGACATACCTACTGCAGGACTTTCTAATAAAATGGTCTGTGTTGTTTTCCAGTAACATCTGGAAGTGATTTATTATCACAAATTACTGCTTTCCATCTCTAAAGCAATCTGTATAAAACAGTACAGAAGTCTGCAAGTAGTTGAATCTTTGTCGGGCTGGATTGTTAAACAAATTAAAGCTGAAACCTATGTATGTCATCCTGTATTGTACTGTGTTTAGGGCCTGAAATAAAATTTCTGGCACACACTTTTATTTATGTACTATAAAAATGCTGTCACAGCTGGAATTCAATGCAGAGTTGCCATCAACCTGTTTAATGGGAGGGATGTCTTGGCCTGGGAGTTTGACTTCCCAATACTCAATTGCAGCTGTCACATGGATGATATGCCTTCAGGAAGAGGTGAGGATTAGCTAAATAGATGTGCTTTTTCATTGTTAACACACATTGCATTTCATTTGAAAAGAAAGCAGCAGCTGTGGAGTCACTGCAGAAGGATATTTGCAGCTAAGGTGAAATAGAGTAAGCTGATGAAAGCCTTCAGCCCGTGTTTCTTCAGCTCCTTCTTGAGTTAATGGGCAGCCATAATGAAGATGATAATCATTCCCATCTCCAAAGTTCCTTGGCTGGGAAAGCCTTGATGAAAGTCATCAATACCAGTGAGGGAAGCATGGAAAAAATTATATACATAGTAATTTTGTATTGGAAAATTGATGTTTTAGTGTAAAAAATGCTCAGTTATTTGCCAAGGAAACACCTCAGGAAGAAATTCTTGCATGCTCTGTAGGCTTAAGTGTGCTCTGCTTTCTGTTCTAGGATGACACATGGCTCCTTCAGCTGCCCAAACTGAGCATTTGGATGGGTTTTGCATTGTGGTGCCAGTGCCTGTGAAGTTAGCTTATGTCTGACCTCCACATTGTTCTTGTTACCCCCTGGGACCAGGGTGGAATTTAAAACAGAAATTTGTTTGCAATATAATTCTGTAAAGTTTCCATCAGCATATTTACCAGGGTAGTTAATCACTGCATTGGTGGTGAGTGAAGGCCAGATAGAAGCCTTCTATTCCCTTCCAGTTACAGCCAAGTAACTGGAATTCTCTACTCAGCACCACACATTAATTCTAAAAGAGCTGTTTTCTCCTAATTATTTTATTTTAGAAATTAAATACCTGACAGAAATCCTTTTGCTTTGTTGGTATTTAAAATTTTGTTTTGTTCAGATAGGTGCATTCTGGCATGCAGTTTGTTCTAACACTAGCTAGCTTAGGCAGAGCATCAGCTAAACAAGGGGGAAATGTAAAAACCTAGAGATGAATTAATGGAAATTACTTGGTCTGCTCCTTGTAGGCATTTTTGTTTCATTATAGTATAACTTCAGTTTTTTTGTGTAGTCACATTTAATGTAATCACAATCTAGGAAATAATAATATAAAGGAAAACAGAAACTGATGTGCTCTCAAGGGCATTAACTGAGCCAAGTCCTTTTTGCTTTCAGGACCTGTCCAGTTGTAGCATGTTGGTACAAAGTAGCACCTTTAGTTTAGGGGTCAGTAAAAAGAAAATGTTCTCTTCCCACAACTGGCTTATTTTTAAACTGCTAACCATTGCAGCACTGATAATCTTACAGCTTTACACTGACATTTTAGCACTTATTTACCTATATCAGGATAGAGTAGGACAGTTGTATTTTATAATATACATGTTCTCTTGCAACTTTTGGTGAACTGATGTTTGAAATAAGCCTCAGAATTCATGTTTTCAGTTACTGCTTTCCTTCTACTAAATACAGACATTGAAATTGTAATGATTGACCTACTTTACAATTTGTGATTTCATTATGGAGCAAGAAACTGTTCAACTTGTACCATTTTTTCTTAGTCCTTTTCTTTGTCCACTTAAGGGAATAGAAACCCAGTTTCCCTGATCAAAATGCAAATATTAGATCTAGAACCTGGTTTAATGCCAACAAATCAAAAGAAGCACATTAAACTGTTGTTGCTTAGATAAAAATAGAAGCTACAGTTGGACGAAGAGAAGTGACTCAGTAAGCAGCATGGTGATGGCAAAATAGGATGTCAGCCAAAACGCAGGAAGCAAGATGGGAACACCCAGATCAGTTTAACAGTCTGCATTTTACACTCCCAGAGAGCAGGAGTTTCTAAGATGACTGCAAGAAACTTAAGCTTTAAATGGATTTTATGTCTGAACTTAATAAGCTGTTTGAACCTGAAAAAGTTTTAGTAAAATATGAATTGTACATTTTTTTTACCCCCCCAGCCCAGTTTTAAAACCAGTCTCTCTATTTACAGTAAAGCTGCCTCGAGATTAGCCCTATGTGCTGTGAGAGGCATCCAGCAGGAACGTGCAGGAGATGAGCAGTGATACTCACGTACCCAGGGAATTAGTGCAGCACTGCACTCTGCACTGCAGCCCAAGGCACTGATTGATTTTTATTGCTCTGCAGCTCTGGAATAACTTCATCAGCTCCATGTAGCTCTGTCTTGAGTTTTAAAAACCCCCCTTACTTAGAAATCCCCCACACTTTGGTTTGTTTTTCTGGTTATAAACTGGCATAACAACACAGAAGCAGGTGAATTTCTTCCTGTTTTATGTGAAACTAAGTAGGACCAGAGGTTTTTTTGTTGCTTATACTGTTATTTTATTTGAGTAGCAGGTATGCATCAGTTCTAATATAAATTCCTATGGTGCCATTTTCTGCCTACAGCTGAACTGCTTTGATAGCCAGGTAGTGGTTCCATTTGGCACCCTGGAAAAAGTGAGCAGACAGTAACAATAAGATGAATTATGGTGCTGCTCCCATGACTGTCCCTGAGCTCAAAGATCTCGAGCCATAAGAATGTAAGACAGTTGCCAATCAATCTGTATAGGATTATTCCTAAATTAAGGTGTTCACTGCATTTGTTTGAGTGTAAGTAACTAATAGCTTGTTTCTTGAAAAAAGTAGGCCATCTCATAACTTTAACTGTTGATAAATTATACCTAAACTCTTAATATTGCAAAGCTTTTGAAGCGTCTGACTTCAGATATAATTATGGGTTTGTAATATGCAGACACAACATGACTGCTCATTTAGAGAATCCTGAATTTGGGGGATTCAAGGGCAACTTTCTTTTGAAGTGAAGTACAACGTGGAATTAGTTAACCAAAGCATCCGTAGGTGTTTCTAATTCCAGAAAAGAAGCTGTTAGTCAAAGGTTTACATTGTGTTTCATTTCCTTTACAGTAGTTTTTTGAATGCCTGCCTTACTCTTAAAATGTGGAAGTACCTTTAACCTGTTTCTTGGAATAGCAAGATATTAAAACTTATTCAGAGTTGATTGATTTGCAGGAAGATTTGCTGAAATTTTTTCAATGCAGGTCACTGCCCTTCCTGGGAGGTGATGGTTTCTGAGTTCTGAAAGTGCATCCACTTCTCCTCCAGTGTACCTGACTGTCCTGCCATGGGACCCTTGGACTGAAGTGTTTCCTTTCAGTTGTACTGAGAGCACAGCAAAGAAATCCAAGTACTTAAGCCATGCTTTTAGTCTGTGAGAAAGGAAGGAGGGAGCAGATGTGGGCAGCCATGGCACGGTGCCCACTGGGCAGCCTGAGCAGGGCAAGAGCAGGACTTGCATCAGCTGGGAATCCCAACAGGCTACACCATGCAGTCCATATTTTGTTAAATTGCTTACTGGGTGTCAACTTTCTAAGTAGAATAGGAATGTAATTACTTTTAATCAGTGGCCTTCAAAATCCATTATGGGTGCCTAAAGATTTTCCAGGAGAGGTCTGGGCTGTTACAGGGCATATTCAAAGGCAATTATTAGTTGTTTCATGGACTCTCAAAGGAAGTAGCCCTCAATCAGTAAAGGTCAGGATTAAAGGATACTTCCAGTTGAACTAAATTGTCTTTCTTTGAAGAAAGTCTCTTTGCAAAAATGAGCTCTTTTTCTGAGAAGAGGACGAGTTTGGTAGACAGCTGTGGTGAGCAGTGCAATATGAGAGGTTCTAGACAATAAAATAAGCATGGACTAAGAGAGATTGTGGTTTTATCACAGCCTGGTCATGATGGGAGGGTAGCACAGGGCAGGAGAGGCTCTGCTGGGGCCTTTTATTGCCTTACTGTGCCCAGGCAGGACAGGGTAGCAGCTCTTGGTGGTACCTGGAACACAATGGGTTACGTGATACCAAATGTATTTGTTTCCTGGCCTAGGCCTAGAAAACAGATTAAATGCTCTTCTAAAACATGTATTTCAGGAAAACATCTTCTGTAATTATTACAGAAAAAACTGTGATAGGAAAGGGAAGGGAGTTGGTCTGCAGAAGCGTGACCTAGTTGGGAAAGGAGTCAGCTAAGCATAACTCAATTAACTGAAGTTTTCAGGGAGTCCTTGGGTTGCAGTTAAGTGGATTTATGAATCCCTACTACCACATAACTTAACCTTAATTGGTGTTTCAGGATGTGAGCCAATTTCAGGGTTTTTTTTTTGGGGGGGGGGGGGATTGGGGGTTCTTATTCTGTATTCCAGTGCTCATGCACCTGTGTTTAGTGGAGGTAGGAGGACAAGGATTTGAGGACTCTTTGACATTTCTAGTTAAATGGGCTTTTCTGTTTTTTGAGGTGTAGAAAATCAGTCTTTGTTGAGGTTGGTGTGTGCAGAAGGCAAAGGAAAACAAAGTTCCAGTATTGTATATTCAGTTCTCCAATATTGTATGCTTTGCTCTATACACAGTAGCTTCAGTCTAAATTTAAATTTCTCTTTCTTCCTTCTAGAATAGTTGGACACCTGCTGCTATCTCTTATGCCCACCTGGTCAATAACCTTTAGTTATAATGAATTGGTTAAAGGGCTGTAGTGCCTTATTACTTTAATTCTTATTTACTTGTGTCAGCTAACTGGATTTTTTGCTATTTTAAGGAGAATAAACTCCAGACAGTGCAGTGATGCATATTTTATGCTATATACTTGGCATAGAAATGAACCAGAACAATGACCATAGTTGTATAGTCAGGTTATAGGATTGAGGTTATTCTGAATACAATATATGATGTGTCCTAGGGCTGATTCATACACAAAACCAAACAGTTACAGCACACACAGAATAAGACTTTTTTTAACTCAACACTGAGTTCGCTGTTTCTATAAATGTCATTCCACCCTTGTTCTCAATTGCATCAAATTGCATCATTTGTGTCTGTTGTATAGGAACAATTACCAGGCTTCTCAATGGTTATAAGGTTTTTTCTTTATGAAAACTCTTAGAAGTTGCTAATGATATATAAATCTAGTGGAGCTAAAAAATGATATTATGCCACATGAACTTTGTTGGAAAAAATACATTTCTCGATATCTGTTACTGTTTGTGTTTTAATTTTTTTTTTTAAGGTCCAGAACAAATAACTGGTTGATTACATAATTTTAAAGTACTGGCCCCGTCTTTATAATGCTACAGCATTTCCTAGTTCAACACAGGCTTTTTAGTGATGCTGTTTTTATTTTGAAAAAACATAGTGTTTTTGTAACTGCAGTCAATATAACTATATAAATATGTCTCTTTAGCTAGTTGGGCTTTCTCTTCCATTCTTAAGGCAAGAAACTCGTTGCTTCTGAAATAATAGCTCTGATACAGGAACACAGGCAGTATTTGTAAATTGAACTTGGAAGTGAGCTTTATCTGTTTGCATAAATCAATACTGTTTATGTCATCTGATTCTTGAGTGATGATTATTTCAGAATATGTACCTGGCTTTATTCACTATATCTTGCCTATTTACTATTCACTGGACCTTTCATCTGAACATCTTAAACTGTCTGTGCCTTGTAGTGACCTGTGACAGGTCTGTGAAGGCACTGAGCACTTCAGGTATGCAATGTAAGCTTTGGTGTCAGAGGCAAGGGCTGGGGGTTTTGCCTAAATCTAACTGCTCAGTAGAAGCACTCAGGCCATAGCATTTGTCCATTAATTTGTGTCAAGTCCAAAATATTTTGATAACATGGATTATCTTCTTAAAAAGAGAGCTAAATAAGAAGTCTAATGCTTCATCTGGTAAGCTGCTATTGAAGGGCATGTCTGTTTTACTGATACTTGCCACTTAAAATTCTCTAGTGTAAATTTTCAGGTATCACATTTTACTGTGCAATGCTGATCTTGATCACACTCTCTTTACAGTTTTCCTTAAAAATTATACGTGTTTTTATGTATTTTAACTAAAAACAATTCTTCTTTCAGATTTTTGTAGGGGTGAATTAGTTTTATTTAGTCTGCTAAGCATGAGACAATTCTTGTTTAAATTAATTTCACTCCTGTTGAACACTTTCTAGATTATTGAAATTCTATGTCTGAGTAGGCAAAATACTCCAGTAGTGATTCTTCTTGTGACTTTCATGAAATTTCCATGGCCTTTGGACATACAAGATGAACTTAGCAGCAAGATAATGCTGCAATATTTTTTTTTGTCTGTTGTATATCCAAATCCTTTTCAGAGTCTTCCCAAATTCCATTTTCCTATTCCCAAGTATGACTTGCCTATTGTTTACCAGACTTCTAGCTGAAAAAAAAAAAGTGCAGGTGCCTAGTTTTGTAGGTGACTCATATCACTACCTAAGAGGCTTGTCTTCTCTGTTATTTACCATTCCTTTAATCTTTCATGCACCCTTTATTAGGAATTTTTTTCCATTCATCAGGTGAATGACCATTCTAGCTTATGCCAGATGAATTAATGTATTGTTCACATGCCATATAGGGTCCTCCAGGGTAATTAATCTGTCCTCTGGCTCTTCTTCAACAGTGGGCTGACTTCTCTTGCTTACCTTGTGTAGATCCCTTCAAATAGTCTGTAAGCCCTGGGGTTCGTGCTGTACAAGCCTGGGCTGGGCAAATATGTACATGCAAAAGCTAGTTTTATACACTTGATGATTTGCATATGCAGATAATTGCACGTTTAATTGGAGCTTTTGTTTCATGCGTCCATTCTTTTATGCATCTCTCAAGTCTGCCTGCAGTGTTTGCCAAATGCTCTGCTATTAGGGGACCAAGATAAAAAAGACTTCTGAAAGGTATTTTATGCATGATAATTGAAATGTGAATAGAAATTAACTCTCTCCCTGTGGCAGTTTTGGTGGATGACATAGGACATTTAAGCTAAAATTGGGAAGATGTCAGGTGCTTTTGTTCCCCTAAAGCATCAAAATAAAGGCAAAGAACTGCTGGCAGCCCTCCCTCCACCCGCTTTTCTTTGCTGTTCTTAAAATAGACTTTGAAGTGAATGTATTTTAGCTTTCATGGAAAAGAGAGTTTTCTGTAACCTCTTCAGTAATTAAATAATTTTGAAACTTGAAGTGTTTTGAAGCAGTGAGGGGAATGACATGATCTGGTTGTACTTAAATCTGTTTGAATGATGGGTGACATCCTCGTGATGAGGGAGGAGGAGGAGGAGAAGGGTGTTCTATAAAACACCATAAAATGGTGCCTCTTAACTCTGCAGGAACTGAGTGTGCCAGGGCTCTTCATGAAGAGCAGTGCCAGCTGCTGCTTTGTCTGCAGAGACTTGTTGAGTTTTCCTTCTTTGCACAAGTTTAGACCAACCGTGGTACAAAACAATGAATAGTCTGTATGTTTCTTCTGAACATTTCCTATGTGTTAGTGGTAACTAAAAATGGACCTCTTAAGTAAGCCTTGCTCTCAGCAGGAGGGACTTGCAATAAAAATCTTAAAGAACATTGTGTCCCACTTTTTCCATAATAGAAGTAAATATTTCTTCTTCTCTTCAATTTTTAATCTACTTTATTATACATTGTGGATTCTTATTCCATCTGTCAGATGATAATAACAATGCCAAGTCATACTGTCATTAGACTTCTCCCACAATATCCTAGGAAACCTTTTGTCTTCTAGAAAAGCTGTAGAAAAACCAAGTTCTTTGTTTGTAGTGACAACATTATGAGATGAGGAAAGTTGTTTTGTGGTGCTGGAGTGGGGAGTGGTGGGTTTTATGGGGAGTCTAGCCCGTCTGACACAAAGATCCATTTCCCATAGCCCACTCTCATTTCAAGTGTAATTTATACAAACTGCAGGGTCAGCCAACAGTTGTTATACAGCAAATGTCATTACTTTTTGTCTTTTTGAAATGACAGATACTTTGGATGAATACTTTGAATATGAAGCTGAGGAGTTCCTGGTCTCCCTGGCCCTGCTGATCACTGAGGGCCGGACACCAGAGTACTCAATCAAGGGCAGGACAGAGGGCTTTCACTGCCCACCAGCACAGTCAAGTCAGCCACCAACAACTAAGCATGAATGCAGCGACAAACTGGCTCAGGTAGGGTGGTGGTACCCATTTCATGTCACAAATCCTTGCTACTGTGGTTAAAGTCAGCCAAGAAACCTGCAGTGGATTCACAGTTATGCATAAGTAACAATGGCTTTCTGTCAGTCCTTCATTTAAATGAGTATGTAATTCAGTATCCTGCTAATAATAGATCTGTCCTTAAAATGAGAGATCATTAAGCCTTTTATCCTTGAACATGAAGTTCTGCACACTACCTGAATGCAGTGCCTGTTTGAATCTTTATTATGCAAATGACAAGCACTATACTTAGTATTCTTGGTCTGGGGTTTCTTTGGAGAAAATGTAGGCTGACTTGCCTAACTTTTTTCTTTTCCAGATGTTCTGGAAAAGTTAGTGATCTAAAAAATACATCAAATCTAGCCAGTCTGTTTGGGGGAAAGGCTGGAGCATCTCATCTCTCAAGTAAAAGTCCTTAAGTACTGTGGGAATTTAAGTTATATTCATGCAGAAGTTAGCCTGCTCCAAGACACTGTTTATAAAGATTTATAAAGATACTGCTTGAATCTGTCTGCCCAAGAGGGTGCCTTGTGGAGAGATAACTACAAGGTAGCAAAGTGCAGTGGTTGGGGAAATGCATTTTTACAAGCTTTTTAAATTTCCTAAAGAAAGTTTCTCAAATGGCAACTGTAAAGGAGATGTTAATTATTTTGTCATTTAATATCTCTGGAATCTTATTTCTGATTTGGTGAAACCAAACAGAATTTGACCCTTACCCTTCTCTAGTACTTTGGAATGTGCTTTTAAATTAGATTTAAATCTAGCTAGTATTTTTATGGCTTGTGTATGTTGACATTTTTCTTTCCCTCAGTGTCGTCAGGCCAGGCGAACCAGATCTGAGGTTATGCTTCTGTGGAAGAACAATATTCCAATCATGGTAGAAGTGATGCTACTTCCAGACTGTTGCTATAGTGATGAAGGGCCCACCACAGAGGGGAGTGATTTAAATGATCCTGCAATCAAACAAGATGCATTGCTGTTAGAAAGGTGGATTTTGGAGCCAGTTCCTCGACAGTAAGTTGGATATGAGGATTAGTTGATAATTTGAAGAATCTTGTCATATTAAAATCCTTAAAGTAATCAGTTAGTGTTTTTAAACTGGCTCTTTGCCATGAGGACTGATCTAAGAAAACCACTGTTTGCTAGTGAAATCAAAGCATTTCAATTTCAGTCATCTTATACTCAAAATTTGTGCAGTGCACATTGTGCAGTGCGGAGTATGAAATGATCCTGGCTGCAAATAGTAACATGTAACATTTACATTTGCTATGTAAAATTTTGTCAATTTTCATGTGTATAAAAACAAATCAGCCTTTGGAATCTTTAAAACAATTGAGGAGTTTCACTTTGCTTGATTAAGCTGTATTTTATTTTCTGACTGAAGATCTGACAGTGTTCTAGTTCTAACAGGTCTCTGAATATTCTTACCAACACTCATGTGTTTGTCTTCAAATGTCTTAGGAGTGGAGATCGATTTATTGAAGAGAAGACTCTTTTATTGGCTGTTCGCTCCTTCGTTTTCTTCTCTCAGCTGAGCGCGTGGCTGAGTGTTTCACATGGTGCTGTCCCCCGAAACATCCTGTACAGGTACACCTGCAATGGAAAAAACTCGTTTGCTGTTTGCAGATTGCTGCTGCTTGTCTTAAAATCATTCTTCTCTCCTGGTTTCCTACTTGCTTTTAGAAGGTGCCATATTGTTGGCTTGGTACTTTGGCAGTTCTGTAGGATTTAGGTACTCCGCGAAGTACAGCAGTTGCTGATGTTTCTAGTGCTTTTTCTTAGCTATTTGTTACAAAGTAGATAATTAAAAACTTTTCCTGTAGCCATTTTTGTCAATGCCCTTCGGTATTGTTGCAGGGTGAGCGCTGCAGATGTGGACTTGCAATGGACGTTCTCCCAGACACCCACTGAGCACGTCTTTCCTGTTCCTAACGTTTCACACAACGTGGCCTTGAGGGTCAGCGTCCAGTCCCTGCCCAGGCAATCCAACTACCCAGTTCTGACCTGCAGTATTCACACCAACCTTAGCTTTTATGAAAAGCAAATGCAAGAGCGTAAGTTCCATCAGCGCAGCGATCCCAGTGCTGCTCAGCAATGCAGTACTTCCAGTCCCCTGCGTTTTGGTGGGAAACAGACATGGACAAAGACACCTGAAGGCCTACTTAATGGAAAAAAGATGCCTGAATTTACCACATCTTTTAGAAATTTAAAACTTTATCCATCTACCGGACTTGGGTCTGACTTTGGGGCATCGCAGTCTAAAGTTCAGTGCTATAATGCCACAGCAGACAATAAGACACAATCTCACGAAACACCGGTCAGAACTTTTAAATCATATTCTCTGGTTGATTCCCGTGTTTCAAATAGTCATTGCTCTCATCAACCCACAGGAGAAACCAATCCTTTGATAGGCTCTTTACTTCAAGAGCGACAAGAAGTCATTGCAAGGATTGCTCAGCACTTGATTCACTGTGATCCAGCTACTTCACCAGTTGTTGCTGGGCGTCCATTCACCACACATGAAAACATCTCAGCCACACCAAAAGCTTTTCGGAGCACTTTTGAAGAGGAAAACTTGCCAAGGAAAAGCAAGGAAAGTTCCCCTGTTCCTGCTGCCAACGTAGACAATGCAATACAGGAAGATGGTGATGAAGGCAAAACTAGAGCAGTGCCAGAGGTGCCACTGCTGGATGCCCGTGTTCCAGGGAACCACTGTGGCCGTCAGTCGGCAGGAGAGGGTAACCCCCTGATTGGTTCCCTGCTCCAGGAGCGGCAGGAGGTGATAGCAAGGATTGCCCAGCACTTGATTCATTGTGATCCAGCTACTTCCCATGTTGCTGGACACCCATTCAAAGTGCATGAGGCTAGTCCAGTCACGTCAAAGATTTTCCGAAGTACGTATGAAGATGAAAATTTGCTGAAGAAAGGCAAGGAACCGTCTTCTGTTTCTTTTGCTAAATCAAAATTTTCTTTGTTAGATGACAGCAGTAAATCAGGGACAAAGACACCTGATACTCCTACCAGTCCTTCTAGGTTTGATGGAGAATTGAAGACTTCTCTAAAAGTCCAAGCAAGAAGAAAATTGGTTTTAGCAAAACCCAGTGAAGCTGTCCAAAATTCATTTCATCAGACTTCAAATAAAACTTCTCATGCATTTAGCAGCATTCACACATCATCATCATGTATTAAAGAAAACAAATCTGAAGTTCCAGATAAATTGGAAATACATTCTGGTTATGCACAGAAAGACCAGATAACCAATAGAATTAAACATGGTTCAAATTCCAGCAGCATTGATGAACAGATTTGCACAAATAAACTTAAAGAAAGAACAGTTGTTAGTGAGAACAATGGCACAGAGAGTTTTAATAATTTACAGATAGAAAAATGCAGAATACTTGAAGGTACCAAAAAAGCAACTGTGATGCCGATATATGACTCTTTGCACAAAAATGAGCTTAAGTGTTTAGATAGAGACTCCAAAAAACCAATTATTTATGAGCAAAATACACAACTTATTAGTATTGAAAATTATTTAAATAAAGACCATGACAGTTTCAAAACCAAAACCAAACAAGATAAAACAAAAACTGCACATGATGAGAATAAAGACCCAACAGGCCTTGATTTTCAAAGCACTTCTCAGAAGAAATCTGCAGAAGACAATGTAGTTAAGTGTGAGCGGCAGAAGAACCCAGATGCACAGGTAAGTACATATGGGGACAGACAATAATTCCTCTAGCTGCCCTTTGTCAGATAGCTTGTACCCTTTGTCTGCTAAGGGTCAGCATGAAGAGGAGTTTCAGCCTGACTTTGCAGGTGGAAGCTTTATTACCATTGTAGTCTTGGCCTGAAGTAACTCAAGAATTTCTTCATGGAAAGGGTTAAGCATGGGAATGGATGGCCCAGGTGGTGCAGTCACCATCCCTGGAGGTGTTCAAGAAACAATTTAGTGCCATGGTCTAGCTGACAAGGTGACCTGTCAAATGATTCTGTGTGATGGGGTAACTTGGCCGGTGCTGCCTCCCATAAACTTCATCAGTTTAACACGGAGAAGAACACTGTCCTGTTCCTCTCGTGGTGACAGAGTTCTGAGTGACTGTTTCCATGGGCAGTGAGGCACCCTGGTTTGTAGAAATACACCCCCCTGAGTATGGAATGTGATCTATTAGGGGCAGTCTGTGTAACTGGAGATTCAGTCAAGGGGAATTTCTGCTGAATGTTTCATCCATGCTAGTGTGGTGTAGATCCACCTGCGTCAGGAGTCTTCTCCCTTACAGCAAGTGAGTGTTACCTTGGCAGGTCACTGAAATATCCCATTGATAACCTCAGGGAATTTGTTTTGTTGGCAGAAAGCACCACCTCTAAAACACACAAATACGTGGCGGAAACACAATTTTCGATCCCTGGATGGAACTTCAACCAGGGCTTTTCATCCCAGAACTGGACTGCCTCTGCTTTCTAGTCCTGTAAGTTATTCTTGAAATTCTTTTAGCTGAGAAAGGAACTGTTTGTTCCTCTAATGTCTGTGCACGGTATAAAATTTGACAAAATACCTAGGTGAAGTGTGTGTATTTACTTTGTGTCACAGTGAATACTCTTGTGAGTGGAAATTAATGCTTAAATGAGAGTTAACATGTAAATTAGGCTGAATAATAATTTTGGAAAAGAAAATATTAAAGACATAGGTGTTGAAATCATATCAAGATTAACAAAAGATAGCATTAAATTGAAAAATTGATGGAAACAATGCCTTTGGTGCTATTTTGGAGCACAAAAGAAAGCATTTTGAAGATCAGAGTTTTGAGTGTAATTTAATGTTTTGTCATTTAGGGGGTTTTGTGTTCATTTTTAACACCTGATCGCCCATTATTCCAAAGCCTTTGTTTCTGTGAACAGTTTGTATTGTATATTCTCCAGTAACCAGAGGTTTCATGGAATGACTTAGTGAACAAAGCTGCTGTGATAAGGCAGACACTGGGGAAGTGTTAAGTTCTTGGTAGGTTGTTTGAAGTTTTAAAAAAGCAGGCAGTTCCTATTAAAACTACTGAAGTAGTGATGTCCTGTAATCAGCACATGGTATGCTTTATTTTTCCTTGCCTGTAAATTTCAGGAAAATTGGATGGGAATTGTTACAGCCTGTTTATTAGTAATATTCTGTCCTGTTCCAAAGAGACATCAGCTTCCTGAAGGTCTTCATTTAAATACTTCCTATTAGTCAGAATTTAAAGTCTCATCATTAATAATCCTAGAACTTTCTTCACTAAATTTAAAATGTATAGGAATTACATTCTCTGCTCTGTTTTTGTAATTTTGTAGTGTCATGAAAATTCTTGGCAAAATGTGCTTACTTGGCAAAATGGTCTGTGGTAGCAGTTCAGTTTTCAAATTAACATCTTCTTTTCTTGTTGAGGTTCCTCAAAGGAAAACACAGTCTGGGTGCTTTGATCTGGATTCATCATTGTTGAAATGTCTGTCTGCAAGAAGGTATGTTTTATTTACCAGAAACATTGAGATTTTTGAGGGAGCATAATGTATATATATATTTATATGCAAAATCAAAGCATGTTAGCAAAGACAAAAAAATGCTTTCAGAAGAACCTTATTTTGACACAAGGCTCAGCAGCTGAGTTGCCCTGGGAGTTTCCAGCTTAGCCCAGCTCTGGGACATAACCATGGAATGGGAGCTGCTGGCAGAATGAATTCTGTCCCATGCAGGGGTAGATATGCTGTCAGATACACTTGAGTTTTCAGACAGAAAAGTTTGTCATTGTTGATTCTCCTTCAAACCAATGTTATTTTTGTGTTGTATTTTGTTCTTAGTGCTGAACATGTTAAGTATTTTGTCTTCACTTGTTCAGTAAAACCAGACTTTTAAAAAGGCCCAATCATGACCTTTCGTACATTAATACATGTAACATAAACAGCTTTTGGTATGGTAGTTTGATGTTGGTAATATGAGATATATTTCAATATGATATTTTGATTCCTGCTAATGGAGCTAAAGGAGAAATTTTTATTGTCTTTACCCCTTGTAATGTAAAGCTGGTAAAAATATTTTTTCAGTTAACTAGAAAACGTTCTGCTAAAGTATTAACAGGCAATGTTCAACTGTTACTCCTTTAGGACAACATTTTGTAGTATAGTAAGTAAATTATTCTTACTAGAGCTGTTTATACACAGAAGACAAAGGCAAATTTGTTTATCCTTTATATTTATTCTGTCTTTTTTTAATAGCCCACAACAATGTATAAACAAAGAAGGTGATCCAGACAGCCATGGGAAACCATTTCTAAGTTCTAGTGCTCCCCCAGTAACAAGTCTGAGCCTTCTGGGAAACTTTGAGGTATTGCATATTCTCTAGAATTCTTGTGGTATTTTTACTCTTCTGTACTGCTTTTAAAAGTATATTACTGTGAACAATTCCAGCATTATTAGAATGTAAAAGTTCCTAACTGAATTGAATAAAATTTGTTTTCATTTCCAACTCTAAAGGCACTTATTTCATGCCCCAGACATCTTCTGTCTCAGAGAATCAAATGCAATGAGTTGCTTAAGCTTTTGTTTCCCACTGTGCTCTGGTTAGAAGATGTTCTGTTGCCATAAATGAGATTCAATAACCTGTAATTGTTCATGTTTAAAATGTACTTACCTAGAAAAAAGGATTTACATTTTCACTCTTAAAGTCTACTTAGTATGTCACAAAAGCTGGGTTAAATCATGTGTTAAACTGATTCAAGGAATGTGTTTGAAGTGTAGGCTCCAGCTCTTCACTTCAAATAGCACATCCAATAACAGCAACTATTAGCCAGTGCATTCATGGGTTATATTGTACTGTCTTGTGAAATACGGAGTTGAATTTGTTGAGGAAGGTTACAGAATCTGTTAATTTTTTTTTTTTCAGATAGTATGTGTTGAAAATCAGGCATAGATCCTGCTGCAGTAAAGTTCTCTGTGGGCTTTTGCACTTGTTTCCTGATGAGTTATGCTGTTTTATTTGCGGTGTTCCCAAGCTAAGCTGTGTGTGCTTTGTTTTTCAGGAATCTGTCCTGAATTTCCGCTTGGACCCGCTCGGTGTCGTGGAGGGTTTCACAGCAGAGGTGGGAGCAAGTGGAGTCTTTTGTCCCACGCACATGACTCTGCCAGTTGAAGTGTCATTCTACAGCGTTTCAGATGACAATGCACCCTCTCCTTACATGGTAAATGTGTGGTTGGATTTATTTTAAATAAGTTCTGATATGTGGAGGTGAAGAGCAAGAGCTTGGTGAGTAGAGGGTTCAGAAAGTAAAGATTTGCAGGGATCTGGCTTATTTTTCAGCTGTCTTTGACAGAGTTCTCCTGTCCCTCTTCCTTTCCCTAACTAGTGCTTTTCCTTCTACTTCTCTGCCCCACCATTCAGCTGTTCTCATCTTGGGATATTGAATGTATTTGTCTCCCCCCCACACTGTAGTGATCAACCCCCAACATCTCTTTTTATCCATCTAACTTAAAATAGCAGTGAGGCAATAGCTGGACTTAACTGGATACATTTTGTTGTCCCAACAAGCAGCTGCTCTGGGCAACTAACCACTCTGCAGAGTGGCTTAGGTGCAGGCCAAGGGGCTGATGGAGACCTTAGACTTGGAAGTTACTCAGCCCTTTCTTTTTGAGCAGATATTGCCAGGGCTGTGGTGACACTCAGCACCCTCACAGGCTGCATGGTTTGCTGATGTTTGCAGACATATAGGATTTGTGTTTTCAGTCTCTGGGTGCTACTTCTGTTCCACCTTTCCACAGTGACAGCATGGGTTTTGCATGTCTAAAAATGCTCCTTTATAAGAATAAAATGGTGTCTTGTATGCTGGCACCGAATCAGAGGCTGGATTTGCTCTGAATGTCTGTTAAAAAACCTTAATTTTACATAGGTGACAGATCCAATTTTTAGAGCTTTTCATATGTGTACATCTGTCTAATATACAGTAAAGAGTTTGTTTAAACATGGAATTCAAGCAGTGAACATCTGAGTATCCCAATATTTAGATTTAGATTTTGAATTCATAGCAGTTACCATTTCTGACCTTCTGTTTTGGAAAGAATTCAGAAAATTAAATTGCTTAGACTTTAAGTTATGGCTTCGAGTTTAAACTTGTATATGTCTTAACCAGTGCAAAAAGTATCTATTCTTTTGCTTTCATTTTTCTAGATTATTTCATGTGATTTTCTAGGAGGTGAAGGGATTCTCATGTTCCTTAAATGGTTAAAAGTAGCATTGCTTATTTTCCTAGCTGGGTTTCATTGTTTCAGGCTTTTCCACATGCTATTTCCAAATATGCTGTTATGGCTGAGTCTCCCAGGATTAATACAGCATTTGTGTAGTGCCTCCATCATCAGAAACATTGTTTCTGTTTGTATAGCTAGTTTCTCTGCTTCGGGGTCTTTTTCTGGTGGCTGGTTGGGTTTGGGTTTTTGCAGTCCTGTGCAGGGGGTGCAGCGCTGGTGGCCTGCAGGGTGACCAGACGTGTGGCAGTGCCCCAGCGGGGCACTCGGGGGTGCGCTGTGGATCACAGCTGGTACCAAAGCAGATGTCATCCTTCCTAAGGTTTGGATTAGAATGGAAGATTAAGTGCATCTGCTGCCTTTGAAAAGCAAAAATGAGTTCTGTGAGATTTGGAGTATTATTGGTGCAATTGTAGATGATACAGAAATGGAAAGGAGGGGACAAATGTTTCGTTTTAACCTCGCAGCTGCTTTGAAAAGAAAGCGCTGTTTTGTCCTAGCTCCCTGATGTGGAGAAGATGTGGAAACTTGAATCTTGTTTCAAGAGGAGAATGTACCTCTTACTGCACAGCTTTTAATGGTCTGCCAAAGTATCTTTAAGGCCCCTACTGTTGATGTTTTAACTGCATCGTAAATGCATTGCCTTCTCTATTTTTAGTTTTTGTAAATTACTGATTATGTTTCACATAAATGCAATTACATGACTAGAACATTTTGATTTGTTTATGTCTGTGACCTAAATATGAGTTTTGTTTTTGTAGGGTGTAATTACTTTAGAGTCCCTTGGTAAAAGGGGTTATCGGGTACCGCCTTCAGGAACAATACAAGTGGTACGTACTCAGCAGATAAGGGTGCCTTGAAACCACTAATATTAAGAAAGTCATGCAGAAATGAGTTTGTTGGAGATAAGCATGAAGCTAGCAGTAGAAATCTGTGTGTGGGACAAAAAAAGGTTCCCAATCTTTGAACACTTCTGTGCTCTGAGGAGTCTTGCAATCAGTTCCAGGAGATTCGGGATACCTGGGGACACTGTGGCTTTGAAAAAGTGATGGGGAAGTAATTAGGCCACAGTCCAAATCCTGAAATTCTTCTAAAGCGATTAAGACTGAATAATTGTATCTACTTTTTGTAATATTTTAACACCACCTTTACTTTTGTAATAAAATCACAAAGTAAATTACAGTCATTGCTTAGAACCAGTGAACTGACTCTTTCTTTTAAGAACCCAGTCCAAGATAACAAATTCATAATTTCAGGTTTAAAAGCGGAGCCCACCACTGTGCTTCCTGCGAGTGTATTGTGTCTGGAAACAGTGTAGACAAAAAGCTGACTGGAAAAATAAACAAAAACGGGGATGCTGATTAGCAAAGTAAGAGTAGTCATATACTAGTGTTTCATTCAGATTAGATTATGTTTAGCATTATAATTATAATGTAATTAAAATGGGAATTGCTGGTAGCTGAAGTGTTGAAAACCAGAAAGGCTTCACAATGTCTTTACATAAACATTTCTGTATGGCACAGAAACAAAGTGCATAGATAACTATTTTGACAGATTGAGTTTGGGTTAGATTTATTGTTTTTTTTTTTTTAAAAATTGTCATCTCTAAAGAATATTGTATTGAACTGTTTGTCTTTTCAGACCTTATTTAACCCTAACAAAACTGTGGTGAAGATGTTTGTGGTGATCTATGACTTGAGAGAAATGCCAGCTAATCATCAAACATTCCTACGGCAAAGAACTTTTTCTGTTCCTGTGAGACGAGAAATCAAGCGAACTGTCAATAAAGAAAACAGTCACCAGACTGAAGAAAGGCTACTACGCTACCTCATACATCTGAGGTAAGCTCCTTGAAGTTAAAACACCAAAACAAAACAAAAAAACCCCAACAAACCCAAGCCAAAACCATGAAAAAGTATCTGCCAAAATTTAACTCATAATTTCTTTCCCAGCCAGCCTTTCTGGATACAGAAATAAGAAAGAATGAAAAGAAAAAAAATAAAAAAAGAATGCTAACTTGGTCTTTAAGCTAGACAGTAGAGGAAGAAGAGGTAATAAATAATTTGGGTTCTCTTTGGGAGAAACAAAGTTAAAATATAAAGCTCTCTCTAGGCTTTAAAGTATTTTGTATAGTATTATAAAGCTTAAACCTTTTCTTAGCAAGAGAGAAATTGTTCTGGCTGAATCTATGCACTTTTTTTGAGATTACAGGAAATTTTGAAAGTGGACATTACATGGACAAAAGCCAAAACTAAGGATCACGGAAGGGAACGTGTGCTTCACATGTGCCTCTTCACCAGAATAGCTTGTAACATGAAAAATGATCTGAGCTGCTCCTAAAAATACAGTGTTTAGTGGCAAAAATGGAAATGCCTGTTTCATGGTGCAATACTGGTGATGATGCCTTTCACTTTATAAAATATTCACTCAATCTTCCTTAAATGATTTACAAAGCACTGCCTAGAACTAGACATTTTGCTGCTGCTCTTGGGGTGTTCTGGAAAGTGCAGCTGGAAACAAAGGGGAATTATGGATATACTTTGTCCTCCTGCAGTTTGCAGACTTTTAGTGTATGATTTTGTAGTAAGAAATGTCTGTACACACAGACCCAGTGCTTTCACTGCAGCACTTGGAAACCCACCAGCAGCTGACATTCTAAAGTGAGCAAGCAGAACAAAATTAAATATCTTACACTTCTCTATTGTTTTACAATTATTTCTGGTATATATTATTTTTCCTATTTAGTGGCACTTATTTCTATCCAACAGACTTTTGAAACACAACCTTGTCTAGAACAGTGGTTCTAAGCCAGACTCTCCCATTAAATGAAGTTGACAGTCATAAAAAGTGTGTTGGTTTACTGGAGTGTGAAAATAGTGTCATCAGAAGAAGGCTGTTGAACTGTGTTTTCATTCTGAAATGCAGCCTGGATTGAAATTTAGCCTTTCAGGCCACACTAGCTTGCAAGGTCTAACCTAACCACCTTCTAAAATTTTTCTTTTGGGGCAAATTCTGAAAAAGTGTGTAGCCCCAGCAGAAGGCTCTGTTCAGATGTAATGTTGATCTGACTGTGCAGAGGAACTGGGGACAGGCCTTGGCTGCAGTGGTGGGTAAAATCTGTGGCCAGCTGGGTCTGGCATACCTGCATGAAGAGTTGTGTTCTTATGTCCCCTTTAATTTTCTACTTTAATGTTGTTTGTAAATTTCTTAGTGACAGAATCATGAATTACTTTTTATTTGAAGGCAAAGCTGCTTTCTGCTCTCTGATCTGTTACAGCTAGAAGTCTTTTTTAAGAGCTTCCTATTTCTGATACCTGCAGAGAGACAGAAATGTGCATTTCTGATGCTTCTTATTTTGAAATATCTGTACAATTCACCTCAGCTTTCAGACCTCTCTGGTAGGGATCAGTTCATGGGTTTATGATGTGTAATTGGAAATGCATCCATTTCTGATGGGAAAACCAAAATCATAATTATGATGCTGAGCTGATTACTTTGGCAAGTGAATAACCAGAGAATATGCCACAAATTTTTTCTTCAGTGATAAGCCCAAGCTTTGGGTCCTTTCTCATAATGTAAGAATGGCAGAATTCCTTGAAATATTAAAGTAGCTTATGTTGATCTGTCTTGTGGTTTATTATACTGAGCACTTACAGTTTTACAAAAGACTCAGTTGTCCATTTAGTAGCCTTCTTTACTAAAGATGGATTTTAATTAGGAGGGCTTAAAAAAAATCTTAGTAGTATATTAATTCATGTAAATTGGTTTTAAAGCTTCATTTTTAGGAGCAGTGAAGTTTTCTCAAGCCTGCTTTACTGAAAAGTTATGCAAACCTAAAAAGTTTTAACTATTCAGATTTCTTTTTGTTTGTTGCTCAAGTTGACTTAGAACAGCCTTTCAGTTTAGTTGCAGTAGTCATTGAGCACAAGCATCTTAGGCTTACGTATTGAAATTTTGTTTAAAAAAACAAATGAAGTCACCACCAGTGAGCTGCATTGTGGTCGCATCTGCTTGCGAGGCCTTAATCACAGTTGTCAGCACTCACATTATGAAAGCTCCTTTTCAAGTGGTAATTCAGCAAAAACGCTTGCATAGGTCTGGAGCTTAACATTGGCGGCCAGATTTTCTACAACAGTCTTTAAAGTGTCAGATTTATTGTGTGTGCAGCTTCTGCATGCAGTTCTGTATGGCTGAGGTTCTGTTCAATATGCTATCAGATGTACTTGTACCCACAGCTACAGGATTGAGATACCAAATGTAGCTTGCACACACAGCAGAGCTTTATTCATTACTAAAAACCCCCAAGAGTTGCACCTGCAGCTTAAGTTGTTTTTTGAAGATGCTTCAGGGATAAATTTTTTGCTGCATGTGAAGCAATGACTTTTTGTCTTGTAATTAAATCTACTTGAGCATAAGAGCAGTGAGCTCAGCTCTGCTTGTGCCTCATTTCTGCCTGGCGTTGTGGGGATGATGACCATCTGTGGGTTTCTAGGTCACGTTCTGGCACCCTTGTAAAAAGTAATTAAACGGCTAACCTGCCCACAGCTCAGCATATTTCATGATTTTAAAGCTTGGTCAACAGCCTTAGTTACTGACACAATGCCAGGAATTGCATGGAGCATAGTTGCTGTTGCTTAACAGCTAAACAGGGGTTGTTACTGAGGGCTCAGTGGAGGGAAAGCCTGAAACTGGCTGTTAAAAGTAGTGATTCCTCAAGGTGTTGAGAAACTTTTTAAAAATACTGTCCTAATGTGACATACACCTTTATTGGAGGACGCTGAAGATACCTGCTATTACTGATTTACTAGCTGCTTTTGATCTTTCTGATCTCTTAGCATTTTTTCATGTCTAGAAATTTTTATTCTTGTCCTAATGCTTTTACTTACAGATTTTATAGATTGTGTTGTATAGTTTTTTTCACTTACAAAACACATCTTGCTACATATATGTTCATGATTATCCTGCTTTTCAGGATTATTCTGTTTCTGTGAATTAGTCTGTTCTTTGTGAATTTCGATGGCCTGTAAAATACATATAGGGACATTGTGCTTGTATTTGTAGTTTCTACAGGAAAATTCCTCTGCCAGACTTTCTAGCAACTGATACTTGTGTGTTTAAGCATTTCTGTATTTGTCTGTTACTGTTCCTAGGACACCGTCTGTCAGAGACATTGGTTGTGTTGGGTTTTTTAAATTTCTTTACACAAAACTACTGGAGCTGCCATAGCTCCAGAGGCAGTCTCATGCTGGCCACTCCATCACCACCCTGCAAAGATGTAGGGAATACTTGTCTTGATTATTCCAATGTATTTGCAATGTATATACATGTATAAAAAGCAACATTTCTAAATCCCAATTTACAGGGTAGACCTGTCTAAAAGAAAAAAAAATAGGTAAGGTATGCAGAGATGAGAAGAATCCCTTGACCTTTGCTATCCTTCTTCAATCTTTTTGAAATGTCATGCTCAGAAAAGTCATGTTGCAGAGAACCACTATTTACTGAGCAAAGGGAGTCTTGCAGGATTATCACTCACAGAAAAGAGCAAGCTTGAGAAGTTTAAAAATAGACCATGCTAATAATTATTTTGAAAGATCCATGTGTAAAATAGGAGTTGAGATCTATTTTATGATGCTGCTTTGATAACTAGATCTATAGGAATTAATTTCAGTCATAGTTTTGCTGCAAAAGACATTTCACTAAAGTTTTTCCTTTTAAAATGTATTGTGAGCTAGACTCTGAGTTAACTGTTTGTGGTGATTGCTTTGTCCCTTGTGTCTTTCACTCTTCCTTGTGCTCTCTTCCACAGTCTTCTCTTAAGATAGTATCTTCTCCCTTTTGCCTATCAGGTAAAGGGCTTTCACACTGCCAGCACCAAGCAAATAAATAGTGATGGATGAGATCTCTGTGGGAGCCAGTAGGAGCATTCTGCTGGACCCTGCTGCATTTAATGTCCTTGACAGCTGTATCTAGGAGAACAGAGTTTTCCTTTGTCTGGCTCTGGGGATGACTACAGGCTATTCTGCACCACTCCTCTGAACGGAACAGTACCACAGAATCCATTTCTGCAACCTCCCTTCCCCAGA
The DNA here is from genome assembly GCA_003676055.1 of Chloebia gouldiae. Lineage (NCBI taxonomy): Eukaryota > Metazoa > Chordata > Aves > Passeriformes > Passeridae > Chloebia > Chloebia gouldiae. Next base: position 6,130,557 of record QUSF01000015.1, read on the forward strand.
CCATGAAGCCTTGATGGATCTTCTGTACTCCTCCTGCTCAGAATTTCAGACCAATTATGAATGGGTTTATTCTAGAGATTCTGCTTTTGCTTCAATGGGGTCAATACATAAAAGCCTGTTAAAAATCTGTGCAAATTGTAATACATGATAACACAGCATGCACTGCTCTCTCAGCATTTGCCATGGTAACATCTTGTTGTGACAACAGCAATGGCTCTTCTGTTTCTGTTACAGCAGCAATAGCATTTCTCTGTCACTGTGGCATAGTGGTACTGACATTAAGTTCAGTTGCTGTAAGAAATGTTCCTTAGGGTCTTCTGCCTTTCCTGGAGGAGAGAAGGAAATCAGAGAGTTTTGCCACATGAAAACTATAGAATACAGTTCACTGAAATGCAGATCTTGTCTCCCTATATATGATTGTTAATACCCAGGGAAAGTGGAACTGGCACATTCCTGCAGGTTTGGAGGACCTGAATTAGGGTTTTTAGCTGCAGCATAAAAGATGAATGGACTGAGGAATTGACCACTGTTTGCTTGGTGGTTGGGCCAGTGAACTGCAGTCTCTTTGAAATGCTCCCTAGCCTGTGCAAAAAAATTTCTGTCTGCCTGCAGAGGTCCCAGTACCTACTGCTTCTGAAGACAAGCTCTTACATTTGGAGTGTGGCATAAAGCAGTAGAAAACTTCCTGGTGTTCCATTCATTAAGAGAGCAATGGGATCTGTCTATATGATTCTGGAACTGAAATGCATATTTGATTTGTATATAGTTGAAATTTCCTTTTTGTGTGTACTTAGCCCTTTGGACATTTTGTAGACTGCTCACTTTAGAGCATTTTTTGCCATTCCTGCTTTCTGAGGACTTATCTTTAATGTACATTATGGCAATGTGAACTTCAAATATTCCATGCCACTTTGAAAGCTTTGCACTGCACCGGTGATTTATTTAAATGTCAAAAGAAACAAAGAAGAATGAAAGTGTTAGGATATTCTTTCTCTTTTCATTTTAACTGACTAATTTTGTTTGTTCAAATGTGTTTTGGCCTTAAATGTTTTAAGAGCACATTTTATTAAATAATTTTTAAAGATTATTCTTTTGGTTTAGGTAATACAGATATTTGTATGTTTTTCAGGTTCCAGAGTTCCAAATCTGGAAAGATCTACCTCCACAGAGATGTAAGGCTCCTATTCTCTCGGAAATCCATGGAAGTTGATAGCGGCGCTGCATATGAACTCAAATCTTACACTGAATCTCCAACAAATCCGCAGTTTTCACCAAGATGCTAGCAAACAATGGCAAACTCAAGTATTCATTTTACTGTCGAGTACTCCTTGCAAGCAAAGATTGGTAAAGACAGCAGTCAAAAGTTAAGTCTGTAAAGGAATAAAAATAGCGCTCAAGAGAAAGAAGGTTCTGTGTGATCCTGGACCAGTTTTTAAAAGGTTTCTGGAATGAGCTTTGTGTATTCCAAGTAGACTGGAAACATACTTAAATCTAATCTTTTTGTACTGTTTAAAACCACTTCATTGGATGTGTTGCAATAGCAAATTCCCAAGTTAGTTTAGTGTTTACACTTTTTATTTTATTTTACAGTTATTTAATATTTAATGTTTCATTTAATACTCAAGTGATGTTTGTCTTTAGTGTTCTAATGTAGCATAAATCCTATGTAAAATCATACTATGTATTTTTGGCATTAATATTGAAATCTGAAATATATACAGATGTCTTTAATCTGTGTGCTGTTTTAAGTGATATTCATTTAAGTTATTGAAAATGGGGACAACAGGTGAATTTCCATAACATTTCATACTATGCAAGCATTTAGCTGTTTTTTCTCTTTAGTGGTACCATTTCCCATTTTTTCGCACATCCAGATTTAATAACACTTGCAACCACACTGCAGATTGTTTATTTACTTACTCATGCATTCAGATCATTAATTCAATTCGCATTTTGCTCCCTCAATTTCTTTTCTTTCCTTAAGAGCCATTTTAATTTTGCTTTCTGTTATTAGTTTCCCTCACATAAAATTTACACCCTCCCCCATTTTATTTCTCAAATTGTGTTAAAGGATGTACTGTGCAAACAAATTAGTATTTATATCTCAAATATATGCAAAAGCTATGAAACTTGTACTTCTTGTTTTATTTTTAGATGAGAGGATCTTCGTGTAATCCTAAATATTTTTCATAGGTCAATTCCATGTAGGCCACTAGGTGGCCATAGGAAGTTTTACTAGCAATGCTACACTGGGCATATGACTATTTTCCAATATGTGTGTGTATTCCTAAAACAAAACAGTCAGATGAACAGTTTATGCTACGTGTTAAACTGTGTAACTGAGAGAAATAAAGTTAGAAGCATTTGATTATATTTGAGCTATATATTTAATAATGGAAATGAAGCCTTATGACATTTGATGATCTGAGTTTCTCAGCTGTCTTACCTTGGTTTGTGTTTTTCTTTACTTTGCTGTAGGTTTTTAGAGTGTCAGTAATATGCAAGGTGCCCTTTACCATGCTTATCTGATGAAGACTGGAGAAAGGATGAATGTGCATCCTGTATATTCAGCACTGCCCTTAGATGAGAGAAGTCAGTGTATCATGAAATCTGCAGGAAGTCTGCCAGGGAGCGTAAGGCAGACTGGACTTTCCAGATGATACTCATCAGCTATCTTGTACATGCAAATGACTGCTGCTCCAGAAGGGCAAAGCTCAGATATTACTGAGTCCTTTCCCCTTGTAGCAGTGTTTTCCACTCTGCTACACCAGGCTTTCAAAGGTTTACCTAGCATTCATTTTAGAGAGAATTGGGGAAAACTGTACAGGAAGAGATTGTTTGCAGTTTCTAGTAATTTGTGTGCCCTTTAAAACTGAGAAATAATTTCTTTTGGTAGCAGAAGAGTCAAACACAACTGCAGCTGTACTGTGTACAGAACTAAGGTCTGGACTAGGGTATCAAGAGGGCGTCCTAGTTTTTGTGTAGCTGCTATTGAGTCATAAGCAAACAGCATGTATCCTCAAACTACTTATTTGTGTCATGGTGCACAGCTTGCTTGCATGCTCAATGGAAAAACAACACGAGGAAAGGACACATTTTTAATGAAAAGTCACCATTAGTAGTAGATTAACCTTTTATTTTGCACTGGCATTATGCAATGTTTGTATCTTGATAACTTTATTTAAATAGACTTCTTCAAGTAATATCCTTTCATTAATTTGCTTTGAATAGCAAAGAAATGTGGATTTTGAATATGCGGTTACTACAAGTCATGTCTAGGAAATAAATTTGTATTCACTTTAATAGTCAAACTACACTTAGTCCCTATATGGATTTGGAATGAAAGTGACCTTGGATTATCTGTGCACAACTTTGAATTTACTAAGTCATTCTCCATTTACAGCTTGATCTGAGTAAACACTTTCCATTAGGGACACACCTGGAAAAATGCTGGATGCTCATAAACCATGAACTAAATTCCACATGACCTTCTAAGCTTAAGTTAAGACTAGTCTAATTTTTGAGAGACCATTGGTTTCTCCTCTTTATTCCTCAACAGGTTCAACCATATGCAACTATTTTTAACAAATGTTTGAGTGGTTTATAAAGGCCTCCAGTGATGGCTGCTACAACTAACCTTTTCCAGTGATAAATTATACTTATCATGACAAAGTATAACATTAATTTATACTGAATATATGCATTTAGTTATAGTTATATAAAGATTTATAGCATCCAACTAAATGTTACTGAAGTTGAGTTAAATAATACTTAGCCTTTTCACTACAAGAAGCAATTTAGTTTTTCTATCTCCCTTCTCAGGTTTTTTTGTGTGTGTGTGTGCTTTGGTGTTTTTTTTTTGGTGTTTTCTGTGGGGTTTTTTTGTGTTTGTTTGTGTTTTTTTTTGTTTGTGTTTTTTTGTTTTTTTGGTTTTTTTTTTGATTACTGAAACAACCCCAGACTGTTCAGTCAGCCTTTATTTTGGGCACCTCTTGTCATCCTGGCTCTTTGCTTTCTTCTTTTGGACTGAATCAGTCTTGAAGTGTGTGAGACTGGACACAGCATCCCAGTCAGGGCCTCTCTGTGCCAGTCAGACTGGAAGAATTGGTTGATAAATCATACGGATTAAAGTCCTCTTCATGCATCCTGTTGAAATACACTGGTTTTTAGTATCAGGAGATGTCAGCTTGCATTCATATTGTTACCCAGTATAAGAGACATCCTACCTGCTTTTTCCCAAAATAGTTGCTCTCCTTATTGAACTTTATTCTCTCACTACCCAAGATTTTATGTGCTGAACACAGCACTGCTGTTTGAAGAATTGATAGCTGTGTCCAACAAACTTGCATCCACCACATTAAAATTTCATCTAACTAAGTTTCCCTAATTTGCATGGGAAAGTGTCAGAAGCCTTATTAATGCCAGAAGGCATCTGGAACTTCATCCACCTTCACCCACTTCTCCACATGGTCTATTTCCTTTTTCTTAAAGGAAAGATGATTGTGTGAAACCCTTGTTCTTAACTGTGAATTCCTGCCTAGATACTCAGTTTCTTTTGAGTGCTTATTTTAGATGATTTTTCAAGTTGTTATTGACAGCCTAATTATATAGCTTGTATTCTGTCCTCCCCATATTCTAATTCAAATTCAGGAAAAGTGACTCCTGGAAACCCATTCATCTTTTACAGGTTCCTATATGAATCACCAGTAATTAACTGGAGATTGCTTCTGTCATCCTCTAATCTCTTAAGGAAATTCTTTCATCCAAGTTGAAAATATTTACCAAAACTAATTAAAGTAACCTACAAACCAGTCTTTCCTTATTCCAGCTAGAGGCTATGCTTAGTTTGTTACTATTTACCTTGATCATGCCAGATCGAGCAAAAAGAAACATTAAATGCTTTAGTCTTTAAAAGTTTTGTTCAGTAATATTTCAGTACCCCCTTGTCTTCATGATCTGCTTTAGGTACATTTTCTTAAAAACTGACCTAGTTTCTGTAGGCTGCTTTGCTGTATTTGAGGCCATTGAAGAACCTGGGCTTTCCCTGGGTTCTGAATTTATTTCCCATCTTTGCTCTGCATTATGTTCCCTTAAAGAAATAACTGCATTAAGGAGCTGCTGAATCCTTAAAACTGTTTTCTCTCACATTAATTTCCTAAGAGATTTGAAAGAAATTCATGGAGTTTGCATTCTTGTCTGCTGTCACTGCTTTGTTCTTCTTCCTTTTAAAATCTATGAACTTCATCCTTTTTATAATCGTTTTTCTATGTTGCTATGTTTTTCACACTTTCAGACCATTTCTCCCTGATTTTGCTAGAAGCAAATGTGGCACACCCACCACTATAATGGCTTTTTTCATCATTAGGAAAAAACCCACTGGTGCATTCTATGATTATTTTTCTGTGCAATCTGCCTGGCTGTATCCCTTTCTGAATGAGGGATATGCACATTCCTTGGGTTCCCCGCAGCTACATGATGCTGGTCTCTGGATGAATCCCTCAGGTGCACAAAAAACCTTTTCCACCTACTTTATTTATGGGGCATTTAGTACAATTCAGCTGTGACAAAATCGTTGATAGCTTCATCTTTCACAAACCTTTCTGACCTGGCTCCTATGTTCTTCCCGACCATAATTGCACAAAGCCTGTCCTGGCCAGTCCCTCCTGAGCTGTGCTAATCCATACCTTGCTGTTCACATAATCCATTTATTTAGGGACCCCTAAAGGTTTATTAATGGTGTGCTATTTAAACCGCTCCTTTACCACAGAAGGTTATTTCAGCCAAGAACCACACAGTGATGGGGAGGGAATAAAACACTCTGTATAACTTGATACTGTGCTGTTAAGAAGTTCCAGTGGACTGAGCCTTCCTGTCCTGTCAGCTGCTGTCTGAGATCCTCGAGAGATCTGCTGAGGACTCAGCTCCTTGTCTTTTGATCACTAGAAGGGGCCAAAAGAACCAAGTTTAGCCCAGCAGTGAAGGTTTTTCCCTTTGCTGGGCAGGGGAGGCCATGCAGGCTGGGGCCAGGGGCCTGCGGGGAGGTGCGGTGAGCTGGGGACCAGGGAAATGGCCTTAAGCTGAGTCTCGGGCGAGTCACATTAGATATCAGAGGAATTTATTTCACTGCTCGGCCGCCCAGGCAGGCGCTGGAGTCACCATCCCTGGAGGTTTAAGAGACGCGTGGCTCTGGCGCCGCGTGACGTGGTTTAGTGGTTACATTGACGCCTGTGAGGTTGGCCTGGACCACACTGAAGGTCTCTTCCAACCCCGATGTTTCTGTAATTCTGTGATTCTAACGGGAGGAGCACCGGGCCCGTACGGCCTCCGAGAGGTCCCGAAGCCGGGCCTCGAACCCGCGGCCCCGGACGTGACGCGCGGGGCGCGGGCGGATGCCGCCCCCGTTCTCCAGCCCGCGCGCGGGGGCCGAGGCGGAGGAAGTCTGGCCCCGCCGACGCTCCGTCGCGCCCGCCGCCGCCATCTTGTGCGAGAGGAGGCGGCAGCAGCAGCAGCAGCGCGGAGGAGCCGCGGCCGCGCCTCCCGCCCGCCTCCTTCCCTCGCTCCCTGCTTCCCTCCTTCCTTCCTTCCCGGCCCCGCCGCCATGTCTGCCGAGAGCCCCGAGCCCGCCTCGGCCGAGGAGCAGAAGGTGGGTGGCCGGGCCGAGGAGCGCGGGGAGCCCCGCGGGGCCTCTCCCGCCTCCATCGGCGCGGCCGGGCCTGTTCCTCCCTCAGCGCGGGGAGCCCCCGGGCCGCGGCGCCTCCGGGCCCGGCCGCCCTCAGAGCAGCGCCCGCCCCGGGCTGCCGGAGCGCGGCAGGGCCGCGTGGGCTGCAGCGGAGGAGCCGCGGCGCCAGGATGGCTCGGGAGCGGCCGTTCCCGGCCGCGGGCGGTGCGCGCGGGCCCGGCCGGGCCGGGGGCGCTGCCTCGCTCCTTCTCCGGCCTCGGCCCCGCTCCCTGCGGAGCTCCGCGGGCCGTCGTGCGCGATGGCTGCGGCTCACGGCGGCATGGACACCAGCCCTGATCCGCAGGCTCAACGTTGTGACACTTCTAAAAAACGCTCCGTTTTTAATGTAATCAATTCAGGAACAGAAATCCCCAAATCACAACGACCGTGACCTGTGCTAGTTAGGGCTTTTAGAAAGAATAACTGGCTGGGTTATCTTGTGGCGTCTCTCTTATGCCATCTCTGTAACTAGTGGGGTTTGGTTTCATGGCTGTGCTGTGACTTTAAGAAGCCGTTTGTTTTTTAGTCTTGTCATTGCTGTGGGAGCCCGGTTGCAATCCCCGCGGCTATGATCCGGAGAAGTTATGAAACACAAGAACTGCTTTGAAGGACGCTAAAAGAAAAAGCTTGATCTACATCAGCTATTAAGTTTTTGTTTAATAATTTACAATTTGTAATATGAGTTAGTCGCACAGGTAGAGCTTTGGGGGTTAATATGGAATGATACCTTCTCAGTAGGTGCAGTAATCAGAACCAGCTTCTTGTCAGCTCTGTAATCTGCTCTTAAATAGGTGTGTTCTGCAGCGTGACCGAACGTTCATGCTAGGTAGGCTGCTGAAGGGATACTGTTCCTGTTCAAAGCCTATAAAAATAAGTCCCTGGCCTATGCAGTGCTCCTAGAATAGCTCTGTAATAAGAGCATAGTTAAACATGTGGCAGCAAGTTTATTGTAATGCCTTCTAGGGTGTTCTGATGAAGTCAGGTGACTGGGGCTGATTTTCCTAACGAACTTTCAGACTGAAGTCTTGTAATGTCATGCTTATGCACTGCTGGGAGAAATTACCTTTTACGTGAGAGATGGGAGGTCCTTGCTGCTATCCTAATATAGTTTTATTCTGATAAAGTGTTCAAGAAAAATTATATAACGTCAATAAAATGAAACTTGGATTATGTCCTGGTCTGATACTGTGATATCAGTGCTGTTATGACATTGCAATATTAACCTCCACTATTTGTCTGGGTAGGCAAAACTGAGCATTCACTCTGTTAATGCTTAGCTCTGAAACACTTACATAAACAACCCATTTTGCAGTACTTATTCATGTATGCTTCAAAAAGATGCCACCCCTAAATGAACTTTGAGACAGTGTTTTCTTGATCAGAGCTTTTTTCTAAACTTTCTGACATGCTGTAAGAAGCTTGTGCCGAGCAAGAAAGGTTTTTAACTACAGTGGTACAAACTGAACATCTGCCAAAGACCAATGTTTCCTGTTCTTGGTGTGAAAGCTCGGGACAGTGGTGGGGGGAAGTTCAGAAACAAAGAAACTTTGGACATAGGAGAACATAAGTTTGGTTGAGCCTGTATTTTTCAGGAAACTCTTGGAGGTGGTGCATTTTGTTGCTGGATTGGTCTTTGCCACATAAGTTTGCTGTGGGGTTGTGCTGTTGCCGTGTTTTTCCCATTTTCTGCTTTGCATTTTGTCTGATGTCTTCTACTAAAGATGAGCCATTCACACCAGAGTTTTAAAAGGCTGATGGCTTTTTTTTTGAAGTCATGCAGGTTACTTGTCCAGCAGATACAGAACTTAATGCTGCTGGAACCTCGGCAAAGATTAAAATCAAAAGCTGTCTTTAGGTGAGTTAGGTAACTACTGCCTTCCTGGTAGATCATTGTAATGACTTCATGAGCTGTGTCAGATTCCTGTAGAGAACTAAAATTATAACTTTTGTGTGGTTGTCACTTGGAAGAAGAGCGTGGTAAATCTTGATTTCTGCCCACTCCCCAGTCATTTGTTAGTCACTTGGTTGTTGCTTCTGTAATTCAAGGGAGAATGTTCTGAATGTGGGAGTGGCTTGGACTAAAGTCTTTGGGCTCAGCAGCACATCTCTGAGAGTGCTCAATACCATTTAGTCCTCAGAAGAATGTAAGATCAGGACGTGCAGGCAGTGATCAGCTCAAGAAAACTCTCCGAGATCTCAGCAGTCTGGTTTAAAAAGCTTCTGAGCTGCAAATGAACACATCGAATTGCTTTCTGAATCCAAGTTCTTGGCACTCCCTGTATCCTTCAGCAAGGAGTTCTGCAGCTTAACTGTATTTGCCGTGAAGAACTGTTGTCTTAAGTATATTTTGAACCTGCCGTCAGCTAGTTTTGTTTGGCACCCCAAGTCGTGGTACTGAAATTCTTTAATTTGTGTTCTGTGGGTTTTTGAGTCTTTGTTGTTGTTGGTCATCAAGAAGAAGTGGTTGTGCTCTGTATCCTTTTGAGCTGCATTGGTGCATAACACCATGTGTTTGTTTGGATTGCCTGCTGTGCCATAATTTGTCAGCCCTGTGAGTTTGCATAAATGTGCACCGTGATGCACCGTGAATGCATATTTATATAAGCTATTTATTGTTAGTCTTCTTGTCTTAAAAAATACATCCTTTTGGCTTTTAGTGGCAAAACGTACCTCCTCTAATACTTTGTCTGTTGGCTTAGCAGTGAGTACCCAGTGATTCAGCATTAGATGTTCCAAGTGTTGAGCTGAAAGGATTACTTTTGAGCAAATCCAGTCTGTGGTGGCATTCTGATGAACCACAATAGGGAAAGCAGCTGCTGCGTGATCTCTGTAAAACATGAGAACCATGGGCTAGGCTAGTGTGATATTGCCTAGTGAGAAATGGCATGGTTCTATGTTCAGTAGTGTCAGGGAAACTTTGCCCTTTTTTAGTGTTTGGATTTTGCATTGTATCGCCTAGCTACATTTTCATCTAATAAAAAGCATTGGTTCCTGTTGTCACTGAAGTTTCTTTTTAATTGTTATGAGAGTTTCTATTTTTTCCTTGGGAGAACTGTTAATTTGGTTTCCTGTTGTATTGTGCAAAGCTGTCCTTGAGGTGTTCTGCCCAAATGGAGCAACTAGAAAATGTTTTATTCTAAATCTGTTACAATCTTTGTTTCTGAGGCATTTTACCAGAAAGATGTTGAATCTTTCACAACCTGGAGCAGTTTATAAGAGATAGAGAAGAGCACCTAGTGATAGGCAAGTGTGGTGGTGGCTCTTGTTCTTCAGTTCTGGCTTTAGGAGCTCCCTGTGTCCTGTCCTCCCTGCTGCTGTGTTAACAGCTGTTTGTGCAGCTTCGTGGTCATCCAGGCTGTGGAAACCGATCCAAACGAGGCAGCCCAACTAGGGGAGAAGAAAAAAAATTCTGAATGGTTATTTTTCTGTTGGATTAGTTTCTGTAAACCCTAACTGGGGAATACAGTCATGCTGATTGATGCAATGCAAAGGATGATGACAGGCATGGAAAAGAGTATGAAGGGGCTGCCTAAGCAGCTCTAGGTGGACATGAAATCTTAGTCATAGGCGAATGACGCTCTTCTGATTTAAATGGCAATTCTTTCTTGCTGCCTGAAAATCTTTCTGTGACTTCAGGTGAAAATAGCAATTCTGTGCTACAGCAGTCAGTGCAAATCATTTTATATTTTCTCTGAACCAGGAATGGTTTTTATTAAAAAAAAAAGGTTGTGACCAAATACTGGAAAAAAAACCAGACTAAGAATTTCAAATGAAAGATATTTTAGAAACAATTCAATAGAATAAATAGTACTTCATATATTAAATTGCTACATGGATATGGAACAGATGAGTGTGAAGTAGAGGCCAGTGCACAAATTGCAGTTTTGCCAAATGAATATCTCTAAATTATTATTTTGAGCATCCATGTTTTACTGTATGCTCATAAAATAGGCATTTTATTTTACACAAATGCACTACCCAACTGTCTTCATCCTCATAATTTGAGGATAATTATAGACATGTATACAGAAACACAGTATTGCTATTAATGTAACAGCAGGCATGTTTTTGAGACTGTTTCACAGTGAATATCAACACATTAGGGCTGGAGCAGCCATACAGATCAGTGTGGCAGTGGAAGTGCCAATCTGCCTATGTAATTAAATGATGAAACAGGCATTTGGAAAAAAAATGTCCTGTGATTTTTGCTCACTATTCAGTCTTTGTTCTTACTGGACCCCTTATTTTGATTAAAAAAAAAATGTTTGAGTTTTTTTATTCAGTATTGAATAATTCAAATTGCTTTTTTTTTTGAGATGGAAGTGCGCATGTCTTCAGCATCTCCAGGAAAGGTGTCTAAAATGGGAGGCTGAACTCCTACAGTTGCTGTCAGCATCTGAGAAAGAATGTATGAAAATGTCTAATCAGATAATTGTTATGCTCACTTGGAAGCAGCAATGGGCATGTGGGTGTATTACCTGCAAAGCTGTTCTGCATAAATATACATTGTTATTATGTTTCACTTACAGTATCACACTGTCTTTCAGGAGATGGAGGACAAGGTGTTAAGTCCAGAAAAAGCTGAAGAAGCAAAATTGAAAGCAAGATATCCTCATCTGGGCCAGAAGCCAGGAGGCTCAGACTTCTTGAGGAAGAGGCTCCAAAAAGGAGTAAGTTCTTTATTGTCCATAGGTTATAGACAAAAAAATCCAAAATTCCTGTAGATGTGATTTTTTTTTCTGCTCTACAGGCCTTTGCATGGTTAGAGAGTCCTAAGAACCCTAAATTTTGAGAAAGCACGAGGAAGACAAGTTTGTCTCTGCACAACAAATGCCAAGTTGGCAGGATAGCTGTTTACAGCATCAGTACCTCAACCACACTTGTTATAAAAAATTAAACTTAGAAGCTGCTGTAATAGACTTAAAAAAAACTTTATAGTAAACACCAAGGTTTAGGAACTCATCCTTATTTTGTAGTGATTTTATCCTGCCCATTCTTATGCCCCCAAAATTGATGTGCACTCCTTTTATCTATATTTCTGGCACATGAAGGTTTGGTGTCTGCTGTTAGACCAGGCATTGTCTGACATTAGTGGTTTGACAATGGTTGTATAATTTTGGATATACACCCAGACCCAAAAATAATGATAGAAGAACGAAGAGTGAGTTAATATTTCAGTATTGTTCCACATCTAACCAATGTCTCTTCTTAGACTGGGGTTTTTTTAGTTTAATTATTCATAGATTGATTATGTAATGCCTTTCAGGCATCCTAGGACTCTGTTCTTGTAATAATCCTGGTATGTCACTGCTTCTGGTGGTGCTTTCATTGCTGTCATGCCACTGTGGGTTTTTTTACTATTGTCTAGACCCTTTCAGTACACACAGTGATTCCAGGTATAAATCCTGTTCAAACCAGCTGATGGAGTTCAGTGCTCATCTAATTCTATGCTGTCTGGTAACATCTCTTGGGAATTGTTACTGTTGGCAGGTTTTTTGGATAATCCTTGTCTCATAAATTGGAAGATATGAAGCAGAGTTAATGGCTGCTGGGCCTGGGCAGGTGGTAGATGAGGCAACTCCCTCTGAGTTACACTGCTGCGTGGCCAGAGGCACCCTCAGTGAGACTTCACTGGGTTCAGGGTATGTGTAGACACAGAAGGGAGTGGTAACTTTGTATTGTGATGATATCTCAGGAAAACAGGCCAGCATTCTGTCAGTAAAGATTGATAGCCATAAAGGAATTATGGCTGCTTGCACTTGGTGCAAATGTGAGAGAATCTCACCACCAGCAAAAACAGCCTGTACAGTATCTTCATCTTAATCATACACTATTGAATGCAAAGGCTCTTGCAGCGTGTACTTTCAGATTTAAGCACAGGCTGATCCGTGGCCATCCTAATTGAGTTTTTCTACTCTGATGAAAGATGACCTAAACTTCTGGATTCCTATTCATAATAGGGCTGCAGTTCCTGATGTGGTGACATAGCTGTTTTTGAAAGGGATGATCAAATTCAGGTCATCTGTGAAGCTAGAATAAACCAGGGAAGTACAGGAGTAAGTTAAAGGAAGAAATGGATTGATACTCTAAAGCATGAGAGATGGTGGGTTTTCTCAAATGTTCTTCTGTGATCAGCTGTAACCCAAAACATGATCAATTTGGCAACCAGGACACACTCTGCCAGGTCATGTTTGCTGTCCAGAAATGTTCTGCATTTGATGCACACACCATTACTAGCACACTTTCTCTGGAAAAATGGTAGATGAGAACAGTACTGTGTCGTGCTCCGGTGGAGGGATTCTGTTTGGAGCTCTTAGACAGACAGACAGGTATCTGCTGACAGCTGTATCACATCTGAAGATTGAATGGTTCTGTTATTACCTAGTTGCTGTTTAAAAGTTTCTTTTGATTGCTTCAGTCTTAAAGGGCAAAATGGGAAAGCCTTTTTCCAAATCAGATGATATTCTACCATGAGGTCTAGGCTGCAGGAGTAGTGCTAGAGCATTTTGGTGTAAATAGGGATTGCACCATCAAAAGGATTGTACTGGGAAGCTTTATAAATAAAAATGTGTGATTCAAATGTATGATGGACTATGGGAGAAATAGATCCAGTAACTTCAGGGCTCTGGCAGGGAACATATAAAGTCAGTTCAATTTTCTTCTGTCTAGCAGCTGCTGCTGCTGAGCATTCTGCAGCTGGTTAGTACTATATTGCAGAATAAAGGTGTGCTGCCCGGAAGCACTTGGACATGGCAGGTCGTGATGGCTGTTCAGCTGATGAGGACTGAGCCCATACAAATCTAACTGGGTGGTCTGTCTTCAGAGATGGTTGTGATTGTAAGCAGTAGTCAGTGGTGTAAATCTTAATCCTGAATCTAATTTTTTTTGCCTCATGAAATCTGTTCAAAATCATGGGTTATGAGTATCTTAGTGATAGACCTCATGGTGAGATGTAAAAACAGTGCAACTTTTTCTGCAAAATGTATCAGTGAGCAGTTGAAGACTTGGATGAAGAATTGGATGAAATTCCATGCCTCATTTTATCATGATGTGGATAAATAACAATTACTTGGCTTTGATATGCATAGTTAACTTAATATTTTGAGAAATCTGGCTACTCTTAAAGGTAATGCTAATAAAAACTTGCTGATATATTAAGGAACACTGTTTTTCAACTAGGAATTTATTTACTTTTGTATTCAGAAAAAAGATGGAATGGGGGATAATAATTTTCTTGGCATAGTGCTTTTTAGAAGGACTGTACAGTAGATTTGACTTCACTAAATAATTGGTTTGGGAACTTTAGGGATTCGTTTCACTGCTTTAATGTGTGCAGAGAAGAGGTTTTCTTGTTAGAACACACTTTTCATGCTTTTGATCTCTGGTATGATAGATCAGGCTGTGTTCTCCGGCTTTAATTTGTGCATTGTTTGGTTTTTGTGTGTAGCAGAACTTGTTCACTGCAACAAAATTTGCAGAACCCAAGGTTTCAGTTGTGGGAGGTGAGCTTTTGAGAAAATCAGGGCAAAAATAATGTCTGGATTATTGTTCACATTAATGTTCACAATGATGTTAAGTTCAGCTGTCTGTGCTTACTAGTCTTGATAAGACCTTTTTTTAATCAACATAGAGCTACTTAGATGAATCACAAAGGTTTTACAACTTTTTAATATCTAAAATATCTCTTTAAGAATGTAATTCAGTGTACACATCTGATAAGATTTCAAGCTTTTAAATATATGTGTTTTGTCTTCTAGCAAAAATACTTTGATTCTGGTGATTACAACATGGCTAAAGCAAAGATGAAGAATAAGCAACTGCCTACTGCAGCTCCGGACAAGACAGAAGTCACTGGTGACCATATTCCTACTCCACAGGATCTTCCTCAGCGGAAACCATCTCTCGTTGCTAGCAAGCTGGCTGGCTGACGAGAACAGCTGAACTGCATGATTATTCTCATTCCTGTTATTTCTCCTTAATAGTTATTTCTCACCCTCACATCCCCCTTTTTCTTTCTTACACTAAGTCATGAGACTGACAGCTTTGCAGGTAGCGATAGCATGTGCTGCTATTGTAAGGGAATACTGTTAAAGAGTAAAACATAGTATTTGGACTAGTTGAGAACAATGCACTGATTAAAAAGGACAAGTTTGGTTAGAGCAATGTAATCTACTTGAAAATGTACATATTGCCCATTTCCTAGTGTAGGACTGGTTCCAGCAAGTGACATTGCAAGTTTTACAACTTCTAATGTTTCTGCTTTTGTTATCTCATCTTAATTACAGCATATTTGTATTTAATATAACCTCCAGTTGTGTTGGGTTTTTCTTCCGTGTTTGAGTTTGTTGTCTAAAATAGAGGTTTAGACCACAAGTTGCTAGATGGTAAAGCATGTATAAAAACAAAGACAGGGCTCTGATTGAATTTTGTTTCTGCTTTTGAACTTGAACGGCCTTAAACCTGTTTCAGCTTTAACAATAGAGTTTTTACTTGGGCAATATTTGCCCATTCTGGTGTAACTCTTGTGAACCTAGTGCTTATTGACAACTGCCTGTTGAAGCTGGTATTCTTTTCAGTTCCGTAGCTTAGGACACACTTTTGTTGAAGATGTGGATGAAGTGTGCATGTGCATAGACTGTTGAATTCACTCTTGTGCCATTTTTTGTAAATACAATAGTTTTGCACAACCTTTTGCAGACGTCTATTAGTTTTATGTTTTAAAAAGCAGATAATGTGCCAATCAAAGCACAAGTGATTCTGTATCTTTCAAAGTCTTGTCCTGAAACTAAGAGCCCAGAATCTTGCTACTGAAAATAAAAATAGTATACCTGAAATTTGTGAAACACATTTACACCTGACTCAACATTATGCTTTTGCAGTTGTATATTTTGTTTCAGAACAAAATCCAGCATTCAAGTATAAATTTGGAATTTTTACCTATATTTGCAGGCAAGTGCCCTTTCTGTTTAGCAGTTGTTTAAGCTTTTAAAGCAGAAATGCTCTCTGTTGGCATGGAATATGGCTAAGTGTACTGTTCTGGAGAGTTCCCAGCGTGGCAGACACCAAATTTAGGCTCACCAATGCTTGATGCGCAATTGGCTTTTTTCTTGAACTCCTGAAGAGGTAGTAAATTATTTCCTTTTCTCTGTTGTACAACAGCCCCTCATTAGCTTTGTGGAAATAAATATCTGGAAAGGTATTTCTGTAATCACTTATTGAGAAATTAATACCAGAAAATAGGATTGAACTCCAGTTCATGCTTATGATGAAGGTTGTAAGTACTAGATAGACAAAATACATTGTTGGTATTAGTTAGGTGAACTGATGCACTTAAAACATGTTAGTTCAATGAAATCAAAATATTGAAAGTGGAGTATGATCCATAATATAATTGATTTTCATATAGGTAGTCACAGCCTTCACAGTCTTTGGGAGAACAAGAAACTCTAAAAAGATCAGTTTACGGAACACTTTTTCTTTAAAAAATAGTTTGGAAACAGCCTGTTAGAAACAAAGCACCAATGTGAGTATCACAAGAGAAAACACTTAAAGATGCATGTTTTTAGAAGCTTGTACTTTGTGCTGAGATATTCAGAAAGGTCTTGGGGTATAAAGGACTGCTAGTCAATACCAATGCTAGCCCATATCTTCTGCAATGCTCTCTTCGAGAGGCAAACAAAATGGTCAAGAGAAATTGAATAGTCTTAATTTGGTCCTGTTTTGATCAGAACATACAGCGTCTATGTAACGTTTTTGATTCAGAGAACTAATTCCAGAGAATTTCAAAATTGCTGACCTGATTATTTTCAAGTCTGTATAGCCCTGTTTTAGTAGTTAGATGGGCTTTGTCAAGCCTGTCCTTATTTCTTATCCTCCACTAGTATTACAAATAATTTGTGGTTTTTGCAGAACAGTTTGAAGAAATGGACCTACTCGACTTCTTTAAAAAATTAGGCTGGAAGAATAACAAGGAAACTGGAAATATTGAAGCAAGCTGCTTTTTATAAATGTTTGTTCTAATGTGAAAATCCTTCTTTATTTTTCTATGTATAGATGAAATTAAAACTTAATGATAGGATTGGGCCTGAAACAAATGTTGAACAACTTAAGGTGACTTGCTGTGTATTGTCTGGTTGGTGCCACTATTCTGTAGCTCCCCTAAGGTGAGTTCTCTTGATGTTTGGGAAGGTTTAAAAAGATAGCCATTTAAATTTAAACATTCCACTCACTTAGCTACAACTCAGCTTGTCCTGCTGGTTGGACAACACAAGCTCTTCCAATGCTCACTCAGTGACTTGCAGTTCCTAAGATTACTACAGATTCAGCTATGAATATATTCTCCATGTGTATATTTGAAGTACTGTAATACTAACTAGGTCAGTGACTGATTACGAGCCTTCACATCTGACAGACCTCAGCAGTAGGCACAGCTATTTTGATTCTGTACACTGTATAAAACTGAAGTCCAGTAGTCACTTAACAGTAAATGGAACATGACTGCAGATGGATGCTTACTCTCAGCTTACTCCAGCAAGATAACTCAGCTATCCAAACTGATGTACATAATGTATTATATGAGTTTTACCATTTGATAATTGCCTTTTTCAAAGAAAACCTGTCCACACTGTAGACTGGCAGTCCCTTTCATAACTTGCCTTTAAAGATAGAAAGTGTTTAGTTGTTAGAGTAGTACTCATGTAGGCTTGTTATAGCAGATAGCACCAACATTTTATTTGAGATAGTTAAGTGGATTAATTACAACTTCACAGATATGTCCCCAAATCTGTAACACCAAAGGCTTCCCTCTCATTGTTCTTGATGTAGTAGGACAGTGTTTGTGTAAAGGCCACAGGAGTACATTTTGTTGGACATATTTACACCCAGTCAAGATGTTAAGGTGATAAAAGTGTCAATTGTTCTTTACAAACTTACACGTTGTATAGTATACAGAATAAATTGATTTACTTAGTTTTTATTGCACCATGGAGGTTTGTCTCATCTTTACTGTGGTTTCCTAAACAATACTGGATACTTCAGTATTCTCTGTGGAAAATTTCTAAACCCTAAATCTTGCTACTCTGTATCATTAAAAATATGACTGGGCTTTGGTTTCTAGTATGTTAGACTACAGAATTACTTTAATGTAATCACATTTATATATATTTCAGTGCTTATTTTTCTATTAAGGCAATTAAAGCTTATTGTTTGAAAACTCTGTAATAGATGATTGTTTGGGTCCCTTGCACTGAATGAAGGGGATGTTTGGGAACCAGCTTGATGCAAAGAAGTTTGCATTGCTTTAGACTGTTGGCCTAAATATGGTGACATTTTGGGAAACCACAATGCTGGAAAAAAGTCCCACTAATTTCCCAGTCAGCCTGAGGCTTGGTGCTGATCTTTGCACAGCTTCCACATCCATGGGGTGTTATTTACACATTTAGCTCAGTCCCCAAGGTTATAGTAACACCCTCTGTGCCCTGCATACTTGCATGGTACATGATTGTCTCTCTTCCTACATATCTCTTGTATTACATTTCAGAGTTCTTAACTGTTCCATCAGTACTGGCTGGAACCAGCCTTGTTTGTTTTCTACAGCTGAAATCCCCAGGCCTGGTCCTTGAGGTGTGAGAATATGGCCTTGGCAGAGAACTCACTGCTTACTCATTGTACAGTGTGACAACAGAATACGAGGTCCTGTATGAGAAGGGAATTTATCTGCCAGAGTTGAACAGGTCACAGATATGAACAGAACACAGGTGTAAGAAAAAGGATAGGACAAATGCTTCTTAACTGCTGAAAAAAAATTGCATAAAAATTCAGTATAAAATTGTACATGGGGACTGTGTCAGTTCCATCGCCTATACATTGTTATCTGGAACACCTTGGCATCTATGCTCTGGAAAAAATGCCATCTTTTCAAAAAGATGTTGTGTGCAAGGTAAGAGGCGAGGTCTTTTAAAATCTTGCCAGCAAATATTTGATGCAAGAAATGCATCTTAATGTAGTCGGTCTGGATACATTACAAACAGGTTATTTCTTGGCAACTTTCAATGCCCTCAATTTCTGTCCTTAGTGGCAGATTTGAAATCCTGGTTTATGCAAAATGTGTCAAATTGTAGCATATTTTGGACTCATCTATTTTTTGCTGTGGCTCATAATTACATTTGGTTCATGAGCTCCAGCTGTGAGTGGCTGAGATCAGTAATCCACAGTCCAGGCAAACTCCTGAAATGAGCGTCTTAGAATTTAGCATAGATATCCTGAGGAAAGGGTTAAAAAAAAAACGGATGTGAAGCATCACACTGAGAGGAGGTTCAGGTCCTTTCTGAAAACAAAACTGAAATTTCAGTTGTTTGCAGTTCCAGTGAAAGATGACTGGCAGCTTTAGATCTCTCTGGTTTGCCTTGGCAGACAGATGAAGAGCAGCTGTGAAAACTGCTTCGCCAAAACCTCACCCGTGACCTGGACAGCAGCTCCCAGGAACCCATTCTGGGCTTTTTATAACACTGAGAGTGACTGTCCAGTTCTGCTGGAGCGAGCCTCCTGGTGTGGGACAGCAACAGCAGTCATGGTTGATAAGCCTGGGAAGGAATGTATTTTTAAATTCTGTTCACATTATTTTGAACTCTCCCAGCAGAATCAGGTGTTTTTAAAAATCTCTGTTTACTAACCTTAGTTTCCTAGCTGTGAAGGCCGTATGTCTGCACCTAATCCAAACAATTTTGGGTAAGCTACATTATTTTCATCTTGGCTATTTTCTATTTGTGCTTGCTACTTTCTCCATCTCCTTCTTTTTAGATAGCAGCAGTAAAGTCCAGCTAAGCATTTATTGGGAGTGTTTGTTTTGGGAGTCAGGATAGTGTTTTCTCTCTGTTAAATTTCTCTCTGTTAAATTTCTCTCTACTAAATTGATGAGTGATTTCTGACCCATTGCTTTCATGGTTCAGTTTCTGTAAACAGGTTTGTCTTTTACTTTGGTAGTTGCGAGTTTCAGGCGCAGTGCAGGTACTACCCACTGAATATACAGCTGTTAGCTAAACAGCTGAATTGTGGGAGAGGATAAATAGTCAAAAGCAGTTTGGTGGAGAGTGTGGCAAACTTGCCTATTTTAAACTTGTTTTGTACTTTGGACTACTTGGACTAGTAGGATGCATCTCCAAAGTGGAAAACGAAAACAGAGAGAGAATAGCTTCAGTTCAGCTGTCAAAAGAGCTCTTGACATAACCTGAGCTGTACAAAACAGTCATCAACAAATCATAAAGGAGTTGGGTGTCATCTTGAGACCTTGCTGGAACACGGACTATGCTTTTCATTCCCCTTTGTCATGGATGTTAAACTTTTCAAAGATGTGTACCTCCATGTCTTGGTGAGAATGGACTTAATTACGGAAGGAACTGGTTTGGGCCCATTTCCTTTCAGTGCCTTCAGTAACGGTTTGAATGACAAATGCAATCAAGCTGTAAATAATTTGAAGGATGGGATTAGCATCGGTGCCCGTGAAAGGACGGGACTGGAGGGTGCCCTGCGCCTGGTGGTGCCCGCGGTGCCTCCTCTGCGCCTCGAGCAGGGCACGGGCTGGGGACCAGACAAAATCATAAATAGCCCTGATGACATAAGGAGCAATTCATTCAGCGTAGGAGAGAAAGAATAAAATGAATTTTAAAAGAAAGGATGGCAAGGGAGAGGAGGAATACCGGTTCTGGCACAAAGCGGGGGGCGCGCAGCCCCACTGTCCGCTGGCCCAGGGGTCCGGGAGCGGCGGCGGCGGGGGGCGCGTCCCGCCCGCCGGTGGGAGGCAGCGCGCCGCCCGCCCCGGCCCTGCCCGGCCCCGCCGCCGCTCCCACAATGCACAGAGCCCGCCAGGTAGCAGCAACATGGCGCGGGCCGCCGCCTGAGCATCCTCCTCCTCCTCCTCCTCCTCCTCTCCTCTCCTCTCCTCCTCCCCCCGCCCGCCTCCGCCTCCCGCCGCCGGGCTGCCGCAGAGGGGCCGCCCGCCCGCGCCCTGCGCCATGGCAGCCTCCGAGCTCTACACGAAGGTAGGGCGGCGGC
>QUSF01000015.1:6156323-6251880 GCA_003676055.1 Chloebia gouldiae
TGGCAGCATGCTGCCTGAATAGCATTCAGTATCTCATCCTTGATTAGGTAACATAAATAATGGATTTAAGGTCAAAGCTTGCTGAGGTAAAAAGAGCAAACACAAAGTCAGACAAGTGCAGGGATGATCCTGCAGAAGGGACTTGCTGGGTGATGAAGGCCAGTGAGATTGTGTCTGTGCTTCTCTCACACCACAGGCTGTTCTTGTCCTCTTTAGAGACACATGTAGGCACAGAAAGTGTGAGTTTCACATCTTTTTAACTGGTAAGCAGAGATTGTCATTCAGGGCAGCTGCTTAAAGTACCAGAGCTTCCCGTGTAGTGTCAGCTCTTAGCAGCTCTTAGCATATGGTGTTGGCATAGATACTTGGCTGGCAAGCAGGGGCAGGGATGAATTTTCAGCACATTGTTGCTGCTGTGTGCCCTGGAGCAAAGGCAGCTCTCTTACCCTCTCCCACTGGATGCCACATCCCAGCTTGCTTGTGTTTTTCAGGTGGCTGTGTTGGTGTGAGTAACTTGCAACAAGGGTTGGTGAAGTTATATTAAACACTGGATGAGCAGTGTTGCAAAGAAATTGTCGTCATTTCTTCAGATACTGTCTGAGATTAGCAGAACAGACTTATTTCCAGCTGGAGGTGGTGGAAGTTGGGCTCTCTGCTGCATGCTCCAGTGTGTCCAGTGGCTAGTAGGTTATCCCTTCAAGTTTGGGTTCTTTGCATACCAACATAAAGCTAGCACCCACTATCCCAACCACATACTGAAATAGCTGAAAGGAACTCTTATTTTTCCAAGCTAATTTTTTTTGTTAGAAACCAGCAATACAGATTTTTTTAAGAAGTCATGCCAGTCCTGTGAAAGCTCTATTGTTTTGATTCATCCAGATGTATTTCTAAATTTGGTGGCTATATAGCCAGGAGTTGGACATGGTTGTAGTTAATCTAGAAAATTTGATTTAAGTTAAAGGACTCAAGTTCACTCACTAGTTGTGAGCAGTGGGCCCAAACCATGAGGCTTTGTATTCCTGTGCCCAGTGACTCTGCAAATTCAGACTCTGCTTGGGGGCATTAGCTTTAATTTTGGGGTGAAGCAGCTTAAATCAGTTCCACATCTCGGGCATTCTTACTGGAAACGTTATGCTTTTGAGCCTTGTCTGATAGGATATATACCTCTAGCAGGTCTAGGTGGTCTTGTTGTACATTCATTTCTGAAAGTTTTGGATCTCTGACTTTGCAAACAGACTTAGGAGAGCCTTGCTGTGGTTCTTGGGTCATTGTAGCCTCACTGAGCGATGCTTGGGTGTCGCTGATCCCTTTCAGTATTTCAGTACCTGTTGGCCAACAACAGATATATACCTACTTCTGCTGACCCATAAAAATTGATAGAGACAATCTAGGCCATGTACTGGCTTTTGTTAAATGTAGTTTGATTTCTGTGGAGATTAAGAACAAGGGATAATGCTCTGCCTAGAATTGGAACTCATCTGACTACTCTGCTGAAACTGCCGTATTTGGTGTTTCGAGTCACCTTTGTGAGTTTCAGGGGTGTGAAACCAAGCCCCATCATATGCTCTTCTTGCCTGTACACAAAAATCAACAAAACTGATCAGACACTGTGTTTATGCTGCCTCTTTTAAAATCAGAGTGAAGTGGTGACATTTTTATTCTTTGCTTCCATCTATTTTTCCCTGAGTTTGAGTTGTTTCTCTTTCATGCTGTTTTCCTAGAGCATGCTGCTTTGCTCTCTTGAGATTTCTGTTTTCCTTTTGTATGGCTGTGTACAGTGCACTGATTTATTTACTTATCCATTCAGACATTCATTTATTTTCATTCTTGCTGCTACCAAGGGCTCCTCCCTTTCCATTATCTTTGAGATGAGGGGGAGCTAGCTTGGTCCTGACATAGGGCCTAATCCAATTTCAGTTTTAGTGAGTGGAAATGTTCCTTTGCACACAGAGGAATCAGTAAACAGTTTTCACTGGAGAGCATTGCCGGGGCAAGCTGATTTCAGTAGCTGACTTTGAAATGGTTCAGTTTGAGGGTTTATGAGCAATAAATTGAGTTAGGGAAGTGTCAGCGGAAACTGCAGAGAACAAAAGCTGCTTGTGCCGTCCCCAGCGTTGCAAGTGGCCCTTTCTTGGTTTCCCGTGGCTGTCTGCAGCAGCTGCTCTGGGGGTGAAGCCAGGGGTGTTACAGTGCTTGGTCTTCTCCTTTGGCAGTGCTGGGTGCTTGCAAGCAAAAATGGCAAACAGTAGATTCTGACAGGTAATGGCTCTGCTTGAGTACATGAGGGCTAAATGGGGAGGGCAATACAGCAAAAAACAACCTGAGCATAAGAGAGAAAATGGAACCATTTCAAAATTTCCATGACCTAGTGGGCTTTTCTTGGGATTTAAAAGCTGCTTTAATTATATAGTCCCGTATATTGCTGTGCAGACTTGTTTTAAAGTAGATTCTTTCACCCAGTGTGCAGAAGGCCAATCCACACACAGAGTTGAGATATTTGACTTTAAATAAGTCAAATGCAGTTACAGTTCTGCACAGAAAGGGATGCTGGGTGGCAAATCCATAAAGGCAGCACCATGACTGCCAAAACTTCTCACTAGTTATACAGTTTAGCAAACAAAGACATTAATGTTCATTGGCTACAAGTTACCTAGTTCCCTTGTTAATTAGTATTCTGTCTTCTCTTCATACATGATTCTCTTGCTTCTCACGCTGAGCCTTGCATGCTCAGTGTTTCTCTTCTTTTGGGTTGGTGATTGCTTGGGTTGGTGGCTGTGTGCTGGTGCTCAGCATCCGCCCCTGCTGGAGTTACCTTTACCCAGTCAGGTCTGATTCAGCACAGTTGTTTGAGCTGGCTCTGTTAGTTTCTGCCTTGTCTGGAGGTTCTGTGACATGTCCTTGTGGCCCTTAAATTCTGCATTCTGTGTGTCCACTGTCAGTGGACATCCTTTTCCCAAGCTTTTTTAACCTCCCAGTAGGCCTGAGATCACTGAAGCAGGTCAAGGCCCAAACCTTAACAAGGCAACTCTACCAACAAATACTTTGTCTTTCAAACACCTGGGCATCACTTAGAGCTTGTTAGTTGCTGTCTGTTTCACAGATTAAATCTCTTTTCCTATTGTTTAGGCTTGAAAGTATAAGAAGATCAATCCGAGAATATCCTTACGAAAATTTTTACATGTTCTACAATTCACAGCAGAACTATTGCATGTGATCTAGGGGTTCTGTAAGCACTGAGCAGTATCCACGTGTCTCACAAGGTGACAGCTGAGTCCTTCCAGAGTGCTGGTGCCCATCAGTGCAGAGATGGGAGTCCTGCAGGCACAGCTGGGCCCTCCTGCTCTGCTTGGAGGTGCTGGGCTCAGGGCAGAGAGGCTCTTGCAGCATCAAACCTGGACTGCCGAGGAATTGGCCCCCATGGCAGTGAGCCTTCACAGGATACTTTATAACTGCACTCTGCCTCTTCTTAAAACCCAGCACAGCAGAGGAGCAGGGAGTATTTCAGTCGCCTCCCTGCCTGGGAGAGCTGCGGTGTCACTGGAATAGACAAGTCATGGTGCTGTGCACCCATTTTATTCCTATTGCCTTAAAGGTGCTGGGGATATAATTACCCAACAGTCCAACAACACTTGGTTTAACCTAACCTTGACATTTTACTATGTTTTTGTAAAAAAAAACTGTTCTCTATAGTCACGTGTCAGCTACAGCAGCTGAAGAAACTGAGAAAGCTCTTTGCTTTCCACCAGCACTTTTGTGACATGTCAGCAGTCTGTTGGTGAAATAAACTGTGAGCCTTGGGAAGCAAGGCAGGCCATGCTTTGGGCTGGAGCCCACTCTGTGCCAGAGCTGCCCCCCTGGATGCTGAGCTTGTCTGGAGGAGGAAATGATGCCACCCTGGTGGAGTCAAAGAGACACCAAGCTGTTGGTGAAAGCTTCTGACAGCCCACAAATAGCTTCTGGGAGGGTGCATCCTGTAGTCCTAATGGAACACTGGGAGTTTAGCATCATTTGGAGCTACTTTGGGGAGGGGTGATAATAGCTTTATATTTTAAAATGCTCTTATTTTGGTTTTTGGCTTTTTTTCTCTGTAGACCTAATCTTGAAAGTTGTGTGAGTTCTTTGTTACATGTAAAGAACTGTGAAGGTCCCATTTATAATAATTGGTCTCATTTCTTCAATTCTTTGCATATCATGTTAAAACATTTGCCTGGTAATATTAGTGGATGATGTGGGATCCCTCCCCAAATTGTCACCAGCAGTGCTTGCAGAATAGTAATGTCTGTACCTGGAACTGCTACTGGTTATTCACTGCAGGGATTTTATAGCATGTACCAGATGGGTTAAGTAAGGGATTACTCTTATTTTTTAGATAAATAAATTGTCAGATAAAGGACTGCCAAGCTCCTGCTATGTCAGAAAATGTGTGTAATGACCACCATGATTATCTTTGGTTGAGCCAGAGAGCTCCAGGTTGAGTGGTAAGGGATAAACAGATGTACCCAACTCTCAGGGTTTGCTTGTGGGGCCTTTGGGAGTTTAATTCTCTCCATGTGTTCTAATAACGAAGAAGTTTGTATTTATGAGATTCATTACCCAATCTGTATTGAACTAAAGAAAGCATTTTTGTTATTGAAATGTGCTCATTGAGCCAGCTGAATTGGAGGAAGTTGCACAAATGTCCAGTATCACATGGCTGCAGTGCCTATTTTTAGTAGGATTTTAAAAAAGCAAGAAGACAGTAGAGGTTAGCCAGTGGTGGTTTTGCTGTGAGGGAGGCAGTGTGCAGGGGACACTCAGAGAGTGGCAGGATGGGTCAGGTTGGAAGGGACCACAGTGGTCATCTGGGCCAACCTCCCTTAAGTAGGGCCATCCCATCACCAGATTGTGTCCAAGGGGTTCTGCCTGTGTGAAGGGAGAGAGACTCCACATCCTCTCTGGGCAGCCTGTTCCACTGCTCACTCACTGCCCAGTAAAGAAGTTCTTCCTCATATTAGGTTGGAATTTCTGAGTATCAGTTTCTTCCTGCTGGCTCTTGTATCGCTCAGCACCACGGAGAAGAGCCTGGTCCATCCTCTTGGCACCTCTCCTTTAGATATTTATACACATTAATGTATAAATATTATATTCATACAGTAATTCATACACATTCATTGAATTTGGGTTTCATTCCTTGACAGCACAAAGTATACACGAGGAAATATTTAATTACTGAAGTTTTGCTTGTATTGCTGGGGTCATGTATCTTTGTATATATGAGCACATGTGCAGATGTTGCTGGTGTGAAAGGCATCTTGGCTAGAGGGGAGTTTTGCTAAGAGCTCCTCTGATAAAAGTGAGTCAGGGATTTGTTTTGTGCCTCTTGATTGAAGTCACCTTTACCTTGCTGCGATTGTGGAGTTAGGTACAAGCAGAGTCTGAACTCCTTTGCCTGGCTGGGTTTTCTTCCACGTGCTGGAAGGTGCAGAGGTTATGTCTGATCTAATTTTGTGCTCACTGTAGTGGAGCAGTGTTTACTACTGCGTGTATGGTGCTTGACTCTGACAGTGAGTATTTGAACAGCTGGGCCCAGGGCCAAGGAGCAGCGTTTGGGCAAGGCTATTGTTCCTGATGCTTCATTAGCAAGCTACTCGAATGAGTTGAAGCAGCAGAATGCACCTTCTGCTTGTCTCCTCTGCTGCTGAAATAGCAAGGAAGGGCTTCCTATCTATCCTTAATAATTCCTGGTTGTTGTGGCAGGAAAATGTGGTGTTATGGTCAGAAATAAACCCATGGCTCTTAGAAATTTGCATCATGTCTGTGATGTTGACTTTTTCATCAAACCGTGTCTTTCTGCTTATTTCCATGGACCATAACCCCATTCAAGATATGCTAGAACAGGGATAATGTTTCTAAGAGTTTGGCTGGCTCTGATTGGCATCAAATTTTTAAGTAAGTGGGAATGCACTAGGTATGAAATTAAACCTGTTTTCTAAAAGTCACGGGAGACAGAGAAAATTCAAAGTGCTATGAATTCACTGGCTCTTTGCAGAGTAACTTTCCTTTTTGCTGGCTATTCTTGGAAGCTGGATCTACAATGCAGAGTTGTGTGATTGGGTTGCTAAGGCCTCGTTTGCCAACAATAGTGGCAGGGCTTTTGGTGACTCCTGGCACAGAACAGTGCTACACCCTTTGCCTCGGACTGCATCATTTCCTCCTTGTTCTCAGCGTTCCTTGGCTTCGCTTAACCCTGGGTTTGCTTAAGCCTGGTACTGGAAGGATTTCTCTTTGTCCTGTGTGAGTAATCACACATTACTTAATTTTATGCTTTGAAATAGAGCATATAAATGTGAAAGATCAAGCCCTTTATTCTTTAGTTCTTCTTATGGCAGGTAACTTTGTAACTTTGCTGTCCTACAGCTTTTGGGAATGATTTGTGCAGGAGAACAAACTAAAACATCCTGGGGATGTCACTTGCCCAGTTCTCTGAGGAATGCTCAGTGTATGCAGCATTGCAATAAGTTAGGACCTGTCTACTTAAAGCCCAGGTTTGATGTTTAATAACTGGAATGTATTTTGAGCAGAAGCATCCACTTTCAGGACCCTG
Organism: Chloebia gouldiae; assembly: GCA_003676055.1. Taxonomy (NCBI): domain Eukaryota; kingdom Metazoa; phylum Chordata; class Aves; order Passeriformes; family Passeridae; genus Chloebia; species Chloebia gouldiae. Next base: position 6,162,907 of record QUSF01000015.1, read on the forward strand.
CCTTCTTTCGGTGCCACTCATCTTTTAGCAGTCTGTGTTTGCAGTTTGCTCCAGTCACCAGCCAAATGTGAAACGTGTGAGATGTTTAACCTGGACTGCCCAACACTGCACAAACATGAAAACCACAGTTATTGAGCTGATATTGGTGATTTTGGGATCTTCCTGGTCATCCAGGTGATAATCTGGGCCTTTTCTGTCACAGCACAGCTGCTTTGCTTGCTGCTTGCAGCTAGCTGCAGTGTTTAGTTGTTTGTTTCTATGTGTCAGTCTGTTTATATACTAATGAAATATCAAGAAGAAGTCAATGCTGTTAAAACAGTCTGTGTGGGTTATGTGTGGGGGTTTTTGTTGGTTTTTCTTTGGAGTTTTTTGTTTATTTGCTTGGGTTTTTTGTGTTGTGTTTGGGTTTTTTTAAGAGGCTAAGTAGTTAGTGTGGTTACATTAGAGAGTGCCTTCCTTGCTGAATTGTGGATATTAAGGAGCTCCAAGGTAAGCACAGGAAACATTAGGCACTGCTAATGAAGTTTAAAGACTTCAGCTGAATGTCTGTGGATTGCAGATACTGACCGAACTTTCAATGTGAGCATCTGCAAATTTTAATGTAAATTTTGAAGAAGGTGCAAATGGATTACTTACAGAAGCAGAGATCTTGTGTTTTACACCTTCTGTTCTCCTTCATGGCATGGATTTAATTTCTTTGGCTTGTTAATCAGGAACAATAGCAAGATCTTTCCCTGAATAATAATGCTATGGAGGTACTCAAGGCTGGGGTAAAGCTTCTTAGAATGTTGAGGGAAAAGAAGGTGCAAACATAATACCAAAAAACAACTATGAATGAGAAGTCACCGTGATCAAGGTGTGATGGAGTTGTGAATGGTTTGAGGGAGCATTATAAAGATTAAACTGAAGGAGTCAGTCAGGAATGCAGAATGCAGCTGTGTTTTTGTGTCTGTCAGCTCCATGCTGTTTGGTGAAAGTTGTGGCTACTTTCTGAACATCTTGAAAGCTGTTGCACTTCCCTCATTGCTCATCAAGCCTCCATTTTTGCCTTTTAACCCTGCTTCAGGGGTGGCTGTGGGTAGGTAGGGCTGTTAGGGTAATGCTCCTTGTCCCTGGCAGTTAGCAGATGTGGCTTGTTGGGTTTATTTAGCTCTTAGGAGGCAGTGGGGAGGGCTGAGAGCAACTCTTCCATGCTGCTTACTCTGTGCTCTGATGAGATCCCTTGCTTTGAGATCAAATGGAAAGGCTGAAGCAGCATTGCTTTGAAGAGTTCTCATTCTGTGTTTGTAGCAGCCACCACAGGGTAGGTATGGCATGTGATTTATCGTGTTTTCCAAGGCTGCTGTATGGGTAGATGTGAACTGCACATTTCTAGTTTGGCAGCCCAAAATATTGAAAAACAAGGACTTCTCATTTGAATGATGTACATACCCATGGCTATGAAGAACCATAAACTCTTGCTCCAATTACCAGTGGTGTCCTTGAGTTCTTTCATTTGATTATCACAAGACAAGGGAATTTTGCAACTGCTTTGTGGTTTACAGGGGACACTCTTGAGCTTTGTAGAGCTGGAGAAATAACCTAAAAATAATATGAGGCAGTCTAACAATGAGAGAATTCATTGCCCCAACATGGCTTGTCACACGTTACTCTCTGCAGACTCCATGGGTTATTCAGAAGTATCTTTAAAGCAGATGACCTCAGTTGTTTTGCTGAGGAAGCCAGAGAGAGAGATTCCCAAGTTGCCTTATGAGTTAGTATACACCAACACAAGAGAGATGGAAATGTGTTCCATGGAGATTGAGCCTGTTTTGCCTGGAAAGGAAACACCAGCTGCCTCTAAAAGTGCTGAAAATTTCTGTTACAGGAGATAGGAGATGGGAATAGAAGTTTTAGACTATATGTATGTTAAAGTAAGTACAATATGTTGTTTTCTTGGTTTTCACATAGGCATATAGGTCTGTATAGCTAAATTTGTAAGTGCATACTACTATCATAGTATTAAAGTATAAGTTTATTAATAAGGATTTACACTGAGTTTGGACTTATGATCTTGGACATACATACATGACTATTTCAACCATGCCAGACATTAAATTCATTGTTTAGGAGATGGTCTCACTTAGGAAAAAATCTTCCCAGAGGAGAAGCAATTGCAGAAGTTATTAGAATTTCATGTCTGAGTGCACTTCTTCCCTGTGACAGTCTCACACATCAGAAATGTAAAGCTGATTTAAACTTTTTGAGAACAATCAAAGAGAGAGCACTTGTAGAGAAAAGCAGTGGAATAGTTTCTCTAAGGCTGAATGTGGCATGCTTGAGAGTTTGCTTCAGCTGGTGTGAGAGGGTGCAGTTTGCTCTCTCTGCAGCACAGAGGTGTCCCCATGGCCTGCCCTGCAGGGAGGGTGGCTCGGGGTGCTGGCAGCCAGCACAGCCCCTGCTCCCCCTGTGCCTGCTGCCAAGGGCAGAGCCAACAGTCCAGGGTGAGGAATGGCTGCTGCTCGTGCTGGGGAGTTGGGGAGAGCAGCTCCCTGGTCACTAACCCCAGTTCTGCTTTCACAGCTTCCCCCAGGTGTGTGCAGGAGGGGCAGCTCTTGGGGGGGTTTGACTCTGCTCGCTGGTTTTGAGTTTGAGCTTGCCAGCTCATTCCTATCAGGCCACTCTGGTTTCCTTGTGTGGGGACTTGCTGTAAATTACTGTTTATATCCCGTGAAAAACTGGTGGAACTAAATAAGGCTTCATTAGAGGTGCCTCGCTGGTGTCAGTTTGCTGCTGTAGTAGAGCAGAAAGGTCTCTGGGTGACAGCTAGACTCTGGGTTAGCTGAGGAAAACTACTTCTCCTTGAATAACTCAAGCTAAGTCAGTAAAAGCTCTGCTTTACTGATGCAACTGCATCTCAGCTGAGCCTTCTGTGTTAGTCTAACAAAAAATACTCAGTTAATATTTGCTTTTTAAAACCTCAGTTTGGTGTTTTACTTCAAAGGTGGATTTTTGGGGGGCTAGGATTAAGTAAAAACAAGATGGTGCTTTTGGACTTGAGCTCAGCTTTATAGAAGGATACTCAGAAAAGTACAGCTTTGTCTACTCTCAAATATATTTCCTTTAATTTTTAACTTTTAAATTAAACTTTCACAGTTAAGTCAGCAATTGTCCATGTTCCAGATGTTCTACAGATAGCAGAAAATGTAGCCTTGTTTCACCTCTGTGAGCTAGGTGAGCAGTTATGGCCCCACAGTTTCTTTCTCAACAGGTTCTTGTTCCAAACTGTGGTGCTGTGGCATGGTGCACTGCATCTGTGATCAGTCCAGCCCTGTATTTTGCCATCCTGCATAAGCAAGTGCTGGATACACCAAATAATGCCAAGGCAGGGCTGCAGATCTGTGCTGGGGCAGGGGCACTGGGAGGGGAGGCTTCCTCCTGCTGTGTGTGTGAACCAGGAGCCCCAGCTGCCCCCAGCCCCTTCCCAGCCACAGTGAGAATTGGGGAGTGACTCAGGGAGTCTGTCTTCTGCCCCCGAGCTTTCTAGAAACTTCAGGGAAAATAATTGTAGAAAACTTCTGGAAGATCTTAAATCCATCTGAGAACTCATTGACAAAGTGAAATCAGCATTTCTTTGTGTGACATCAGCATGAAAAACGTGGAAGAAACATGAGGGTCTGAACTGAATTTGTAAGTTATGTCTGTTTCTGCATTTATGCTGTCAAGTCTAAATTATAGCTTGCATCATCTTGATGTTGAAACAAAATCCTGCAGCCACTTGTTTTATTTGCCTTTACAGTGTTTGTGTTATTGAATCTTAAGTTTAGATACCCATGCAGGTAATTGTGTTGAATATCTTTTTGTGTTCTTACATGTAGGGTATTTTAAATTTTTTTAATTGGAGTAGCATTCACTGTAAGCACATAAACATGAAATCATGCATCCGTTTCCTAGTGAGGCTTCTTCAGTGCAACAAGTCTCATTAGCTGAATATCCAGGGTAACTGCAGTTGTTTCATTTGCCCTTAAATTTCTTGTGGCCACTCTTGTACAATTCTTGTAACATGTTTTTCAGGTTGGATGAATTGTGAGTTTTAAGGCAGACTTATAATTAACTTATTTTTGAAATCACTAGCATATAATTCCTTGTTAGCTTTCATTCTGGTGGTATGGATTGAAATGCAATACAGCATTTGCTTCTGTGTGTGGATATGACCCCAAATGAAATTTTACATGATTCAGAATATTTTCCTGTCTCTCAGCCTGAGGTAGGCGTCACACTTCTGTTCTGTGTTTTTGCAGATCTTACTGTGGTTATTCAGCTGTTTTATGTCTCAAGCAGTGTCCAGAACATTGGTGGGTTTGATCTCACTGTTACTGCCATCTTTTCTGGAGATTCTTCAGAGCTGCATTCATTCCTTTGACAGGTCTAGGAATCAAAACTCTTTCAAACACAAAGTTTTCTTCAGCACTGCTGTTTCTGTGATTTTGTATTTTTAAGCCTGGTTTACTTTAAATGAGCGCTTTTTTTTTTCTGAGAAACATACTGAATTAAATGAGAACAGCATCTGCATGGAATAAGATAGCAGTGCTGCTGTTTCACTGAGGGTTTGTGGTGAGTTACTGTGCTGCAGGTTTGGGGATGACTGGTGGAGAATGAGGCATCCTGTGGGCAGCTGGGCAGGTGGGGAGCCTCAGGCCAGAGGTGCAGGAGCATCACTCTGCCATCCACATGGGCTTGTGGGAGTGGCAGGGACATGAGGCAGGATGTAGCTGTGCTTCTCTTCTAACATTCTGGCCAGGCCACCTTGTGAAACATCCTGTTTTTCTGTAGCTGATCATACAGCCTGGATGAAGCCCTCAGAAGCAGCATGTAGGCAAATCCAGGTGTACTCAGGCAGTCTGCATGGGGCTCCCCATCGCTGGGTTTCTGCAGCTGGTGCTGCTGGCATCAACCTCCAGTAGGTTACAGAGTCCAAGATGCAGCCGTGGCCACTGGCTGAGGGTGGCTGGCTCCTGGGGAGGGTGGAGAGGAGCCTGTGAAAGGGGATCTGTGAGGTGCCCCAGGAGCTAACAAGAGCTGTTCCTGCATGCAGCTGCTCAGGGGGGTGAATGAGCATTTTGACAGCTGAAGCACTGTTTGGGTTAATAACAGCTGATTGCAAACCACATCTGTCTCCCTCTGTACAACATTTGAAGAGAAGGTCAAGTACAATCAATATAAAATGCAGAAAGCTGTGTTTTCAAAGCTGTAGAAAATGCTCAACTTTTAAACGTTTCATGTGGTTTAACTCCTTGAAAGTGTTTCATGGAACCATTGTACCAGTTAAAACCTCGGAATAGAACTCTTCTTTGATAGATTTAGTAGTTTAAAGTAAAACTATGTCTTTTAGCCTTGATGACAGGCCCGAGGTGTAGATTTCCAGGGTGGTAATTGTCTCTGAATTTCAGTGTACATAGATATACTGTGTTTGGGATTTAGGTTTTTTTTGCATCACTTTGAAGCAAGGTGAGGTTTTAGCTATGTAAATCAATGTTTTTTCCAGTGGCTGATGATACAGACCTTGCTGCAGTGAATCTGTGTGGGATGCTGACAGATTTTGTTTGTACCTTGTACAATCAAGGCATGTTTGGCAAAGAACATACAAGTGGCTTTTGTTGTTGTGAGCCCCAGGCCCTAGATACAAAGAATATTTTGTAAAAATGCTTAGAGGAAGGAAAGAAGGGAGGGAGGTGGGGCTTTTACAGCCTTATGATTCAAATGTATTGGCTATTTACAGGGTGGATGAAGTACTCAAGTACAACAGACTTTTTCTCATTGGGCTGTATTCCAGGAGTTCCCTGTGCATGGTATGGATGCAGTGCCTTTCCTGCATTCCTGTGAGCCGGCTTGGCAGTCCAGCATCCCTGGAATGTTACTCCTAGTGGTGATATCCTAGGGGTAGCTCAGAGCCTGGGTCACTGCTGTCACCTGGATTCTGTTTGGAGCTCTGCTTGTGGCTGGTTAGGGAATTCCCATGAGACAGAATAATGCAGGGCTTTTGATCTTCCTGTGAGGTCAGCTAACTCTGTGTTTTATCTGTTGTTCAGATAAAACATTAAGACTAATTGTCACTTATATTTCCCCTACTGTATATGATGATATAAATTTCTTTTCAAATTAATTCAGGCCTTAAACTCTACAAGAGTTTTGTACAAGAGGCTCTCGCTGAGCAGCAAGACAGAAAATACACTCCACACCCAAAGAGTGCTACTACCTTTAAGAAAACTTTAATTTCTGTTTGGAATTTTTTTCAAAATGAATGATTTAATTTCCCTCTGGTCCTAAGAAGAATTAAGATGAGTTGGTCAGAGGTTTGCAGCAGCCCATTTGTCATGGGGACGCTCTACTTTCCAATCTTGCCTGGTTACTTGGCATTTTTATGAGAGAAAAGTCCTGTGTGACTTTTCGGTGTGCAGGCAGCAGCAGCAGCACTCTGATGACAGGAGTGCAGTGTCCTTGGGACTGCCCATGGGTCACAGGATGGGTGGCACAAATTTTAGTGGTGTCAGCAGTGGGTGGAACAGGACTTCCTCCTGCCTCCTGAGTGATTGTGATCTCTTTGTAGGAGATCCAGACTGGTCAAGTTAAGACTTGTGTTTGCCTGTTACTCAGCTGGCTGTTGATCTGCTTGTGTAGAGCTTATAAAAACTAAACTTTGCTGTTTCAAGTATTTCTAAGCTCAGTATTGTTATCTTTGGTGGTGGCACTATGAACCAAGCATAGGGGAAAGTATGAGGCTGAAAAGAAATTGTTCCAATAATATCAAATTGTGTTTTCAAAGCAAGCCCAGCCAAGGAAATCCCAGAGCTCAGAAATCCTTTTGTAATAACTTTGCAATTTGCGAAGATCACTTCAACACTTCTGCAGTGTGAACTTTGATGACTTAGTGCTCTGTTTTGTTGTTATGCCCTACTAGCAGAGACATGTCTTTTCCCAGCCTAGCAATGCAGCCTGCCCTCTCCAGGTGGCCATGTTCAGTCAGCAGCAAGTTCACATTGAATAATTTTGGTGAAATTTGGTTTTAACTTTCACCAGCTGTTGCTGTTCCACTGGCTCCTTCAGCTAGTGCTGCCAGAATTGACCGTGTCTCTTTGACCCTGACATAAATGAGCTGCTTTACTCCTGCCCAGACCGAGGTCATTCTTCAAAGGGAGTGGGGCAATGTCTCTCATACTTCTTTTCATGGGTAACATGTGAAAGACTGTGGCTTTTGAGGCTGTGTGTAAATAAATAAAAAAAAATATTATCTCTTCTGGAGTGAAAATCATACCAGTTCACTGTAGGTTGTGCTGAGAAACTTGGGACAGCTTTCTCTGAGTTGAAACTTCCTTTTTCTTTCTAGGATGTAGCTCATTTAATGAATTCTTACAGCTCTTAGCCAAAGAGCTGTTGAGCTGGGAAGATAGCTGTATCTCCTTCTTCTGTGTTTGTGATTGTGCAATGGAAGTAGAAAACTATTTGCCTGCTGACGAGACTGCTGAGCCACTTGCATTGCTAATTCTGTTTTGTCAGCAATGTCATTTAGTACTTCAAGAGGTTAATATCTCAGAAGAGAGGCTTTGTGAGTCATATGGTCTCATTTGATAGGTAATTGTTGTAGTCTGCTGATTTCTTCATGTGATCTAAGATGAAATCACGAGGTATGACAGAATACTGTGATTTTCTATCATATTTTCTTATTATGTAAAATTGTAGTAATCCAGCCAACTTTCTGACCCACCAACAAGATGTGAAAACTTCTGTGTTTGTTTTCTGCTGTGAACTCTTTCAGAGTTCTTTATAGATGTCTATAAACTCTTGCCCAGCTTATCCATCCTTGAACAAAGTACAGCACTTCACACTTCCAGAGGATTTTGGAGGTGCTGGGTTTTTTTAATGTTGGTCTGCTGAGGCTGGAAGAGAGTCTAGGCAGGAAACTGAGGTCTAAACTAGTCCTGTCATTATGCATTTAATTATTTCTTTTTCTTCTGAATCCCAGGACATCTCCTTGGTATCCCTTTTGTTTTTATTCTGACTTTCAAACTGGCTGAGGTTAAGAGGTGGTGCTGGAGGTGCCCTTTGCTGTAGGGTGGGAGGATGTGCTGTGTGCCCTCCCCAGCCTCTCCCAGCTGCACCTCCAGTGACGAGAGGAGGCATCAGTGTTGAGCCACAATCATACCCACAGAGGGAGGATAGCAAAGCTCATTTATTTGGGCCAAATCAGTACTGAAATACAAAGTGAAAGTGACACCAGTGGTAAACTCGGGCTGACATGAAAGGTAGCAATATTTATCTAAAATTTTATTTCATGGCCTTGCCTGGAGTTAGTCATACTTGTATCTCCCCAAGAAGTTTTATTTTGGTGGTTCAAAATTTGCCTTGAACTACTACAAAGAGTAGTGTATTTATGGATCATAATTAGGATGACTAAACTAAAATTAATTTGATTCTTGCTGTAATTTATATTGTCATTTCAGTGCTAGAATTTTAGACAGCATAGTAATTTTTAAACCAGAATTTCCTTCCATTTTTAGAAGGCTGATTTGTAAATCAGTGGCTCTAGAATTTTATCTTATTTTAGCCTGATTCTAACATTGTCATAAACCCAATATTATATAGCAGATATCAGAGTAAGTAAGGTGTTTCCCAAGAAAGGTCCTTGGTCCTGTTTCCACCAGTGTTGGGGCTTTGTTTTTCTCTGTAGGGTTGGATCCCAGTAAAGGCTAGGCAGCAATGGAATTTTAGTATCAACTGATTATATAAAAGCATGAAAATCTGATTTTGCAAAACATTCTGCTAAGTTAATGAGGTGAAAATGTTGAGAAATGATTCAGTACTTATAATTAGGAACATCTCTGTCTTTCCTCCCACCCATTCCTTTTACCAGGTGTTTTCTTTGGCAGGGATTTAAGGCTAGGCACTGGTGCTGGAGATAAAAAGCTACAGCCTGGCGCTCATAGGATGGCTTTAATATCTGTGGGGTTGTGTCATGGAAGCTTCTGCTGTCTGTAGTGGCTCCGTTTCTATGGTGATCTGTTTTCTGCTTTCTCTTTCCCCTCTCTAGATGGTATAAAATGTACAGTTTTAGCTGGGTAAATTAAAGATGCTTGTTTCATGCTGCCATAGATTGCATGGTTAGAAACTGCTGCACAGCATTTTCTGCTTCAGGTTATCAGCATTTGTCTTTCAGGCTGTTGCTTTCTTAGGTCAGGGAACTTTTCTTTGTGTAGCCTAAAGGACTCCAGCCTGCTGATTCCTTCTGCTGGACAACATTTAAATGCTTTCCTCTTTCACATTTACTTTGCTTTTTGTTAATTCCTTGGAAGGAATATCCTATCAGAAATATTGGGGGTGAGGAACTTGTTGGGGATGGAACCTGGTCAAAGTGTGGTAGGCATTCAGTCTTCAGCTGCGTCTGATGCTGGAGCATCTTTTGTTAAACTGAAAAAACTTACCTGATTTCTGGCAGGGTTTTGGTTTTTAGCTTTTTGGGTTTTTTTTTAATATAAGGATTCTGAGAACAGGTGTATTGTGCTATGTTTGACTATATGGATCTTTCGAATTATTGATTTTAGGATTTGAAATTATTATGTGAAATTGTGATTTGAAATTACTATTATATGAAATCATAAGTTTATGATTTATTTAGTTCTACAAAGTATCTTTTGTTTCAGAACAAGTGGAAAGGAAACATTGTTCTTTAGCATGCTACTTGACTTTAATGTGGCACCTCTACTGTCAAGTCCTGTTTAATTATTTTGGACTCATTATAGTTTCTGTGGGTTTGTGCTTGCATTGCACAAACACCTGTTAGCACAGACCTTCATTTCACTTCAAAGTTCCTTCCCTTGTGAATTAGGGATACAGAGGGGCTGAAAACAACTTACCCAAGTGCCCAAACCATGGCTTCTGCTGCTGCTTTCCTCTGTTATACAGTGCTCTGTGATTGGCAGGAGCACATACTGAGTAATTGTTTTGGGCATCTTTTGTTTTTTTCAAATAATGTATCTCTTGGGGAGTAGGGAAAAGACTTTATAAATAATACAGTAATGCAGCACTTTTGCACTGGAAACACTAGCAAATATATATGAAACTAACAAAACTCAAAGAAAATAAGCCACACAAGCACAAATTGACTACAAAGGCAAAGCTTCTTGTCTTTTTCTAAAGTAGATTCTTAGGGCTGGCAGTAACACCCAGTGATGATGGAGAAGGGCCAGGTGTGGGAGCATGACATACTGTGTAGTGGGAATGATGAAAGTGAGTTTTTATTTATTTATTTCATTGTCTTTCTCCTTTCACTTGCCTTATGTGTGTGGGCATAATCTGTGCAGGAGCTCTGGGGTGAGGGCAGTGCTTTGAAGGCTGCCAGGTGTTGAGGGTAAAAGCATTGATTTAGGCTGTTGTAAATTACCCATGTGCAGTGTTCTTAAGGATGATCACAGGTATGGGAAACAAATTGCTTCCTGAAGTGGAGAATTCCTGCAGGCACTGAGCCTCCCTGGCAGCTCCAGCTGGGCAGGTGCACTTCCCTCTCCTGGCCCAGGGGCTGGGGCTTCTCGGGTCCTGCTCCCCAAACTGCTGCTCAACACATTTTATCATGCCCTGTCTTGCAACAAGAACGCAATATGAAGTTTTTCATCAAGTCTTTCTGAAAATCCCTAGCAGAAACAAGCAGTTTCTGATTTTCTGTAGTGGGAGAACTGGGTTAATGAGGGGGAAAAAAACTCCTTATACATAAAGAAGTTGTGTAAGATGAGGTGGTGAAGCTGCATGACCAAATGCAGTTTTCTCTGCCATCAAATGCCATGCTTTGACAAATACATTATAGTTATTTTGAAATAAGTTAGTGGACTGAGAATGTTTTGCAATGAGGTGCATGAATGCACCTCCAGGGCCAAGAAGCTGCTTTGTTTGCAAAGGTTTGGCTGTGCTGTGATCTCAGTGCTCTCTAGGCATAGCAGGAGCATTGCTTCAGGAGCTTGAACATCCTAAAAATATTACAGCCTTTTCCTTGTTCTACTCAAGAGCTGTTTTCATATGTGTGTATTTGCATGTTTATGCGACTCTGTAAGTGACTAGCTGGTTTCTATACAGCTTTAATTGATTCTTGAATATGAGGTAACAGTTGTTACCTCGTCTTCACTCACTGAAAAATATGAATATTCTAGCTGGTTTTGAAAAGAAAGCATATGTTTGCACTGGGTCACTTTTATGAATAAAGTTTGTATGAAGATGGTCATTAATGCGAATCTGGTTTGTTGTTGGGTTTTTAATTTTATCTGGAGGCCTTGTCAACCAAATCTTTCAGATTCTTTTTCTTTTGGCATTCTAAATATAATCAGTTTTAAACTATCTGTGTTTGTAACTACAAAGGAAGGGCTTTTAACACTTGATCAGGCAGCTTTGCCTAAATTAACACAGATGGGCTGAAGTATTCTCTTTGGGGAAAAAGAAGACAAAAATGGCTCTGTAATATTATGCTACAAATGCATTTAGAACCTACTCAAAAGAATTTACTCCAAGTAATCTTTTTGGATAGCCAAATTTTTGATATTTCTGCTGATTTTTTTTTTTTACTTTGTAGATTTTCACCATTGAATGTGTGTCTTGGAATACCTTCTGCATGGAAAATGCCTTTTTCTCTGTGTAGGCAATAAAATTATGCTTGTGCAGCCATTTATCAGTAGAAAAGTTATTCACCTCAGATGTACTAATTAACTTGCGTCTTGCTTAAGGGTTTGTCTGTTAAACATGTATTTAAAAAAGAAAAAAAAATCATTTTAGTGTCATTTATTTTAATGATTTAACTATAGTGCAACCAAAACTCACGGATCTTTTGCTGTTGTTGTACTGCAGTATGCCAGGGTTTGGATCCCTGATCCAGAGGAGGTGTGGAAGTCAGCAGAACTCCTCAAAGATTATAAACCTGGAGATAAAGTCCTTCAGCTTCGACTTGAAGATGGCAAGGTAAGTCTGTGTATTGTTTGTAAGCTGATAGTTCTTGTTCTCAAGTCTGATGTTCCTATTGCAGGAAGCTCTACTGTCAAAATATATCTGTATTTAAGTGTGTGCAGTTGGTTTTGTCCACTCACTTCCTGCAGCATTTTTTGGCATGATAAAATTTTCCCTTGTTTTTAAAATAAATTAAAAAGCAGTTCCTTTTATTCTCTGCTTGTTATGTTCAGTGGCATCATCTTTTTCTACTTGGGCCATTAAACATGTAGCCCTGGTTTACTATTCCAGAGAGACAGGGTTGCTAGGAGAACAGTGTTGCAGACAAAGAGCTGTGACTTTTAAGCTGAACATAACCAACAGAAAATTAATAAAGATAAAAAAGGCAAGGATTAAGGGCATTACAAAGAAGATGCTGTGTACTATGTTGAGAAATGATGACATGTCCATGTACAGCTCATGTCCTTTGAGTTTTTTCCATGGGAATAGCAGGTAAACAAAGTGACTTTAGATCTAGAGACTGGTGCAATTAGAATATCTATATTAGAGATGAATTTATGTCTGAAAAAAGTTCTAAGTAGCATTTTTCTCGATTGTTTGTGTTCTTCATGGTGTTCTGCCAATGTTCCCATGTTGTGTTACCACACATGAAGCTGGCTATAGATTGGTGGAAATCTTCTTCCCCTACCTGTTCCACTCAAGAGGAAAACAATAGGGAAAAGCTGATTGGATTTATGATATAGCAGATTTTGGTTTAATAAAAAGATATGGCAGCAAAAGCATGGGGTTTGTTTAAGTAGTAGTCTAAAAATATGGTGTCTATATACATATAGAAAACCCCTCTGGGAAGTTTTAAATGACATTTTTGGAGAAAGAACTGCTAACTGAAATCACCAGAGAACTGAAATCATGCAATGTGTTTTTTTTACCTTGCACATGTTTTGCTGGGAGGAAGGGCTGGAGGAGCTGAGTGAGGAAACCTAGCCACCAGCTGTTTGCAGTGTGTCCATTTGATTTTCAGGACCTGGAGTACAGCCTCGATCCGAAGACCAAGGAGCTGCCGCCCCTGCGGAACCCTGACATCCTGGTTGGTGAGAATGACCTGACAGCACTCAGCTACCTGCACGAACCTGCTGTCCTGCACAACCTCAAAGTTCGCTTCATAGACTCCAAACTCATCTACACCTACTGTGGCAAGTACTGTCTTCCACACCATAGCCTTTACAGAGAATGCCCTGGGCAGGAAAAGGAAAGTTGTCTGTTGATATGTCTGCCTTTCACTTAAAATCCTTCAGTGATGGGGCATTTCCCTATTCTTAGGGAAATCACTATGTTTGTGGTCATTAATGGACTGGAGAATATTGAGGTTCAGAGAAAATTGACTTCACTGTGTGTTCCTCTAGCTCCCTGAATCTGTTTATAAATGTGTATTCAGCAATTTTTGCTTCACAGTGGGATTCCTGTCTGGTTGGTGTTCTCCTTAAGCTTGCTCAGGTTGAGCTAGGTGGGAGGAGGCTAACACACTGCACATGTAGGGGCTGCCCTTGCTGTTTGGTGAGTTTGTGGCCACCTATAATTGCCTACCCCTGCACTGAGCTTTTAGAAGACATCAGTTTATTTTCTTTTTCATATTTTTCCAATCAGGGCAACAATAGAAGTGAATTTGTTCATGAGCCATGGCTTGTCTTACCAGTTACAATTGATCTTGGTTTTAAAGATAACATTTAGCTCACAGCAGAGGTTACCCAAACTTGTAATTGCCTGTGGTATTTTCAGATGGCCAAAATGGAGGAGAGTTACTTAAATAATCACTTTATGATAAAGTGCAAAATTGCAAATGAGTGGTCTGTTTTAAAAATAAACATTGTGAGGTAGTTTAGGCTTGAAATTCAGATCTGATGCTTCTGGGCTTTTTTTTCTATATGTGCATATGTTTCTTTTAACATAACTTTTCAATAAGATGAGCAGCACATTAAACATGTTGTGATGGACAGACAGAAGCATTAACATCCTGCCACATTTTGCTCACTCTGGCTGCTCCTAATCTGCAGATGCTCAGCAGGGCACATCTGTTCCCAGTCAGTGACCAGAGCACAGGGACTGGCTCAGACTTTGCCACCCCTGCTTGCAGCCAGACTTCACTCCCATGGGAGTGGGTGATGATGCACACCGCAGCTCATCCAGTCATGCAGTTGGAGCACAGAATAATTTAGGTTGGAAGAGACCTCTGGAAGTCTTCAGTGAATCTTCCTACATAAGTCTGACCAGATCAGGTTGCTCAGGGCTTGGACCAGCTCAAGTGTCTGGGTATTTGAGTATCTCCAGTGATGCCTCTCTGGGCAGCCCGTGCTGAGGTCCCAGCACTGGAAACCACCTCAGTTCCCCAGTGCAGACATGATCTGTGTTTCTTCCCCAAGTGCCCCCATGGCAAAACTCTTGTGTGAAAGGGCTTTTGTACAAGTGGAGCCTCATGGCCTGAGCTTGTAAGGGGTTTTCAGTCTCAGTTTTGTGGTCCACTAACACCACCCTACCCCCTCCCACAAGCCTGTCTGGGTTGTGTCCTGGCTGCTTGCAGACAGGCTCTGTGCTGAGCAGCATTTAAGAGGCTTTCAAAAGGAATGTGTTGTCTGTTGGTTGTTTCCCTATGTTTGGGAAAACATGAAAAAGACACATTTCAAGTATTCCCCAGTGCAGCTGTAGTTGTGGTTTTGGCTGGTTTTATCATTCCTGGTGGGGCTGGGAGGCCTTTAGCTCTCCATGGCTGGGTCTGCCAAAGGGCCTGGAGCTGGGTCGGCTGGTTTCCTTCCAAACAAGACTCAAAGTGGTTCTGGGAGCTGCTGGGATGTTTGTCAGAAATGTGTGGAGCCAGCAGTGTGGGGGTTCCTGGTGCTCAGAGAGAAGGAGGTGTCAGAGGTTCAGCGCTGCTGAGGAGCGTGGTGTGCAGTGATTTATTCACCTGGGATGTAGGCAGGTCTGTGCTGTGTTACAGGCTGAGCAAAGTAGTGTTGGCACGTCAGCCTCTAAAAACCTGGTCCTTTGGCCACAGACATCCACCTTTCCAACTTCTCCATTAGTTCCCATCCTGCTGCAGGTTACTTCCCCTCTGCAAAGATTATTGCCTTGGAGCTCGGCCTCAGGGGGGGCTGCATTTGCCTCCTTAATGTGACTCTCACTTAGGCAGGTTAGTTTAAATAGCCTGTGAAGGTGGTTTGAGCTAACCCAGTTTGTGCAGCCCAAAGGAGACTAAAACCACTTCAATCCATCAAGAGAATCACATAACAATATTCTCTACAGTAGAACTGGAACAGGAATGCGTGGATGAATAGTTGTCCAGGGCCCTAGAAATGAATTCAACCATGCTGTCTTAGTGTAATATGTCAAATTAATATTAAATTCTTTAAAATTACACTTTGAAGTAATTCAAACTTTTAAACAGAAAACTTGCTGATTTCTTAATTTCAAGTCAGCCTTTTACCAGCAATTCAGAGGTGATTTAATGGTTGGAAATGTGAAATGAGGAATTAATGAAGGAAGTTGAAAAGTTAAAAATGAAAGTTTGAATGCTTACATGGAAAAACTGCTACAGCTGTGATGAAAACTCAGTGAAAATCTTGCTGGTTAGTTCAAATTACTAAAAAATCTTCTGTCTTCTGTGCAGGAGAGCAGACTTTAATTAAAATTAATAAATTGATTATGTTTATGTCCAGTTTGGCCACAGATGGGTGAGTATGTTCAAGGTTATAGGAATTAGATAGGCTGACTTTCGGCAAATATAAAGAAGAATGACACAAAGAGTAGCCAGAGTTCAACTTAGAGTAATTGTAAGAACAAAACCATACATAAATTGATTTAAGAAAGGCCATATTTCTTAAAATAGCAATATGATTTAGCAGAGATAAAGAGAAGTTATATGTAAATTAATCTGGATTACAGCCCTATGAGGCAGACTGATTTCAAAGTTCTACAGAAGGCAAATAATTCCTAACTCACTTGTTTTGGTTATTTCCAGATGGTAGTTGCTTGTAGATTTTACAGATTGCTACTGAAGTTAAATGTGTTAATATGCTGGAGACTTGTCACGGGGCTGCTTGTTCCCAATTCAAGAGTTTATTTTTGCCAGCGTAACCAAAAGCAGGAGGGAATTGTCAGAAGTCTCACACAGGTTTTTGTAATGTCTCTTTGAGACTTGCAGGCCTGAGAGGTTCAGCTCGGTGGTGCACCGTATTTCACTTTTTACTGCTTTTTTCTAAGGGCAGATGTTAAAAATTGACATGCACAATATTCCTCAAGTTTTGTAGTACTGAGGTTGCTTCCTGTCCCTAACCCTCACTCTGATTTTTTGGTTCATCAATGAAGCATTAGAACTTGGCATAAATGTTTATAGAGAATTTTCACTGGAACTCCTGAGTCATTTCAGCGAAGTCGTGGCTGATGGAAAAACACAGACTCTCCTCACATGGGCGTGTCGAGACATAAAACTTGCCTTGTATGTGAGGAAATAGATCAAGGTCTCTCAGATCTCTCCCTAAAACATCTTGTTTAATGTTTTTGCTATGGTTAGTGCTTGATCTATGGCTGCATGAAAGGGTTTAAAAATAGGTTGATGCTCCCAGCAGTGCCAGACTGTAGGTGCTTTCATTTCCCTTCTCCCGGCTTTTCCATGGAAAATTTCTTCGATAGACATCACAAGACTGTAATCTGCACAGAGCTGGGATCAGCACTGAGGAAGTCTGTGTGTGCAAGAGTGAATTTCAGAGTAAATTTAGAAGCAAGTTGAGTGCCATGGCAACGCTTCCGAGGCAGGTTCTTCAGGGCTGGGTTGTCCAAGCATGCTTGGTGCAGTCACTGTGCAGCCATCTCCAGCTGCATTGGCACACTTAGGCACCTAAATACATACACAGAATAAGAAATTCTGTTTTTAAAATGTCCAAAGTTAAAATTAGAGGGGTTGTTTTTCCCCCCTATCACCTTGTCAAGGTGAGGAGGATTTGCCATGTCAGGAGGGCACAGGGTGGCTGTCACAGCTGGGCCTCACAGGGTCTCACTGATCAGTGTTTCCACCCCTGGACAGAACAGATAACTTTCCCTACCTGTTGTAAAAGTTGCAGGAGAGAAGGTTACAAGGAATCTTTGTCAGATTATTCCTGTGGGTAGAGCAATCCTCATTTCTCATGAAAAAGAGAATTGTCCCAAAAACATTTGAGGTCTCGCTATTTGTGGCAAGGAAGTTTGTGAAGGGTAAGACTTAATTTTTCCTGTGCAGGGAGAGTAAAAGAATGGCATGAATTTAGAAGTGCTGTAGTGATTAGTTGTATTAAAAAACCAGATATGTGTTTATTTGGTATGGAAAAACTAGAAAATGGGAGGTGTAAGTACACGCTCAGATATATCAGATGAACGTGTTCTGGTGCCTTCTAGAGCTATAATTGCCTAATTTCCTGACATCCTGACATGAATGGGTGCTGCTCTGTGTCAGCCCTATGAAATATGTCTACTGTTTGGTTTTCTGATGCCTTTGACCAGGAGGTTGTCCTGCCTGATTGGCAGAGGTGCCCTGGAATCCAAATTACTCTGTGTCTATACATTGTTGCTTATTGCTAAAACTGAGGATGTTATTTTTTCACAACAGCTGAAGGGTTAACACACTGCACATACCCAAACTGGCAGTAGGTGAGACCACCCAGTAGTTACACTTCACAAATGACAGTGTCACTGGTAATTGAGAGTAAAACACAGGGAAATACAATGCACATTCATTGGGTTACTGCACTGAACAGGCAGTATTTCAAGTCTGCACATTTTGAATCTCTTTGGATTGTGCATGCTAGCTTTGGAAAAGGCAGATAGAAAGAAAAGGTAAAATGTTGTTCTTGATGGTTTACCAAAGCAGGGGAGATGTAAACTCGTGGCACTTTGTGTGTGCAGAACTTTATTCAGAATAAATATCTGTTGAAATCAGTAATATCAGGTCCTTATTCTTTAACATTGTTTGAAAGATTAGAACAATAGTTGATATTAAAACCATTTTTGCTTGGGTTTATTTTGAAACAACTATTAATAATTCCTTTTGTTTAATTTCTTTTGTAGGTATTGTTTTAGTGGCCATAAATCCTTATGAACAGCTGCCTATCTATGGAGAAGATATCATCAATGCCTACAGTGGCCAAAATATGGGGGATATGGATCCACATATCTTTGCAGTGGCTGAGGAAGCATACAAGCAGATGGCCAGGTTTGTAGACCAGAGTCTTGAAGTCACTGTTTTTCTGAAAGGAATAAAACAAAGTTTCTGGCTAATGCTCTTCTCTTTAATTTATAGGTTGTGGAGTATTTTGCAACATCTCTCTTTTAGCCAGTGTTTTAGTACGTTTCACAAGGGGAAAAGTTGCCTTAGTGAACAGTAAAGCTTTATAAATGCCATGGAGATCATGGCTGCTGACACTTAGCAGGTATTACCACAGATCTTGTCAGTATTTAGGTCTAAAATTAGCCCTGTGCTTTATATGATTGTTTTTTAAATTTGGTTGGCAAAATAAGGAAGTATTTTTAATCATCAGTGCGTTATTAAAGAGAAAAGTGCCAGCTTCTCAGCTGTTTTGTGCTTATATGTGATACTGACAAGAGAAAAGAAATCACTGGGCTTATGAGTGCTATTATAGGCTCCTGGTTGTGTCAGAAATGTCCCAGCTATGTGATTGCCTGTGGCTGCTGTTGACTGGAATTAAGAGGGAGCAGGGGGACGATTACTCTTTGTCCTTAGAAACTGAGTCTCTAAGGACACTGCAACATCTGTGCAGGAAATCCTCATTTTGTTAGCTGTTGCATCAAAATGAATTTGTCACCCAAGGGCAGTGGTTTGCAGGAACTTCTTCCCCTTAGCCCCAAGAGCCTGCAGTTAGGGGAGCTTTTGAAATATTTCATTTCTAGGATAAAGTCTTTTGAGCTGCTGTGTGGTCTTTGGTTGGCAAGATGCTCCTTGGTATCCTCACTGCTTAGCTTCAAGCTGTTGGTATTGTTTTCCTTGCTGGTAATAAAGCTCATGATGAAATTAATCAAGCAAAACACTGAAAAATCTCTGGATTATTTCTGATGGCCCTTAAGCTATACTGCAAGTGAGGGAGGCAAGGGAGAATGTGCTGGGAATTATAAAATCTTCATGTTTGAAATTGGCTATCAGTTCATTTAAGAACCTTAAGAACTAGACTAATGGATGGATAGAATGGATAAAATTAATGGAATGGATAAAATGTTTGTCACGTGCACATCTGAATACAGTGATCTGCAATACCTAGGAAATAGATAATTTCAAAATAAAACAGTTCAGTGCAAAATTTCATGACTTAGGGTAATTGCAAAAGAGCCAGTGCTTCAAAAATACCCTTGTCTTGGTTTAACTCCAGACAGCAACTCAGTACCACACAGCCACTGGCTTACTCCTCCCTTCCTCACTGGGATGGGGAAGAGAAACTCACGGGTTGAGATAAGAGCAGGTTAATAATTGAAATAAAGTAAAATAATACAAAATAATAACAGCAACAGTACTAGCAATGAAAAGGAAAGAAAGAGGAGTAAAACCCAAGAAAAAGAAGTGATGCACAGTAAAATTGCTCAAAGCTGCTGACCAATGCTCAGCCATTCCCCGAGCAGCCGTCAGCTGCTCACAGCCACCTCCCCCAGTTTATATCCTGGCCATGACGTTCCTGGGTGTGGAAAATCCCCTGCCCAGCTGGGGTCAGCTGTCCTGGCTGTGCTCCCTCTCAGCTCCTTGTGCACCTGCCAGAGCGTGAGACTCTGACAAGTCCCTGCCTGCAGGTGAGCCCTGCTCAGCACCAGCCAAGGTGTCACTGTGGTGTCACCATTATTCCCAGAACTCCAAAATGCAGCACTGCACCAGCTGCTAGGAAGAAATTGCCTCTATTCCAGCTGAAACCAGGACAGCTCTACACCCACACTGTTGAATGGCAGAGATATTTGCCTGACTTCCTTTCTGCTCAGAAAATAGATACATAATCTGGTGTGGAAATAAAAAGGCAAAACTGTGTTATGATAGACACATCTTCATGCCTCTTTCATCATTGTGGTTTTAAACAGACTTGGTTCTCAGGTCCCTCTAAAAGCTGTACAAAATAAAACTTTATTAACATTATTTTATGTCTGAGGTGTGATACAGTGGTCTGAAATTATAGTCAGTGATGGCTGTCATCCAAATTCAGAATTTTTGTTCTTAATAGTAACCAGGGGAAGTAAGAGGTGGGAGAGGACTCTGTCTCCACAGGCTGACTCTAGCCCCTGACTGAAGTGGGCTAACCTCTTACTGGTGCTGAAATATCAGAAAGTGCTGGAGCACCTGAGCTCTGTGTGCCTGTGCTGTCTGTCTGCCACCATTGGCATTCTCTGCTGCTGGGCAGACTCCGGGGGCCTGAGATTTTGGCTCGAGTTTCCTCTGTGGCTTTTCCTTTCTGCGTTAATTACCTGTTCTTCAGCTCTCGCTCCAGCCTCCGGCAGTTCTGCTGTCCTGAATAACAACAAACAAGATGTGGTAGGAGTTCCTTTTTGGAACAAATAATGAGAAATTGTATGACTGTGGAGATTAGCTTAAATAAACATTCTGAATTATTTAATTAATTAGTTTCTGTCTCTGTTATAAACGATTTGTTATTTTTTATGACTGACAGTAGTTTAATAGTTGAGAAATGAAATCTGGGCACACAGTGCAACTGAAAAAAATTCTCTACACTGAAGTAACAATTTAATTGTTTTACCTCTTCAATGTTTATTTCCTTTTCTATTTGTTTGGGGATTTTTTTTTGCCTTGTTTTTGTGGACTTTTTCTGTCATTACAACATACTGGTTTTGGTCATTGAATTTAGTTTTCTGTTGCTGCTTACAATTACTAAATCCCACCCTTTACCTTCACTGATGTTTTTTATACTCTGAACAAATCACCTTTTACTTCTGAATTATGAAGTTAGAGAAAAAGAACTCCAGTTTTATATTTCTGCAGCTGACTATTTAAAAATGAAAATCAGATTGTCTGTGACTGCTGTATTAACATTTTAATAAGTGCATTGCATATTCATATGGTATCTAGTCATATGGCATTAATCTGCATTTATGTGTGTAATTGGTGAGATTTTTTTTCTCTTGTTTCTGATCTTTCCTAACTCCATGTTTAAATGATCACTGGAATAATTAGTCATGATGCTCCTATCCTTAAGGCTTCAGTGAACTCTTCTAAATATTTATTCCTTAGGTCATCTTGTTAATTTATAATTTAGTGATTTAGAGTTTGTTCTTTCCAGCTTCATTGCTTCATCCGTTGCAGCTGAGAAATTCCATCCATGTGCATGGTTAACTAAATAATCTCTGGAGCCTTCTTCAGCCAAAGAAAAGCCCCATGGCAGAAATCTGGAAAGCCAGTGATTATATATTTGCATAGTGTTTTCAGAAAAAATACAGTGCAGAAATGTTGCCCACTGGAGTGCCAGGGATGGAGCTCACATCTGGCTTGTGCAGGAGAAATGATACCCAGCAATTGCTTGGGGTTAATTGCAGTGTAAAGCAGCACATAAAGAAACCTTTGCATGTGGCATTTCCTGCTCAGTGGGAGCCAAGTGATGGGAACCTGCTGCTGGGAAGTGCTGGGCCTGTTTGAGCCTCTTATTTCCTCTTCCTACAGCAGTTCTGTCACCAGTTTCCATTGGGGAGGAGCATGGCTTGTCTTTACCCATAGCCAACAGTAAAATAAGTGGTACTGTTTGCTTGGTAGCTTCTTGTCTTTTTCAGTGCAGGAAAACACGCACAGCTCTTAAGACTAATCTCATTTTGGATTATTATTTCTTTCCTTTGCCCCCTTTCCCTTCTCTTCCTCCCTTGTCATCTGTGTCTTTGTACCTTTTTCCTTTTCACTCTCCTTCTCCTGCTGCTGCTCTGCACAGACTGACAGCTTTGTTTCAGACACCTTTCCTCTGCTGTGCCTAAAATAAGCAATGATCTAGTTTTACAGCTGCACTTAAAGTGTGTTAGGCTTAGGGCTCTGAGTGCTTCATCCTTGCCAGTAACTGCATTGGTTTGGGTTGTATGAACTGTGAGGGTTTGGAGGAGGGTTTGGAGGATATCTCCTGCTCTGTCCAGGGACTGTCCCAGTGGGAGGGAGCAGGGTCATTTGGCTGGGATGTGTCCATGTGGCTTTTGTGCAGAGTGGTTTGGTTCTGTAGGTACAGCTCTAACAAGCTGTGCTTTTGGAGAGAGCTGGGACTGCACTCACAGGGCTCTCCTCAGCCATGGCAGTGGACAGCTCACTCCATTTGGGTGAATATATACAGGTCTGGGACTGCTTAAGTAGGATGAGTGATGCAGAAGGAAGAAAACCATTATTGAAGGATATATTTTTATCCCAGAAATATAAACCTCAATGTCAGCATGTGGGTGTTTGCATATGTTGATTCCTTTGAGCTGCATGCAATGCATGTCAGTGTTTCCAAATTGTTAAGAAAATCCAAGTTCAGTCTTCAGTTATCCCTCTGTGGTAACTATGAAAATTGAAGCAAAGCTTCAGTTGCCAAACATTTTATTTTTTATTTTCAATTGCAACTTCTGTAGGAGTCATAACCATCAGCAGGTGTGGCTCATTTTCTTTGTAATATTCAATAGAATATTCAATACATTTTTAACTCTGTGGTTTGCAATAAGATGTTGATGATTATACTCTTGTAACTGTTAAGAACTGCCTTAATGTATGAGATATATGATTATCAGTCTCCTAACATTATCAGGGAAACATCACTCCTTCACAGGATTCTTTCCCCTGCCTAGTGATGGTATATTGCAGTAATTAAGATAATGCATTTTTTTATCAGCACTTTGTTGGTCTGATTTGTTGCATCCTACTTGTGGTTGATGGCAGATACAGCAAATTCAATTTAATAAATTAGCTTAGAGATTTTCTTCTGATTAATTAGTGAAGTTGTCTAGCATCATTTAAGATGCAAGTAACCTCTGCAAACAGAATTGCATACTGATGAGATCCCTATAAACCTTAATGAATGCCAGAGTGGAAAACAACAGTGTTTAAAGCATCAATTTCCAAAGTTTTGCTTTTTCTGTTTGGATAAAGTACAGTGATTTATTTTGTGGTACTGTGTAGCTTTCTTATTAAATTACCTTTAATAAGCAGGCTGCCTCTCTGTTTTGTCAGCTTTTCTGTGTGTGTCTGATGGCTTTCACCTACAGAAGGTATTTTTCTATCACTTTTTGTTCAAAAGGAAGCTTGGTGAACTGTTGAGTAGGTGTTTTGAAAGCATCTTTACTGACAGTCTCCAGTTACCCCAGGCGTCCCAAGATGTTGTCCTCTTATAAAAATGCATGTTTGATCAGCTGCTGCTTTGCTTCTGAGTGTCTGAGAAATGTATTCTGTATTTTCCCCTTTGATCATGGCAGGGATGATTAACAGCCTGTCACAGATCTGCATCCAGCTGTGGAATGAGAGCCTGCTGTGGTGGGTGCTGGACAAACATACAATGCCTTCCTCCACTTATGGCCATGACACAGGACTTCTTGGGTTAAATATCTGCCTTGAAAAGAAAATTTCTGGCCCCCCGTTGTTAGAATGCAAAGGGAAAAGTCTTCCTTTCTGATAAGATGATTTTGGAGCAGTTTCTTATACTTGGAGCCTGACATTTTATGATGTTACAGGTACAAGATGGCAGCTGGGGAATCAACTTGGTATAACATAAGGGACTACTTGTCCAAGCAGTGATTGTTTTTAGCCAACAAAAGGGTTAAGTATGGTTGTAGCTGAAGCTGGAGTTCACATGAGGTGTCCTGCTGGTAGCTAAGCAATGAGCTTTCCTAAACTGTTGCAGGAGTGACCTCTGATTAATCCCTGGATACATTATTGCAGAGTGCTGGCTCATCTCTGTGCTCTTCTGGAGTGCAATCTGTCATGTGCTGACCTCAGTTTTCCTCATTTGTGTGTGTTGGGAGATGTTACTGACAATTCATTGTATTTTCACCTTTTGACATTTTTACAGTCAAGAGCTGTGTTTCCTGGATGTAATTATAATGGCAAGTGGTGCATTTTGTTAATTAGGAAAAAAAAAAAAGTACATCTTCTGGTTGTGAGAGTGTTGCAGAATGCTCTTACCAAGCTCTTGTTGAAGAGAAACAAAGGTGCTTAAGAACTTAGGCTGTTTTGGAGTGTTTGAGTTTGCAGCTGGAACAGACTCATGAGAATTCAGGTTGTGAATAATATTATTTCATCTTTGCTTTGCATGTTTGATGAGCCAAAGTTGTTTACTTTGGGAGAGAGAAGAGATCAGCATCACTGCTTCCATTTTATAAGTTGAAGCAGACATGGGGATTGGGAGGGCAGCTTTGGTGAGTTCACCAAGGTGGCAAAAGCAGGGTGTTGAGCCCCTGAATCAGAAATCCTGGTCCTGTGTCTGGTGACTTGATGACACCAGCTTGACAATAAACTGTGAGAACAGGGTGTGTGACTGACAGTGGAGTTCAGTTTGGTGCTTTCAGCGTACAAAAATGGCAAATGAGCCGCATTTTTCACGCCCTCAATTCCTGCAGCATTAAGGGGTCTCTGTGCTAGGTAACATCTATTCCTAATAACATTTGCTTTCACTGAGGGTTCCATGTGCTCCAGGCACTTTACAAGCCCTGCCAAAGCCTGTCTCCTCTAATACTGGGGTCTCAATTTCTGCTTGTGTAGAAGACAAGGCAGGGGTGGTGTGCTGTGGCCAGGCCTGGATCAGCCCAGAGTTGGTCCCAGGCACTGAGGTTCCTGTCACTGGCCCTTGTGCTCAGAGCATCTTTTTTTCTCCAGCAGCTAAAGATGTCAGTGAGAAATGCTGGTAGGCTTAAAAAAAAACAAGTCAGACTGGAAATATATTTAGAAATGAGATTAAAGAACATGGTTTATTGGACTGATGTTACATGCTTATTAAAAGTGAATGCTTTTACAAAGAATTAATTAAGAATTAACTGCTTAGTCAGGAGCAATTGTTGTGACTCAAGGTTGCAGCTGAAGAATTCTCTGAATTGTTAATGTGTGGCATCTGTGAAGACTGGGATGTGTCAGGCCAGAGCCTGTTAGATTCAGGCAGTCAGTATAAACCAGTGCACACAGCATGTGAAGGTGGAACAGACACAGAAATGTGGCTGCTGTTCTGTGCTTGCTTCTGGGGCAAAGCACTTGTAATTAATTTTTTTTTGTGTTCTTTTGCTCTTTGCCCATCCTTTTGCTACAAAATGTTTCAGAGCACTTCCGTCTCTGGTAATCCTCCTTGGTACTTACCCAGTGCTTTGCACATTCTGCATGTTTTACAGATGTTACCTTGTGAATCCACGCACCAGCCCTTGGAGGGTGGAAAAAACAAATGATCAGTGTCAGGCTGCACCTTTTGGGATGTGCCAGTGCAGGTGAATCTGGAGGCTTTGGCGCTGGGCAGGGGCTGTGCCTGCTGTTCAAACAGCTCTGCAGGAGGAAAACTTGGGAAGGGAAGGGTGAGGTAGAGCCCTCAGCAGGTCTGCCTGGCTGCAGGGAAGGTGACCTCCCAGGGACAGCAGCTCAGCAGCTGCAGAGAAAATGGCAAGGTGTGCTTGTGCAGCGTGGGCTGGAAGCAGTTGGAAAGTATGAGGACAAAGCAGGAGAACTTTCCCATTCTAAGGGGCCACTAGCCAAATCCAGAAATGGGATAACAGAATTTGTTTAAGGCTGTGAAGAACTTTGTGCTTAAAATAGTTTATTCAGAAGGTTGATGAAGGGCAAGATGTTGCCTCCTGCCCTCAATGTGAGAGGTGCTGGGAAGGCAGCCCAGAGCTGGCTGCTGCTGCTTTCCATCACTCTAAGAGCATTAAAAAACTGCTGAATGAATTCTTGTTGGTTTATTTATTTATTTATTGAACAGTTAAATTACTTCTGTTTGAAAAGCAAATCCTGGGTTTGTAGAGTTGCCAGGTTTTATAATGGCTTCTAGCAGATGCTGCGTGCCCTGGGCTGAGTTTCAAAGGCCTTTGCACTGAAGGAGTGCAGCTGAGCATGCACAGCCTTGTTTGCTGCCACACAGCACTGCCCTTAGGCAAAGGTGAAGCCAAATATGTTGCATTGACTCCTGTTAAACCTCCCAGCACTGGTGGGTTTTACAGCTGCCTTTTATTTTAAGATAAGTGGAGAAGCGATTTTGGTCCTCTAGAAAAATGAGTAAATTGTAACAGTGGGAGCATCACAGAGAAGTGGAGCACAGCTGCCCAAAAAATGAACCTGGGACCTGCTGTGGCAGGGGACTGGGAGGGCAGCTCTTGAGGAGAGCACAGACTGGTGATCCTGCAAGAAAAAGCCAAATCCTTTTATCACTCCAAAACCACATTGTGTGCTGAAAAGAGAAATTGTCCTGGAAAAAAAAATGTGGCTGTGTTTTGGTTTCAAGTTTACAATCACTGGTAATTTTAGGAAACATGATTTATTTCAGCATTTATTGAAATCAGACCTATTTAGTGAGCCTTCAGATGAGTTGTGGAAGACCTTATTAATCTTAAACCATGGATTTGTTTTTCTGGTGCTTTGTTCTGCCTGCATTTGTCAGCTGTGCCTCCTCTTTCCTGCCTTGGGAGACGCCAGTCCCCTGGAGACAGGGCTCCTTTTAGCCACCCGTGGCTGGGGAGGTCCTTCCTAAATTTCTTAAGGCATTAATCAATCTGCTTTCTGTGAAGCTCATAAAACATTCAATACTGCAGAGAACTCTTGGCTATATATTGATACCTGATGAAATCTGCTGGGTTTCACAAGAAAAGAGTTAATTTTTTATTTTTATGTGGGTAATTATTCCAAGACTGAATGAGCTGTTTGGAATATGTGGAGTATTAGACATATTTGTGTATTCTTTGATTCTGTGATTCCTATAACAGCAGTACTTCTAAGTTACTTGGGAACATCAATAATTAACATATATAAAGTTACAGTAGCACTTTCACACTGATGTATTTTAAGTACATTGGGTAAACTTCATTTATTTTGGCTTTGTTACCAGTGCCTCGTGGTGAGGGAAATGATCATTATTAAACAGATTTTTTTAGTCATGCTGCCAAAGATCTGTGAATGTTCTGATTGTAGATACTTCAGGTTATTTTGGTCATAGGCTCTCGCAAATATACAGTGGGGATGCTGAGAGATTGCTTGCAAAAATAGGATGTTTATTTTGCTCAGAGTTTTGTTTATACTGCTGGAGACACTAAATCATGTCAGCCGCATATATGTACTTGTGTCCTTGAGAAGTTTGGAAATGCTTTAAGTTGTAAAACATGAAACATAGCTTAAAGTAAGTTTTTGTTGGTCCTTAGTTAATCCTGTGTCTCTCAGAGAAGCTGCAGCTGATGAAAGAACAGCAAGATTTCAAACCTGCCAGCATTTCTGAACGATTCCTATCTGCCCTTTCAGCAATGTCATTAGTTTTTAAGTTATTTTCTTGGGTTGGAATTGCTGCTGCCATAATTCAGCTGTGGGATGGCAAAGCACTGAGTTCCTTCTGTCTTTGATGGGCGTGATGCACATTGGTGTTAGTGGTACTTGTGTGTGTGCTGAGAACAGGATCTATCCCAAATGTTCCCTTAGTCACAGGTTCCTTCCCTGGCAGTTTATGTCAGGTATTTTGATCATTGAAAATTCACTGTTTTGAAAATGTAAAGCAATTTCAGGCTTACAAGTCTGTCTTATCACCACAGACCTGCAGTAGAAGAGCAGTAGTGATATAAAGAAGACCAAACTCTCACTGCTAGATTAAATTAAAGCTATTTATTGTGTACTTGCATTCAAGCAGTAGGTGGTTTTAGTTTTTGAAGATCACAGCATCAGGTCTTTAGCAACAGTCTGTGCTGTTTTGAGTTAAATAAAAATGAAATTGTCATATGCAGTGGGGTTGATGCCCTTACCCAAAACCTATACCTCTTATTCCAAAAGAAAAGAATAAAGCAGTAGCAACTCCACAAGGGGAAGAAAACAAAAGGGAGAAAAAGAAAACCCAGGAGATTTAATTCATTAACCTTTTAGCACTGAGGCAGGGAGGAGGGAAGATGTCCTGGAGGTGGTGACCTTCAAACCTCCCTGACAAGAAGCTTCCTTAAAAACATCTTGCAGCTTGGCAGTGCCCTCAAGGTTAACTAACATAAATGATTTAGGATCAAAGGCAACCTAAGTACTAATGTTCTTCTCACTAAATTGCCCTGTTATTTGCTTTTTTCTTTATATATTAAGAATATTGCACTCTGATCTTTTCTGCCAATCTCATCTGTGTTGTGACATGGAGACTATTCAGCTTTGAAGTAGTTCATCACAGGCAAGCATTTCAAAGTCCATATCAGAATCTTTTCAAATCAGCTGTTAATGATACAATTTTTTCCAGAGAGAGATGCTGGTAGCTTGGGTATGAATGGATTGATAGGAATATTGAGGTTGATGTCAATAATTTCTGTATTCCTTTTGTTTGTTTTCCCAAGCTGATCTTTGTGTGGGGGTGTGCTTATATACATGTATTTAATATTATTTGCTGTGGAGTCATGAGTCTGAAAGCCAAGATCAAGTGATATATCCGATGCATCAGTCATAGGAAGCAAAACAAGCACAAAAAAGTGTTGTGCTTTGATGATTCAATAGAATAGCTTTGGGCTTCTTTAATCCTCTCTGAAATGCTTATTGATAGAGAGGTTTTAACTATGTTTTCCTGCTTCAGAGAGAGATTTTTAGTTGGTACAGAGGAAGAAGTAAACAAAGATATCAATATGGATTTTTCAATCTGCATGTCTTGATTATCCTGATCTGTTTGGACAGTTTACTGTGGAAGTGATGACTTTGATGAACTAAGCTGTTTTGGTTTTTGTGGGGAGCAGCTTAAGTGGGTGCAATTTTGAATGAAAATAGTTTGAAAAATATTTGAAAAAATATTAGCAACTTTGATGTTTCAATTCTTGCACTGGTTTTTCTTTTTTTTGCCTCATTTTTTCCATTGGTCAACTGAAATTGTTAGAAGCTGTCCTGGATAATGACAGCTGTCAATGATTGGTCACTTGTTGCAGCACTCTGCACAAATTGGAGGTGCCCAGTGAGTTTTGCTCCTGCTTCCAATATATCTGACAGCTGTGTCCTCATGAGAGGGCACACTGAGCTCCTCTGAAAGCATCTACTCTACATTTTTATAAAATAGAAAATTTCAAGCAGCCAGTGCTATTAAAAGCATTGCATTAAGATATATGCACATCCTCAACAAAGGGTTTTTTCACCTCTTGAGAGCAAGGTGATCTTTTTAAAACCACTTGCTGGTTTCTTGTGCATTATCATTTCATTCATAATCTGCAAAATCCTTTTCTGTACGTAAGGTATCTCAAGGCAGTTTGCAGCACTCTGTCTTCCTCAGTGCTGAACCCTCTTTGAGAAGAAACTATCTTCAGTGTTAAATTTTGCAGTGTTTATTCAAAGCACAAGAAGCCCCTGTTGCTATGTAGGCTGTAATCTCTGTCTTCCAGGAACTAGATAAGACTACATCTTTTCAACTTTGGCACTCTGACAGTGAATTTCCTCATGAACATATTGCCTGTCAACAAAATTTTTTAGCTAAAGTAAAATTGTCTGTAAAGTTACCAGCCTATGCAGAAATATGGCTGTGCATTATTTTTTGTGATGGAGAATGCCTTAAATTGTCGGTTAGGTGTTGCATAGTGTATCCTCATTCTTGTATTTATCAAGAAATAGATGTTACCCTCCCATGATTCCCCAAGTACAGGCCTGAGAGAATTTATATAGAAGAGGTCTGAATAAAATCCTCTGCTGCTGCAAGCAATCTCAGTCTATCATTTCACATTTCAGCTTGTGAAGTGTCTGGGCCTGTCATCTCAAAATGGCACTTTTAATGTACTTTTGTCATTCCTTTATTCTTCTGCTGTTCAGAAGCAGCAAAAGCTGAATGTGATCCTGACTGATGCCTGAACATAGTGTGGTGTTTCCACGAGTGGTAAATTGCTCCCAAACCGTTTCAGTTGTATCTTTTCAAGATAATTTGGCTTAATATTGCATCACAGTGATGTAGATCTGTGTGCTAGGATCTGATTGCTGTCTGCCTTTGGGGGAAAGAGGTCTCCTCCACCTCTCATCTCCCAGATTGCTTTCCTCATTTCTGTTTGCAAGAGCATAATTAAAATGTTCCCTTCATTCAGAAGTAATTTTAAAAGCATCTATTTACATGTTTTATGCAGAGAAAAAACTGCAGGAAGATGAAATATTGCATAAAATGTGGCATCTGGCTGCAAAGAGGTGTCACACAAAAAGCTGTTGCCCTACTTACTTGTTTCATGCTGAAAGTTATAATTACAGCTTTTTTTTTCTGACTGGCGACATGTTAAGTACTCAAAATGTCAGGTCAAAGGTCAGGGGCTAATGATTTAACTAAAAATAACTCTAAAGGTATGGTATATATATATATCTGAGAAAGAATGTGGGTAGTGTCACTTTTGTTTTCTGGGTTTTTTTTTCCTTTGTTTTGGTCATGTAAATTTTGTTTTGTTTTTAGCGCAGCCTGAATATGAAATTTTCATTTGACATAAACAGAGGCTATTCTTTAGACCACTGCTTATACCAAATCATAAAAAATAATTCTCACTACATTTCATACATCATCCAAGGAA
Source organism: Chloebia gouldiae (assembly GCA_003676055.1). NCBI lineage: Eukaryota > Metazoa > Chordata > Aves > Passeriformes > Passeridae > Chloebia > Chloebia gouldiae. The sequence continues at coordinate 6,193,540 of QUSF01000015.1, forward strand.
CTTTGATGCTAGTTTACTTGTTATTTTCCTTTTAAATGTGGTGTTTTTTTTCTTTAAAGTTTTATGTCGTTGAAGAGCTTTGTGCTGGGCTGGACCACTGCACCTCCTGCAGGAGTGAATATCTGCCTGAATTATGGCAGGATGTCCCTAAGTCTTCCCTGGGCTGTGGCAGTAAGAGCTCATCCCCTGCTGCTGGTTGGGTTTGTGCTACGCTGTCCTTTCCCCTTCCAGTGGGATCTCGGGCGTTTTGTTGTGTTTTCCTTTCTCTCTGCCAAGGAGCACAAAGAATAATAAGCTAGAGGATGGCCACTGCAGTGTGTTAAAGCAGAACAATGGATTAATGTACTGGGGCAGACAAGAGCTGCCCTGAGCGTGGATGGGGCACTGGCAAGAGGACACTGGGGCAGAGAGTGAGGGAGCCCTTTGTTTGTCACGCTGGCTGTGGCTGCTGCAGACACAAAGTCCCTGCAGAAGGGACAGCAGCAATGTTTTCAGCTCACACAGAGCAAACTTCTCTAGGCCAGTGTATGCCATGTGTATGTGTCTGTGTACTTAGGCAGGAATGTAATAATGGACCCCTTATTCCTGGGCACAGGAGTTGTGCTAAGCAGAAGAGCAATCTTCATATCTTATGACATGGGGGAAAGAAACTCTGCCTAATTAGCAACAGTGTTCTTAGGGAGAAATTATTTCAAACTCATTTTTTCATTACTGTCTTTGTAAAAGTGGAACTCCTGAGAAGAGATTAAGGACTGCAAAACCAATGTGTGTTTTCCATGCCCCAGACACGTTCTTCAGGAATGTGACAGTTAGGATGAGACACTTTTATTTCCACGTCTTTTCTTGGCAAAAGAGCTTGGTTTTTATTGACTGTCATGTCAGAAGTCCGAGTGAGTTTGCATTCCTTGGTTTTCTGAAAGCTTTTTGTACTTTGGGAACTAAAAAATCTTAACCATCAGAGGATCCATTTCATAGAGCTTCCTCAGTCTTCATCGATTTAATGATATTTAATACATGAAACAGCTGGTGATCTACAAATGAAAAGCTTGTTATGTTGTTGCCCATCTCCTGTGCTAGGCAGTCCCTGCAATCAGACCAGAAGTTTCATATTTTCAAATGACATGGCGTTTTCTTTTTTCTGTTTCAAAGAGCACAGGAGGAAAAAAGAGAATGGTGCCAATCCTATGAAGAAGTGGTTGGTTTTGACTCACTACAGGAACTGTCTGTGGGAGAGGAAAATAGTTTGTTATTAGTTGTCCCATTTAGATGTGCATTTTTAGGCATTTACTTGGATTTCTCCTGCATCCTGCTGCTGCTCTGTTTGAGCAGGAGGATCCATAAAACTCCTGCAGCTTCCTGAACCACGGGCTGTCTCCCACACACCTCTGGCTACCATGAGTGAACTCTGCAAGGGGGAAATGGGGAAGAAACAAGAGTGTTTCTTCTTCATTTTCTGGCTGGAAATCTTTGTTGTTATTCCAAGCCATCCCAGGCACACAGACCTCCCTCAAGATCCTGCAGAGAGGTGTGATGGCCACTGTCACACGAGGTCCATTGAGAGGGAGAGGTGAGCCTTGTGGGCAAGGCTGGCACCTCTGGCTGTGTGTGTGTGACCTGGGCTGGGCTATCAGCTGAACAGTTCTGCTTTCCCTTGGCTTTATAAAACACCTATAAAGCTTTATAAAACACCTATAGTCTTTATTTTAAAAGTTTCAGACTCTGTTAATGTTAATTTCTGTGTTATTTTGTAGTGTGTTGTTTACTTATATAGTTGAGTTTATGCACAGACTTCTCTGTGAGTTGAGAGAAAATTGTTTTAGGACCAAATGGAAATTATTCTTTTTTACAAGAGAAGAAATTTTTTTCACAACAAAGGGACTGTCTTCACTCCAGAGCTGTTATCTCTGTCCTGAATAGGCATGCTTGAATTTTTCAGATTCTGAACAATTCTGGGATAAGCTGGTGACTAGAGCAGAGGGATGAAGGGTTTCTGTGGCTGACTGTGCTGTTGATTTCTCCCTCTGTAAGATGGCATTCATGATCTTTACTAATGACCACTGATAATTTAGTGGAGCACTGTACCTCAGTCTCTGGGTAGAAGCAGTGCAGAAGCATGTAGTGAATAGCAGTAACAGATCCTTTGCCATGGCCAGGTTGCCTAAAGCAGCTCTGCTGGCTGCCTGGACTGTCACAGCAGTGTGTCCATCCTGGAGGAGCATCCTGCTGCAGGCACTCCAGCCAGCCTGTCAGGCTGCTAGCTAACTGCCTTGTGTCTGCCACCTGCACTCACCTTATGCTGTACTGCTAGCATTCATGGTGGAGGGGTTGTTGCCAAGCTGGGAACACAGAAGTGTCTTTGAGAGAGCAGCTGGGAATTAACGTGTGTTTGTGTTTCAGAGATGAGCGGAATCAGTCAATCATTGTCAGTGGGGAGTCTGGAGCTGGAAAGACTGTCTCTGCTAAGTATGCCATGAGGTACTTCGCCACAGTCAGTGGCTCTGCCAGTGAAGCCAATGTTGAGGAGAAGGTCTTGGCCTCCAACCCCATCATGGAGGTAAGAGAGCTGCTGGTCCAAGCCCCACCCTCCAGCTGCAGTCATTACTGGGACAAATATAAGCATTCAACAGAGAGAGCAATGCTTACTTCTTAAAAACATTTATAAATATACATTAAAATGTTGTGTTTAATCCATTACAAGGAGGTGGTTTAGGCATCATTTATAACAGACTGAGAGAAGATGGGAGGTAATGTTTCAATATTATTAACATATTTCACATAAGGTGGTTTTACTGTGATTACTGCTTTTAAGTCTCTTCAGCTTTGTAACTGGTAGTTCCCAGACTGCTGGCCAAATGCAATTGGAGAAGACTGGTTTGGTGTGTATCCAAAGAGGATAAAACTGTTGGCCTTACCCACCAAATATGTACATCACACAGAAGATTGTACTCTGAAAGGAAGTAAAGCAAATGTTAAATTTTAGGAAATAAAATTAGAAAAGAGAGACTGTGGAAACAAAGTTGCATGGGATGCACACCATTCATTTCAGAGTTAAAAACACATCAGAAGACATAACTTTTCTATAATTAGCTCAGACTCGTGTTTCAGTTCTGGAAATTGTTGTAACCAGCTGTAGTCAAGTCCCAAAGCCATTGGCTTTGGAGGGCAGGAGCTGGCAATAGACATTGAGGGGACATGTACAATTCCTCCTGCTTCAGGGTCTCTGTTCTCTGGGAAGCTCAGGAGACACTAATTCTGATACCACAGCCAGGCAGAAAAGATTTCTTAGACTTATCTCATGTCTTTGCCTACACATGTGGATTCAAGTTGTGGCTGAAGTTAAGGAACCTATGTTAAGAAATGATTCATCAGAGAGAAAGTCTTGGGGAAATTTCTGGAGAGAAGTAACTCTGTCCATAGGCACACACTTACTCATGCCTTGGTAACTGTTGGGCATCTCTCTGCAGTGTGAAAGATCATGAGTAAATAGAGTGCATGCAGTGAAATGTGAAATGCAAAATGCTGCCATTGTTTTTTTTCTCAGGTATTTTAAAAAATGAACTGTGTTTTATTCCTCCTTTCCTCCTGGCATGAGGAGTTCATGATACTCAAACTATAGCTGCCCCATCACAGTTGTGTGTGTCTGTCACAAGGTAATTGTGCCTGGTTTGTGGTGCTGTGTGGTGTTTGGAAATTTCTTCTGTGGGGTAAAACAAGCTGTGCTGTGCAGGGCAGTGACTCATCCAAATGCCCAACCATGGGGGGAAGCCAAGGAGGTGAGCCTTGCCTGGAGCTGCAGCTGCCCCGGGGGCTGGGGAGAGCTGTGCCCTGGGCAGCAGCGGCAGCAGTGCAGGTGTGAGCTGCCCCAGGGAACGCCCTGCACTGCTGCAGTGTTGCAGGAAGTGCCAGGCCCCCTCCAGGGCCAGCTGAGCCCCGGCTGTGGCTGGTGGGAGCGGGTGCTGAGCCCCCCCTGCCCTGGCCAGCAGGGCAGTGGCTCCAGCTGTGCTCACATCAGCCTGCCAGTGGCTGCCCTGGGGAGAGGCTCTGTCTGGGCCTGGGTGTCTGCTGCCTGAAATACAAACTCTGCAGTTCCCCTGCACCACTTCTTCTGTTTGGTCTCAAAGCCTAAAGCCAACATCCTGCTCTCAGTCCTTGGGCCCCACCTCTCAGTCAGTGGCCATCAGCTCACCAGTAATTATCTGAATTAACTTCCAAAAGCAAGGAAGTTTAAATTGATTAAAAGAGCTTCCCATCTATACCTTTTTTTCATTCACTTAAAAATCAGTGGGGGTGCTTTATTTTTATTTTCTAGGGATAACAATTTTGTGAATGTGGGTATATCTAAATATGTATTTCAGTTGCTTTAAAGATTATTATAATTGGATGAAAGTTATCCTTTTAACTTCCAGCACTTGAACTTTAAACTAGCTTTAGAGTGAGTGTTGTAAAATTTGATGTTGAGACAGACTCTTATGATAGCATAATTAATGTTTTGAATTCTTCAGTTGATAAATTAGTAGAAATACAAATTAACCCATATATTTTAGGAAGAAAATGAGTACTTCATTTTAGAAACTGGAAACTCCTCATTTGCTAAACTGACTGTAAAATCTTAGGAGCAGAAGGTCATTTAGGTTTTAAATTTCTTTTTGGACAGCCTAAACATCAGAATTTTATGACCTACCATCACATTATCTTAGCCTACTAAATATTCAGTAATGTCAAGAGGTAACTGTACATTTCTAACAACTATTTAAGTGGCCACTTTTGTAGTCAATAACTATATATATGGTTTTCCTATTGCAAATGTGGGAAACAGTAAGTCTTAAAACACATCTTTATATGTAATTTCCTGCCCCTCATTCTTTATTACCCTCTATAGCTATACAAATAGTACAGCATTGTATGTATTCAGGCAAGCAATCTGATAATCCCAGACTTTCTGTTTTTATCAGTAATACCTTTCAAAGGAATAATTGGTTTCTGAAATATTATAGTATTATATTGCTACCACCACCAACAGAGTATATCACAGTACCAATAAGTTTCTTCTTTCAAAAAACACAAGAGTGCAGTTAGAGTACATTCAGTTTGAATGAATTTGATGTTTCTTAGAAGTGCAGAGATGCAGTTTGTTCCTAGATCCTTTCCAGCAGCTGTCCATCTGATGCCCACTTTGACATCTGCTCTGTTGGGTGTACGTGCTGCTGCTGCTCTCGTGGGGTTTCTGACAGGCTAATCCCACTTTCCAGGCTGTACCAGCTGGCACTGACCCATTCACTGGCCTTCTGCTGCAGATTTGGGATACTCAGCAGTGCTGCTTGCTCTCATTTGTTTTTCTCAAGTTGATTTCAGTACACAGTTCCAGTGGATGGCTGCATGGACTGGGAAATTTGGACACGGATGCAGTGATGCACTTAGGGTTTAGTAACACACGCAGTGCCACGTGATGAGGGGCAGTGTGCTGCATCTCAGTTATTCCAAATGCCATTCCTTTTGATACAGACATACCTTTAGGAATTTTTTTAGAATGTGAGTTGCTGTATGATGTCTAAAACATGGTATGATTGAGAAGAGTAAATGCTTTTCTTTGGAGTTCAGCATGTTGTGATTTGCATGCCTTGAATTCTGATGTATCCAGCTGGTATCTGTTGTACCAGGGGTGAGCCCTAACCCTGATGAGGTAAGGCAGAATTCACCATGTAGAATCCACAGTCATTATTTGCCCTGGGCATGCCAGGACATGTAATATAGAGGAAATGCACAAGGTATTGTTTGTTGTAATAGTAATGATAAATGTAAGAGTGATAGTAATGATAAACTGTTAGCCAGGCAGAACGGAGTGGGCTGTGGGTTTATAATAGGTAGACTTTCAAAAGTTGCAAGTACTATAGGTATGTGTGTACACCTACACATACAAATATATCCAGGTGAAATAATTCTTACAGTTTTACTAAGTCCTTGAAAGAAATCTGTGTGTATGTGAGCTTTCCACTAGACTCTTTATCTCCTTTTGAAAGACTTCAAGGAACAATAAAGGATTTTTAGCTGTAAAATTAGACTATGTGGAAGTGAATTGCTAGCTGAATATCAGCTCCCAGTCTTACATTAATGAAATAACTGCATTTTGATGTAGCCTGTTGAGGCAGAGACTGTTCTTCATTAGGTTTTTGATTATTTTTAAACCAGGACAAAATTGTTGTTAAGTGCTTATGGGCCATGTAGATGATTAAATAGACATGATGATTTCTACAAGCTGTTTAACCTTTACAATATTCCCTTTTTTCAGTCTATTGGAAATGCCAAAACTACCAGGAATGACAACAGCAGTCGCTTTGGTAAATACATTGAAATTGGTTTTGATAAGAGGTATCGAATCATTGGTGCTAACATGAGAACTTACCTCTTGGAAAAATCAAGAGTGGTGTTTCAGGTAAATCTCTTAATTTTGTGATGTCTTACTTGAGCCAATCCAGTGTCCCACACTTCCTCTCCATTTTTTGCCTGCCTTATCGTCTAGAGCGCAGTAAAAATCGATTTGTCCTTGACTGGCTGCCTAAAGATATAAAAATAATAATTACAGTTGGTACTATGTGGGTATGTTACATGAAGAGGTGTTGTATATTTTAGAAGTAAGAGACAGTTATAGCACATGGTTTAGCTGGAAGGGAGTATTTTTCATTTCTTTTGGGTTTGAAGGTATGGAATTTGGAGTGCTTAAGTTCAGAATTACAGTGTAGGTCATAAGTCATTACCTTCTGAGCTGTGTTTGTCCTTAATTTTAAAATTCAAGCTTTGCTTTGGCAAGGAAGATACTTCCTTTACCACATTGTTATAAAGGCTGAGGCAAATAGTGTTAGTTATTTTTGGAAAATGAAAACCTTCTGAGTGTGATCATTTCACTCACCTACAGAATGCTGATATATAATTAATAGTAATCTACAGTTTGAAGAGTGAAATCATACTTTTTTTTTTAATGAAAACGTCTGCATGTTTCTTGCTGTTGAAAATGGATTAAATTAACCAAGAAGGAAGAGAAAGATGCTGATTTATCATCCTTTTTTCCATATGGCTTCTGTGCTCTTAATGTATTGCTAGAGAAAGCATTATACATAGTAATTCAATTCTGCTTATGGTTGTTTCTGCCACTTGTTAAGTGGTGAAAAATAACATATTCCTTTCTTTTTAAAGGCAGAAGAGGAGAGAAATTACCACATCTTTTACCAGCTTTGTGCCTCTGCAGCACTGCCCGAGTTTAAAACTCTACGATTAGGTAAGACATTGACATTTGTTGTGTTGTGTGATTGTAGGGACAGCAGCATCTGAACTTTTTGAGCCAGAGAACCAAAAAAAGCATTGCTGGCTTTTAAATTCTAAGCTTCTAAACCTTTAAGTACTAAAATGTATTGAGAATAACTAAAATGATAGACCTTGGACTTTGTGGTTTTCTGATAGAACAAAAGTAACAGATTTATTTATTCAGCAGAGTCTAATACACTGCAGTTGTAATCAGTAGGACTTAGTATGTCCTAGAGGTTAAATTCTTTTCTCTTAGTTCTTTAAAACATTTTTTTCCATTGTTCCAGCTACTAGAGAATCGTATCCTTTCTGGTACAAGCATCTGAAAAGCTTATTTTGCATCTGCATACTTGGTCTGTTAGCAACAATTGCTTTACAACCACTGCTAACCTGGTGATCAAAAAGCAGATGAAGGAATCTTTTCTTTTATCAAATTAAAATGTTGATAGAAGAAAGGTTTCTCATTTGACAGGAGTTGGTGCTTTGTGAAAGAAAAGCATGATGATGACCTTAGACAATCAAGTCATCATTTTAAAAATTCAATATAAATTGCAGTGCTTCAGTACATTTTTAAAAGTCAGTTTCATAGTAGGAAAACTGCACAGCCTGTGCTGGTTTCTGAAATACTGTTCTGGTTTTAGAGTGCTTCTCTGCTCTTCTGCACCACCCTGGCACATTTAGGATTCACATCTGCTAACACAGGAAAGAAAGGAACTGATGTAATTTTAACTGAAGAAGCCATTTAGCAAACTTCTCTTTCAGCATTCTTGGAACCTTAGCTGATCAGAAGAAAAGGAGTCTGTTAGTGCAGCTGGGAGCATGGCCAGTGAAACCACAGGAATTAACACAGGAGAGCTGCTGGTCTCCCAGTGGAGCTCAGTGCTGTCCCAGAGCAGTGTGAAGCTCTCTCTTCTCCAACCTTGACTTCTCAGCCTGAATCACAGATACACAAAAGGCCGAGCCAGGTCATAAATTAGAGAAGAGAAGAAAATGGGCAAAATATAATATCCTGATGTAGTAATAGCATAGTATTATCTATCACATAATTCCAAAGTTCTGCTGCTCTCAACTCTGTGGCTACTGTGTAGGTGGTTGGTTCAGGCTTGGTTCAATGCTTCCAAAGTGATTATTCCACAATTGTGGAAGTCTGAACCAAGGTTAAGTAGAGAATATGCTTGAGGACCCACTGTGGGAACCAAGTAGCTTAAAGAATACTTACTTGCACAGTTAAATCTTGAAAAAAATGCTCTTTAGAATAAGTGGGTCTTATGAGCCAGAAGGTGAAAATATACATATGTTAGATTATGGATTCTGCCAAGAGCAACTTAATCATGACACAGCTTTACATATGTGCTGTGAATTTCTGCATCAGTGTGTGTAAAATAGATTTTTTAATATTACAGGGAATGCAAATTACTTTCACTATACGAAGCAAGGTGGAAGCCCTGTGATTGATGGTGTCGATGATGCTAAGGAAATGGTGAACACCAGGCAGGCCTGCACTTTGCTAGGTAATTGGTAAATCACAGTCATATCCTAAATCTGATACACTATCAAGTATTTTCTATATTATTTGTGTATATTTTTTCATACTCTATTGTGTTTAAAACCAGAAGAGCTTGATAAACTTTGGGACTGAAATACTTGTATTGCATGAAGAAGATATTTAGATTTATAATTCTACTACGATTTAAGAGGAGTGCACATTATGTGAACATAAATGGTGGGTTCCCTTGGTGTAACATATACGGTGCTCGAGGTCACTGACAAAGCACTTTGAAACAGCAAATTAAATGATTCATTTTAATGGATTTTTGTTTCATCTGGTTGTAAAATGTTTTTGATAGAAGTGGAGCCAATTAGTACTGTCAAATGTCAGAGTCACACACAGCAGTCACTATTCTCTCCTTAACAATTTTTTTCATCCTGCAGCTCTCCCCATTCAAAACATTTTATTCATCCTTTTCCAGGAATTAGTGATTCCTACCAGATGGGAATTTTTCGAATCCTTGCTGGCATCCTTCACTTGGGCAACGTGGAGTTTGCATCTCGGGATTCTGACAGCTGCACTGTTCCTGTGAGTGTCAGGGCATGGTTTGCATTCTGACAGGTCTGCCTTCTGCTTGTTTGCAGGGACCTCTTCTGAAAAAGAAATAGAAATGGGTTTATTTCTAATTTGCTAACATTTTCACAGTTTTTTGCAGATAGATTCAACTCTTCTCAGTTCAGAGGCTTTAGACAGTACTCTCTGTATTATAACATTAGTATACAATTATAGCTGTAATTGATCTGTCCTAGAAAAGTCTAGTAGGCAGGCTAGCTTTGAAGTCCTGAGCAGGTGTCTATATCTTTATATTCCTGCTTGAATATCTTCCCTGCACATAGTAAATGCTTTGCCAGATGCCAGATTTGCCAGGGTTTTTTTGACATGGAGTGCCAGAATGCCCTAAATAATTGCAAAATAAATGCTTTGCAAAGTCCTCTGTGATGCTTAGTTTAGTCATGACCATAGGATATACAGATTTGATTTGACTCATCTAAGTGTCGTGGTTTTATCAGTTCTTTTTTGCCTTGGAGATCAGCAACAGGGACTGAATAGTCTGATCTGAAAAACCCTCCTCATTGGGGAGGGCCCAGGCTTCTTGCCCATATTCTGGAGATGAGAGACAAAACAGTTCTGGCTGGTCTCTTGTTTGAATTCAGAGTGACCAGTTTCTCCTTCTGCCTCTCTGAATGTCTGCTGCTGGCCTGCACAGCCTTCAACTTTAGCAACAATAAAGTTGCAATAGTAGCAATATTTCCAGAGTTTTTTCTTTTCTCACTGTCAGTTCCTTTCTCAGGAATCTGCAGTGGCAGTTTCTGGAGCTGAGACAGCAGGTCCTTCATGGGGCTGGAGGTGATTGCTGTTCCTGCCCTGACACCACATGCCCGTGGGGTCTCACAGCTGCTTTGGAACCACAGCAGTAGTTGGGCTCCTTGGTGTCTTATAAAGGTTTTCACTACAAAGAAAGCTCATTTAATGATAACAGGTAGAAAGCTGGTAAGCCCCAGGTCATGAGGAGCTTGTCTGTGTTGTGATGAGTATCTCCACTGCAGGAATCCCACTGGCTGAGCTGGTAAAAAGCTGCAGATTCCTGTGCAGCCCTGTCCTGGCCAGCAGCTGGCAGGCAGTGGTGAATGTGTGCTCAGGGGCACCATTACCTGGGCTGTGCTGTTCTCTGGCAGTACCATGGCAGCACAGAGCTCTGGCCATGCACGCTGCTCTGCTGGGAGGCACTGCTGTGATGGAGCAGTGGTGCTGCAGAGTGTTTAGCAAAGGGCTCCCTATGCTGCTGTGGCAATAAATCAGTTTGTTTAATGTCAGCTTGAGCAACCCTAATGTGACACTCTTTTGTGCAGTATTCCTAAGTATTATTACTTTATTATTGTCTTCCAAGCCAGTAAAACATGCTCAGTTAATTGGATTTTGGAGGTGTAGCTGCATGGGGCCTGTATGCTGTAAGAACTAGAAAAAGCCCCAGAGAAGTCACAAGAAATATTTAAAGCTGATGTATCCTGAAGCTGTAGGACATGTGGTGACAGTCCTCTGCCATCTGTCCTTGTCAAGACAGCACTTGTCAGTGTGCTGCTGAGCCACCGGGTGCAATGGGAGCGTGTTGAGGAAGTGCTGTTAGGGGAGCTCCTGAGGAGGAAAGACCTGTCTGTCCTCCTTGATTTCTAGTGATCAGTTTGCATGTTAGTCACTAAGTGTGTTATCTTATTGAGTGGTAAATGCACTGCACTGATCTTTGTGCAGAAACCTGATACGCCCATCTCAACATACAAGCCTCGCTGGCTGATTTTACCCAGTTAAACAAAGTTCAGGTTTTTTCTCTTGTACAGTTCAAATTGAGAACTAGAGAACATCATTAGTGTGCTGCAATCTCCAGAATTCTGTTTGTCTCCAGAATTCACTGAGAAAATACTTTGTTAAGTACTGAGACCAGGACACTGAAGCCCTTCCACACTTGTTTCTTGGCTGTGTTTCCTCGTTGCCCATCACTCCCTGCCACAGCTGTGTGTGAGTGGTCAAGAGCCCCACGCAGGAGCTCTGTCCATTTGGCTGAGACAGGTGTAAGAATTCAAAATACCAAGTCCACCAGAGAAACCAGATGATACATTTTTCTGCAGGTTGCAAGTTCCCTGTGTGTGAAGCCTTTTGGTGAACAGAAGTACAGTACCATAAATGCCTTTGAGAAAGATTGTTCACTAATTCACTTCAGCAATGTGCATGTGCTAAGTGGGCAGGGAACTTGCTACATTTTGAAGGAGGAAGAGCTGAAGAAGCTGCTGTTGCTTCTTATTGTAGGATCACTGCAGACAGGCAGTTCTGTTGGCATGATTGTGTATTTGCTATGGCTAATATTGTTTCAATATCTAACGAGCCTGTTTTTATTAGCCCAAGCATGAGCCCCTCACCATCTTCTGTGACCTCATGGGAGTGGAGTATGAGGAGATGGCCCACTGGCTTTGCCATAGGAAGCTCGCTACTGCCACTGAAACTTATATCAAGCCAATTTCCAAACTGCACGCCATCAATGCCAGAGATGCACTTGCCAAACATATCTATGCTAACCTCTTTAACTGGATTGTAGATCATGTGAACAAAGCCCTTCATGCCACTGTAAAACAGCATTCTTTCATCGGAGTGTTGGACATCTATGGGTGAGTTTTTGTCAGAGATATGACACTCTTACATAATTATCTGACTGCAAAGCATCCTTGTCTTTATCATATAGCACTGTACAAAAAAACCCCAAACCTCAGCAGCTGCTTATGCCAGCTGAAGGAAGTAGGTGTTTAGTTTTGACACACTAAGATCTTTGTCATGTCTTCAAGGTTTTTAGTAGGATTTCAGATTTTTGCTGTTGGTGGTTTATTTATCTGTTGCATTTTGGAAAATTACAAGGCAATTTTCATGTCAGTTCTTCCAAGGTGGCACTTACAGAGAGGACAAAGATAACTAATGAGCTCTCCAGGAACATCAGTCCCTTCCCTGAGTTCCTCATCCCTGCCTAGAGAGGAGCATCACTAAACTGCCTATGTAGTGCAATTTGCCATTTCCCTGTGTGTTTTCTTGCTTGAGCCATGTTATTTGTGACTGAAATAATTCAAGGAATTTAACTGGAGGGAGGGAATTTAAAATTTTGGGGTAATTTTGCCTTTTTATTTTAGTATACTACTAATTTTGAGTATATGCATATTTTAGATTTGAAACATTCGAAATCAACAGCTTTGAACAGTTCTGTATCAACTATGCCAATGAAAAACTGCAGCAGCAGTTCAATATGGTAAGTAGGAAGTGACTGGCATTTCCTCTTCCCTTTCCCCTCATCCAAGTCCATTCTGCTAATTGGGTCCCCAGTGGTTAGGATGAATTCCTTCAGTCTATTAAGCAGCTGTCCTGGCCGTGGGCTTTGAGGGATGGGGAAAGATCGACTATCTCCTAGAAATAGATTTGATGACTAACTGCTGCTCTGGGACTATTTGAAATTCCGATCACAGTAACAATTATAAGGCAGAAGCAGTGCTTGGCAATTAAGGCCCTGAGATTGCCAGTCAGTGGGAGCAGTGTGTGGATGAAGTCTGAGTTAGTGGTGTGTCCATAAGCTCTGGGAGCCCCTGGCTGGGCAGAGGAGAGCACGGCTTTGCTGCTGGGGCTTCGCCACCCGCGCTTCCTCCTCAGTGTTATTTTTTGAGGCTCTTTGGCTGCGTGCTGGAGGTGATGAATGACGTGTGGCAGAAGGCGGCTCTTCCCCCTCCTCCGGAGAGATCACGATTCTCTCCTCAGCCTTGGTGACGTTTGCAATTACATCTCTTACCTGCATAATGATGAGGCGAGTTATTTCTGCCAGGTCTGTTGCTAGGCTCTGCCGCAGCACCGGGGTAGCTCTGAATTCTCGTTGTGATCCCACCTCTGTGGCAGTGTGTGCTTGCAGGGCCAGATCCCCTGTGCCATGGTTCATCCCGGTGTGTCAGGGAGTAAGCAGGGTGCTGGAGCAGAGGCTGGGCTTTCCAGCCCTGGCATGCCCTTTCCGTGTGGGTAGTGCCATGGCTGGCTTCAGCTCCGAGTGGGATGTCGTAACTGCTAGGCACAGGGTCTTGGAGTTTCTCAGCTTGCAGCAAGATGCAGTTGCTGTAAGAGCTGTAATGGTTCTCTTCCTCAGTGAAGATAACCGTGCTCCTGTTCTCTTCCCTCTCGTGCCATTGCTGTAAGCACCTGCCTCATGAAGGAGGGGGTGACTGGGCTGCTGTGTTGGTGTCCTGCCAAGCTACCAAACCCGGTGCTGGTGAACACGGACCTGTTGGGCTGCAGGCACACAGGGTGGAGGTTGCTTTGAATTAAAGCCTTATGGCTGGTGGCAGCCAGCAAACATTCATGTGCTGCCTGGAGCAGCCTGAGCCTGGCTGGGCAGAGGCCTCTTGGGAACTACCCGACCACCCTGCCCTGCCTGGTGCCCACCATCCGCAGGGAAAATCGGGTCTGAAGGCATTTTTCACCACCTAATTGCTGGTTCCTTCACAGTGAAAAAACGAGTTTCTGTTTCCTTTGAGATCTTGGGTTGGATAGGACTTGCCAGCAGAATGCTGCCAGGGCTTTGCTGCCAGGTGCAGGGTGGGAATGGCTCCCATGGGCGCGGTTCGGGAGCGCAGTGCTGGGGAGGATGGTGTTAAGCTAATGAAATAAAGGGATAAACAGCTTTGTCAGGGTAGTTTTCTGCTGCCTGGCAGGTGCGTGCTGGGGAGCTCTGAGATATCTGTGGGCTGTGCACTGAGCTTGGGGCAGCTGGGGCTGGCACCCCAATTTAGGGGTTGTGGCACCCCCAGACCCTGCCCGTGCTGGTTGGGGCACTCCCTGCACACATCCACTTGCCACAGCAGCATTAAGTGTGCAGAAAAATGTCAGTGGGGGATGAAACATCATCAAAAACAACTAGAGTCAGCAGTCTTTCTGGTTTTTCAAAGTGCTTCTTCTATTAAGACCACAGTTTGCCTGTTTAATATCTTATTCTGTTTTTCCTGAAGTTTTAATTAATCTCTTACACACATTTCATTAAAGCTGTGCAGGTTGTTTATGGTAATATTTTGGAATAAATATACAACTACACAGTTACTGATCTTTGTACCAGATAAATCTGTCAGAATTTTTCTTAAAGGATTTCTAGTGCTGATGCTCCTTCAGCTTTTGCTGAAGAGTAAATTTTAATGCAGTGCGTCATGTTAGAAAAAAAATCAGCAGCCATTTAAGAGGAAATAGAGCTCTGTTCTTTTACAAGGAAACACAAAATTATTTATAGTGAAGCTTTGCTTGAAATAGAGCAGTATTCATAATTTCCAAATCATAAAAGTATGGCACATCCCACTTTATAGGTTGCTTTATAGGTTCCGGCACTGTGAAGGTTTTCTGGGTTTTGTATTGGTTTTTTGTAAGAGAAAAGAGCTTACAGTAATTGTGGGACAATATACTAGACAGATAGGTTGTTTGCAGAGAATATGGAATGCTTTAATTTGGACTGTTGTTTTTAGGCCAGGAAAAAAAGGTTATTTTTCATTTATTTTTCATACAATTGTTAAAGAGTTTATTAAGTAGAACTAGTGTGTCACTTGACAGGCTGGATTAATGGGCCAAGATGAATCCAATTGAGACTTCAATATATTTATTCTGCATTTCATTTCACAGAAAACTGTTTTCCTTTTGCCCTGCAGCATGTCTTTAAGCTGGAACAAGAAGAATATATGAAGGAACAAATACCATGGACCTTGATTGATTTCTACGACAATCAGCCTTGCATCAACCTCATAGAGGCCAAAATGGGAGTTTTGGATCTGTTGGATGAGGAGTGCAAGGTGTGTGTTCAAGGGCTTTCACACAGAAAGAGGTCATCAGCTGTCCTGCTCCTGGGCCTCACAGGGAAAAGTCATCTGCAGACACTTGTCATTTTGACACTGCTGCTGCAAGAATTTTGAAAGTATACAAACAGAATTGGCAATTACAGGAGGAGAAAAAATGGTTTTCTAATGAAACCCCCCCCCCTTCCCCTCCATCATGTATCTGTAGCTGTTCCTGGGTCTCTGATCAACTTTGTTTGGACTTGGACAGTTTTCTCTTCCCTGAGGAGTGCATTCTTTGGTCCTGTAAGATTTCCCCAGATTGCCTCTTGCTTAGTGTTTCACCCTTTGTCTTTTGTCTTGGTTTATTTTATGCCAAGCCATGTATGGGGTATGGCTCAGAGTGTATCTGCCTAAGTGGAAACCCAACTTGGGGCTCTTATTTATCACAAAGCATCACAAGAAATCTCTAATGGGGGTGGATGAGTTCTGCTCAGTCTGGCAATGTGCCTTTGGGATCCCTGCCTTCAGGTGTGTGACACTGGAGGCGTTGTTGGTGTCAGGTGTGTCCCAGCAGCTGCACTTGCTGCTGGTGCCCAGTACTGTGGAACTGGCAAGCACACAGCTGGTTACTGTGTCCTTGCTTCTGGCAGTGCTGGGAATGCGAGGAGCTGGAATGTGAAAGCAAATCATCTAATGTTTCCCCTATTTTCTTAGATGCTTTTGCTACTGAAAAGTTCTCAAGACATTTTAAGTGTATTCTGTATTCTTTTCCATAGATGCCAAAAGGCTCAGATGACTCCTGGGCCCAAAAACTATACAATACTCATTTGAATAAGTGTGCTCTCTTTGAAAAACCACGGATGTCAAATAAGGCCTTTATCATCAAGCACTTTGCTGACAAGGTAAGGACTTTCCTGCAGTCCTGATTTCCTGCTGGTGTGTGGGAGGGCATCCTGGGGCTGCTGCAGGCAGAGACTGGGCAGTGACATCCCTGGCTCTACTCGGCTCTTGCTGCCTCAACACTGATCAGGAGGAGAAGATGGACTGGCAGCTGTGCAGAGCCAGGGACACACAGGAGCTCCTGGCTCCATCGCTGTGACCACTGACCATCCTTTTCTCAGCCATGGAAGCTCAGTGCATTTGCAGCTCTCAGCATTACTGTATCAATTCCAGTTATGCAACAGAATTGCACAAAAAAGGAAATCCTGTACCCCACTCCTTTTAGCTGAAGAGCAGCAATGAATTAATGCCGTTTTTGCTGCCATCTCGATGTGTAAAGAGGAGAGAGGCTAACACAGCCTTTTCTATTGCTGGAGCAGTGTGTGCTGCTCCCACCCTCGCCTCGGCTGTGCAGGGAACAGCTATTTCTAGGAAGCTGGCTCAGGGGTGTCTCAGTGCAGTGCATGTCGTGCTCAGCTCCCAGTGCCCCTCAAACTGAGCCACACCTCAGGTTAAAACAAAAAAATTAATAATCCCCTTTAATACAATTGTCCTGTTATATGGAAAAGCTGCCTGAGAATATTATCAGCTTTGTCAAAAAAGATTTCAAGAAGCTCTCAAATTCTTACCAGTAGGTCTGCACATGCTGACATGGGGATTGGAGGCCTTTATCTGCCTTCACTAGGTTTCTCCCAGGCTCTTGAATTTTGTGGAAGAAGGGTCCTGTTCTTTTTGCATCTAGTGTTACCTTAATGAAAGCACCAAGAGCGTCTCTGTAACTGTTTTGGATCATGAGTTCTGTTCTATTTTGTGGATGAGAGAACAAGAAGGAATTATTTAATATTTCATAATCTGTTCATTAGGCTAAACTTTGGTATTGAAAGCAAGGCTTTCCTCTGTCTAGTCTGTGAGCAGCAAGGGCCAAGGAAAGCAGAAGGGAGCTCCAAGCAGGTACTAGCAAAGCTCTGAGCCCTTCTCTGCTATCTGTGCTAAGGTTTTTATGTTTTCTGTGTGCTTATGTGAATGTACACAGACATCTTGGAGGAAAAATAAAGCCACAGCTGGCGGGTCAGTGATCTGTGCTGACGTTGTCCTCCCGGGCAAGGCAGGGATGCTGCTGCCCTCTCCTGGCATGGCCTCCCGCAGGAAGAGCATGGATGGTGGCCCAGGTGGTGCTCAGAGTGGGCTTCCAGCTTCCAGAAACCCTGGGGACATCCCCTGTCCTCTTCCCTCTAGGAATTCCTTGAAATGTTTTGCAGCTCAGGGTATGTTGTCATTGTGCAAGCACTGATAAATGGACTTTTGATAATAGTTTTGGTTTTCTTTCAGCCTTGAATTAGGACAGTGAAATAAATGGTAGGTTTTTATCTGACACTGGCTGTTCTTTGGTCCCAGAAATGCTGTAGCCCTGTGACAGAGACTTATTATATATTGTCACAACATTCAGACATTTTATTTCTTCTGGTAGAGTTAGTCCTTTGGAGCACAAATGAGCCATTTCCACAGTAACCTGCAGGCAGATGTACTTAGTGCCTCTCAGCTAATGAGATGAGAGATACTTTATTCCCAGTTGCATCTGGGTTTCAGACAGCTCTGCAGCCCTGATGAGTTCAGTGAAGGAGATGCTCAGCACACACTTTGATTCTTCACCCTTACAGTAACCATTCCGTCATGCTGCCTTGCCACAGCATCTCTCAGCAGTGAAATATGGCTGGTATAATGCAATAGCTGTACTCCTCTCTCTGTTTTAATGTTCTACGTTTGACTGGAAAGCATTCTCTTTGAGGAAAATCTATATTTAACAAAGATGCACTTGGGAGCTGATATATTCAGTATGTAAAAGAATTATATTTTAAATGTGAATGTTATAGCTGGTGAATTCTATGAAAATTATTATTATTTATTACTTCTAATATTTTTCTCTTGTAAAATGATGGCTTTCAGGTGGAATATCAATGTGAAGGCTTTTTGGAAAAGAATAAAGACACAGTTTATGAAGAGCAAATTAGGGTTCTAAAATCAAGTAAGGTTAGTATAAGGATTTTTTTTTCTTCTTTTGCAGTTAAGAGTCCTTGAATTAAGGGTCACAGAAAACTTCTTACAAACCTAGGAAATATTTCTCCCTTAGTATCAGATCAACTGAAATTGAACATAGTTTGTGTTTTACTTAGTGGTCTGCATTAATTTAGAAAGTCCTATATCCTAACTTATTTCCATGTAAGATCAGTCTATTTTGCCACTA
Organism: Chloebia gouldiae; assembly: GCA_003676055.1. Taxonomy (NCBI): domain Eukaryota; kingdom Metazoa; phylum Chordata; class Aves; order Passeriformes; family Passeridae; genus Chloebia; species Chloebia gouldiae. Next base: position 6,211,889 of record QUSF01000015.1, read on the forward strand.
ATTTCACTGTTTGTGGGTCAGTGTTATTGTTGTTTTGAGGGTTCTTTTGTTGGATTTGGGTTTTTGAGTGGGAGAAAGGGGATTTGGGGGGATTCTTTTTCACAAAACGTAGCTATATTTTCTGTAGAGGTGTCAATGACTTCTAATATACTGTAGTGGTATAAGAAGGCTTAGCAGATAAGTCCTTAATTTTATAACCTGAAAACAGAAGCTCATTGTTTTTGGCATGAGCAGAAAATTTCTGAGGGAGAGACAAGTTCAAAATGAGAGAGGAATAAAATATATAGACTGTAAGAACACAAACCAGAACTTACAGTCTTGTATGAAAGAAAGATAACTTCTGAATTGGAAAATACTGCATGAAGGAATATTATAGAACAGGCCTTCAGTGGCATCATCTGTGTTTGGTAATGGCAGAAATGCTGGTTGTGCTCTCAGAAATGTGAAGGCAATTAACTTGACATTGCACAGTGGTGGCTGTTGGGAATTTGCTAGCTCTAATGGCCCAGGAAGCTGGGTATCAAGGACAGGCTATTTAAAATTGTGCTATTCTATCAGGAAAACCAACGTTTTTCACTTCTGTTTCTATTCTGAGCAGATAATATGAAGCTAAATGATTAAAACACGTGGTATAGTGAAACACCACAGCAGACTTTCCTTTGGGAGAAATATTGAAGTGGTTTAAGTGAAGACAGTTTCTGGGGGTGAAGGGGGGAGGCAGGTGTCACCTTTGGGGAGCTGGCAGAGGCCAGCCAGCCACTCTGTGCAGGACAGAGGGACAGGGATGCTCCATGGGGTGTCAGCCAGTGGCTGAGGGACAGACAGAGGGGACAGAGCTGCTGTAAGAGCCTGACAGCAGCTTGGACAGGCTCGGTGTAGCTTGAGGCAGTTCAGTCTAAACACTAAAAAACAACATGGTTTTACTCCGTGGTAAATTTTGCCAAAACCATTGTAAAGAATGTTTTGGTTTTTTTTTTCATCAGTGCCTCTTTGTTAGTAATTGTAGTAGAACTGCATTTCTGATGTTTATTTTATTTTGTTGATGGTGATGTTTTCTGGGTTTGCTGTGCACATCCAACAGAAGGTAATTCTAAATTGAATGCATCATCTGTCATCCTGCCCATGCCCACTCTCACATACAGCTTGGATGCTTCTTTGCTCTCCAAAGTGCATGACACACTATGCTCTTGTCACTATTTATTTTGGCCTTCTCTGTAAATCCACCCACAGAACCTCTGTGAGCTTCAGTTCAGTTTCCATGCATGTATCATGAAAGCAATACAACAACCCTGGGCTTTTATGCTTGCTACTGGCATGGTTGTTAAAATTTTCTGTTGTGGCTCTGTATTGAAAGAAATTATCTGTAAGATTGTTAGCAGCATGTGTGTTAAGTTGCCTGGAAAAATACAGGGAAGAAATGCTTCCTTGCTTGTATTTTATAATGTGAATTATCTACCCTTTGATCAGTGTTTTCCCTCTCTTTGAAGACTCTTTGTGTTCTGCAAAACAAAGAAAATTGATGAGATACTAAAACCTAAAACCAAGCAGGAGTAGTTTGGATCATTGCAGCACTGCTCCACTATTGCTGACCTGTACTGAAGAGGCCAGACATTGTTCCTTTCTTCTACTTGGAGTAACTGGGCAGTGTCTATGAAAATAGTGCCTTTGAGATGCACTTGCCCATTTTTACAGGCAGATTTTCCCAGGGCTGGAGAAAGAGAATGAAACTTAGATATGGACAGCTTAGAAGAGCTCATCCATCTGCAGTGGAAACAATGGGGACCCTGTTCCTACCCCCACCTCTGGTGCGTGGGAGCATCAGGAGCTTCAGAAAATCATTTTACATTCAAATAAGTTTCTGTGCAAGCTGAAAACACCTGTCTCTGTAGCTCAGCTGCCTGTGCACACCAACTCACTGTGTCATGGGCAGCTGACAAGGAGGTGGTACCCCAAACATCTCCAGCTCTGTGTTGAGTCAGTGGCAGGAGAAGAGTAAATCACCCGCAGGAAATGTCCTTTTTCCACCAGCTCAGGTGAGATAAATCCAAGCTGTGATAATCCTTTTTAAGTTCAGGAATTTAGGGTACCTTTGTAGCATCCTTAGTCATTTTGTTGTACTGGAGTGCTGTGCTGGGTGCTACTGGGGAACATTTGATGCCCTTTTCTAGCCTGTCTGGCACAACCACAAGGCACAGGTACCATTTTGTTCTGAACTGTGTTCCATTGGTTATTGTGTTTGCTCACCAGGTTTTATAAGACAGAAACAATTTTTTAATTTTTTAGGTTGTACTTGGCCCAAGCACTTTCTAGTACTGAAAAATGAATGTTCCTCTCTCTTGGGGAAAATGCACAGATGCTAGGTATAAAATTATTCATGGACCGGTAGAGAGGTTCAGATTCTCTTACTCTCACAATGATTCTGAAGAGCTGTAGTTGTCAGTAGAAAGACCTGGTGGTGTTATTTTTACTTATAAGTTACTTCAAAGCAGCTGTTATATATCAGTATATTTTGTAGCCATTAAAGAAAGGGAAGCAGAATTCCTGTGTGGTATTTGGAAGGTTGTTTCAAATTTTTCTTCCACTCCCACTGGCAGGGAGTAGATCTCAGATAAATTTGGCTAGTGAGGTTTTTTTTCAGTTGATGGTTCCTCTTTTAAGCTGATTATTTCAATTTGGAGTGATAAAGCAGGATTCATCTTTGCTGCCTGCTGCTTTATTCAGTGTCCCAGATACCTCTCAACCACAAAGGAGACTGATGCACCATTGGAATATGAGAGGATCCTGTCGTTTCCTTCTTAGATCAAAGCAGCTGTTTATAATTGCAATTGGTACTTATGAAACTGCTGTTGGTATCTAACAGTTTCACATGGCTGTTGTTGGCTATATGAAAAAACAACCCAGAATTTTTTCTTGATTAGGAGACTCACTGATCAAACCCACAAAAGTTTTGGTATTAAATCATGGCCCACTCATTATATCACTTAGCTTGTCTGCTTTTTGCATTTGTCCCCTGTGAAGTTCAACAAAAATGCAGTTCTTACAAAAGCTGAGCGTGGAATTTAACCTTAAGCACAAACAGGTGCAATTGCTTGCTGGGTTCTTACTCTCTGTGTATTTTTTATGCTGTCACACCAGTTTAAGCTGCTGCCAGAGTTATTCCAGGATGAGGAGAAGGTCCTCAGTCCCACATCAGCAACGCCTTCGGGGCGTGTGCCTCTGTCTCGATTGCCTGTCAAACCTGCCAAGGCCAGGCCAGGGCAAGCCAGCAAGGAGCATAAGAAAACTGTGGGACATCAGGTGAGTTTGAAGATGCAGCTCTATTACATAATGTCTCCCTTAACCTCCTGTCTCATAGGTCTCAAGGTGTGCTGGTGGCTCATGGGATCCCTTGTGATTTTGAGAGAGGTGCAGCTTATTTACAGCTTGGTGCAAATAGTCCCTAATAACTGAGGCACTGTGGGGAACAGTTTGAGGCAGCCCATTTTTTATTATGGTGCCAAACCCCAAAACGATGCTTTTCAAAAGAAACTTAATGTGGGTGCTGAGAAGTTTTGAAAATCTTAAATTGGGTTTTTTGGATCATGTACCACTTTGTGTGATTCAAATCCAAAGTGGGGTTCAATCCCCAGAAAATTTGGTTCTAGTTATCAGTGGCCAAACATAAAATATCCGCATATCTTTGCCATTGTGCAAATCACATCTGTTTTCTGAGGTTATCTCAAAGATGACTAAGCTTGTTGAGGCTATTCCCTGACTTTGTTTTTTATTTTATTTTTCAAAAAGTTTCGAAACTCTCTTCATCTGCTGATGGAAACCCTGAATGCTACAACTCCTCACTACGTGCGCTGTATTAAGCCGAATGACTTCAAGTTTCCATTCACGTAAGATGCCAGTTCCTGTGTGGTTTGAGTAGCCTGTCTTGGGAGGGGATTGCCCAAAGCCACTGAGGACCAAGGCTCTGCTGAACCTTGCTCACTCAGGAGTGAAGTGCTGTGTCTCCTTTCTCTGGTTATGGATTCACTGTGTATGTGTATCACAGCAGGAGATGTTTGGGGATGAATAGAGGGAGAAATACTTCCTGATGCCATTTTTTTTTTTTATGGTGATACTTGAGAAAAAAGTTCCAACATTTTAATTGCTAGGAATTTTAAATGTAACTGGGGTTTGTACTCCTTGAGCTCCTTTGACATTTGCTGGAATTTCCTTTTCAGATTCCAAAGCCTTTTTCATTTTTTTTAAATATATGAACTTGGTTAGAGTTTTTCTCAAAGCCCAGGCACACAAAGGCTCCTGTAGCTCTTGTGCTGGCCGGGAGGAAGTGCCAATGGGCTCAGACAGCTCTGCAGCCAGGCTGTCCCTGGTTAACCCAGAGTTTCAGGAGCACCTTACCAACCACCCGTTGCACCCACCCTGCTCCCCAGTGTGCCACTTCTCTCCTGGGTGTGCACGCAACCAGGAGCCCCAGATAATGCAAGCCCAGTCCCACATCCCACAGCCAGCTTTTGTTCCTGCCTAGGTTTGATGAAAAGCGGGCAGTGCAGCAGCTGAGAGCGTGCGGTGTCCTGGAGACCATCCGGATCAGTGCCGCCGGCTTCCCCTCCAGGTGTGTTTGCTCCCTTGGATTGCCTCCAGCTGCAGTTCTTGTTAAGGTCATGTTCACTGTTGGCACTCACACTCTGCTTTTGGGACAGGTGGACGTACCAGGAGTTCTTCAGCCGTTACCGGGTGCTGATGAAGCAGAGGGATGTCCTTGGTGACCGAAAGCAGACGTGTAAAAATGTCCTGGAGAAGCTGATTCAGGTACTGGACTTAGTGCTGAGAGCATTTGGAATCTGCAGGCATTAAGACAGTGTTGCTTACTCCCTCATAATCACATTATTTTAGTACTTCTACAAAATACTAAACCACAAATGTATCCTGTAGCTCTTTGACTGCTGTTCCTTTCAACTTAGAATCAAACAGCCAACAAAATTAATTTTTTTTCAGTGTGCCTTTGTATATTATCGGTTTTTCTCTCAAAGGAGTACTGCAGCCTGTAGACATAAAATATTATTCTCTTTCTGGTTCAATTCTGAAATTTCAGATGTGTTTGAGCAGCAGCAGCATGCTTTATTCTGCCCTAGTCCTGATACAATAAGTGATTTGTACATGTCTGAAGCCCCAGCTGCTTTGTTTGCACTCTGTAATGTGGTTGAGGATGGACCGTTCAGAGGGGTCAGCTACAATTTAAACAGAAAATTGTACATGTGCACTGCCTGTATTGCTTTCATCCTCTGGGCCCCTTTGTCACCTCCTGTAGCCTTCCATGTTATTATCTTTATGTCATTGTCATCTAAGCAAAAATCTCACAATGCCCCTTTGGGCCATGCTTGTGGCCTTATTATATTAATTTTTTAACAGAATCATACAGACAAAATATCCTTCTCCACTACTTAAGTCTCAGATTACCCAAAATATTCCACAGATAATTTTGCCTCTTTACTGACTGTGCTTTCATTTAGCCCTTCATGCCTTTTTTTATGCAATAACACTTAATGCTGTAACTTATCCTCTTTTTACCTTTGAAAATAGGACAAGGATAAGTACCAGTTTGGTAAGACAAAAATATTTTTCCGGGCTGGTCAAGTAGCCTACCTGGAAAAAATAAGGGCAGATAAGTTGAGAGCTGCCTGTATCCGCATCCAAAAGACGATCCGGGGCTGGCTGATGAGGAAGAAGTACATGCGTATGAGGAAGGCTGCCATCACCATCCAGAGACATGTCAGAGGGTACCAGGCACGATGGTAAGCACTGCTCAGGGCAAGTGCCACAGCAGCCTCAGTCCAGAGCCCTATCAGCAGGGCATTTAAATGTCATACATTTGTTCTCGCCTTCCTCTACTGCCTGAGAGGAAATGATCTTCCAGAAATGAAGGAAATTGAATATAATGAGTGTGTCTGTCCTGACTGGTTTTGACCTTTCTGAGAGGACAGTAACACCCTGGCTCTATGATACAGAAAACAAGTAGTACTAAGGAGATATGTTGCAGGTGAGGTAAAGCAGGACTGTCTGAGTCCTTATTGCCCAGTTTCCGTGTGCCCTCCCAGCTGGCCTTCGTGTGCCCTGGTCCTGCTGGAGAAGCCATTCCTCACCACGGGTGCAGCTGTAAAGGGACATTCATCAGTCAGTGATTTGTTTGGATTGACTTCTGAGGGATGGCCATGGGGCCAGAGAGAAGGGCAGGAGCGCAGATTGTTCAAAGACAAGGTTGTGATGTAATAACCAACCTTCAGAGAGAGGCATATGTCAAAACACTTTGCAATTGTCTTACTGCAATAGCCAAGAACAAGCAAACATTTTCTACTAGTGGGGGTTAGGAGAGTAGATCTGGAACATGACATAGTGGAAACAGCTTTAAAGTTGGAGAAGAGGCGATGTGAAATTAAGCTGAGTTTACCTTGTCAGTTGTATAGCACAGTTCTTAGGGGAAGTGAAAACATTTCCCTGTAAAGCTTTGCAAGGTTTCTGTTAATTTGTCATTCTGTTGTACTGCCACACAGCAGAATAGCAAGTAAATATACCGTGTCACTGACAACACTAAGAAAAACTAAAGACACAGGCTATTAAAAAAACCCCAAGCATTCAATCACATAATTACAGGTACTGTTTGTGATCTTTTCCTCAGCTATGCCAAGTTCCTGCGGAGAACACGAGCTGCCATCACCATTCAGAAGTTCCAGCGCATGTACGTGGTCCGCAAGAGGTACCGGTGCATGCGAGATGCTACTATTGCACTTCAGGCTCTCCTGAGAGGTTACATGGTCAGAAACAAGTACCAAATGGTAAGAAATCTACGTTTCACTACCTCTATTTCCACGCACTTTCAGGACAAAGCTTCTCTTTGGTGTCATCTTGGGAATCTGAAATGTTTTGTGTGCATGCTGTTAGGTGTGATGCACAGACGAAATACCAGAGCATGGATTTAGGGACACCTGGAAATTAGAAATATCTAATACTGCTATCAGCTTGTTATTTTAGACATATTCTCATTGTCATCTAATACAGATGTAGTTAGATGTTCAGTGCAGCCAGTGGAGAATCCAACAGAGATTTTCTGACTTTTTCACTTGTTATATAGAATGTCAAGGTACTTAAAATAAATACTGAAAATGGCCTTGCTTTAATCTGTCTCGGTTAGTCCAAATCACTATTGCTTACATCAGTGTACATGTGATGCACTCACTACTGGTCCTTTCCTATCCCTCGTTTCAGTGATTCTGAAATGGCTTATGGAATTATGTTAGCAAAGAGATTCCCACAAAAATTGAATATTGAAAGTTATCCATGGGTGGAGTGTTTTTGTTTTGTTTTGTTTTATTATTGTATGTTGGTTTTGGTGTAGGGATAAATTAATATAACCCTGTCCTAGCGATAGTGATAGAATTTTCTTGAATATGCTTGATAATAAATTATTCAATTGAGAAATTAGAATTTGGTTTTCAGTGGTTACAGGTCTGGAAACAGAAGAATTGTGATTCAAACTGAAAAGTGCTACTATGTTTCATAGCAGTTTTATCTACAAGAATTGTTTTAACCAGGCTCACAAGTCAGCCTGTATTTCACTGAAAAAGTAGCTAAGGGATTTGTTTTCCCAAGCATGTAAATGTTAAGGAAATGCAGCCAAAAGCCATCTGATGCTTATGTACCATATATTTCTCTTTCGTATTTGAAGTTTCTGTTTACTTTTCATTTGTATTAAACTTCCTACACAGTCACATGTGTAGCATTATAACATCAACTAGCCACAAAGTTGAAAAAAAATAAATCTTCAGAAGAATTTCTTAGTATTAAGACCCTTGTGCTTGATTTTGCTGTTCTTTCATGTGGATATCCACTTGCCTTTTTATTGGAATTCTTAGCATTCTTGTTATTACAAACTATATTTGTGATGTTAAACAAGATGTGTTTTTAGCAGGTCTGACAGATGTGATGAAATGACACCTGGGTCACAGCAGTAGGTGGCCCAAAATCTTCAGGAAGATGGAAGTTGTTTTTCTATGCCTTGTTAGTCACATGAGTAATACACAGCCCATCTGTCTTGTAGCACAGTTTAATAAACCTGTTATATTCCCTCCTAATAGAGATGGCAGGTTTCTGGAGGAGTCCCTGGGAGGGGTGGTCAGACCTGCCTGTCAGGAGGATCCCCCTCGAGCTGTGAATTGTTCACTGCAGTAAAACATGACAGTCTGACAAGTGCCCCTGCGGTGTGCTGTGTTTGTCCTGTCCTCCCAAGGTGGGATTTTACCCAGGCTGAGTACAGGATGGCCAGAGAGGGAAGCACAAGCTCTGTGTGCCGTGGGAAGCTGAACACGGTTGTTGTGGAGTTGGCGATGATTGCAGACGAGTGAAACCGAAAGGTTGCCCAGTGACAGCGCAGCTGGGCTGAGCCCTGCTGCAGTGATGTGTGGCACACGTGTTGTTCCTTAGGATTGTGAAAGGGACCTGTTGTTGTTGTAGGAAGAGAGGGCATGTGTTGAGTCACGTGGGCAGTACAAGGAGTTTAGTATGGTTGAATCATCTGTTTCACACATCCTGGGGAAAGCTCCTGCCTGAGACATTGCAATGTTCTCAGCTGGACAAGGAGTCTAACTCCTCCATAGCTTTGACATAAGCTTTCCTGGGATATACCTGGTAGATGAAGTAACTTTCCTGATCCTCTCACTGTGCTTTGGAGTGGCTTGTTTCCTCACTGGATTGCATGGATGTGATGATTCACTGGCAGATAAGGACCATCCCTGCACGATGGAGGTATTTTACAGGACTTGTTGCTTTCAAACTTGAGGTGAAAATTGTTGAAAGCTAGTTGTATTCCAGTGTTCAGGCACCTGCTGGGAACCTGAAGGAGTGTTCCAGAAAATGGAGGAGGAGGCAGGAATGCCAACTGCATGGCATGCAGTCAGAAGGACTTTGGCTTTTGACCTTGCAGTGCTTTTCAGAGAGCTGCTTCCCTATCTTGGTGTCCTGAGTAACTAACTGAGTGCTGGTATTTCCAGTCTCATTTTTCATTCAGAAATAAATGCTAAGGGAGAAAGCTTGTATGCATTATAGTCTTGCCACTTTGCCAGTGAATTTTAAATTCATTGATCTGGAACTGTAGTGCTTCTAACACATTGCGGTTCATTTGTTAAGCAGTCTAAGAGAAAATAAAATTACTGTTACCTGACTAGTTTGTCTTACCAGCTTTATGGTAAAACAGTGTAAGAATGTGAACTGCCTATGATATTTAAACTATCAATTCTGAGCATTAACATGAAATCCTAAATAATTTTTTTCTTTAGAATAAACTCTTCTATTTGCAGAAGCTTTATTAAGTGGGCTCCAAAGCTCTCGGAGTACTGGAAGCCTTGTGGATTTGGGCAGGCTCTCCATGCATATCTCACATAATCTGCTTGAATTCAGGGGTTCCAGACCTGGGGGATCTCTGATTGAATTAGTGGGTGAAGGATCTAAAAACAAATGGTAGACTCTTCTTAGCTGAACTCTCTGGCTAACACACATGACTGGTTTATGTTATAGATTTTTTTTTTAAATAGTCTGGATTTTTTTTACACCTCAAACCTATGGTTGAAATTTCTGGCATAAAATAAATTTGAATTACTACACTATAAATTTCTTACTAAAATAGATGAAAATTTTTCCATGCTGACAAGCCTAAGTTGTGTCAAAAAAGGCAAAAAAACCCCAAAAAACCCAAAACAAAATAATACAAACAAACCAAAAGCTTCTGACTTCTTAACAAGTGCTACAATTTCCTGTGGGAAATGCAGTACTGACTACATTGCATATCAAATGTGGTAATTTTAAACTTTGTGTTGATGAACTCTATGCAGCATATGTCAATGATTCTAAATTGTTTCATGATAAAGATTCAGTTTAAAAAAAAAAAGATTTTATTTGTAATCCTGCCAACAGGTACTATATACTTTTGCAATTAGCTGGGCTCTGACCTCAACACAAAGGAATGCCTGGTGCTTCCATGTGCCTCCAGTCCTTTGTCATGCTCTTCTCTCTGGTCCCTTTTCATTTTACTCCTTGTTGTCCTTGTTCCAGTCTTCTTTTCCTCTTATTTTATTTTTAATTTAAATTGATTCCATTGCTTGCTGCCCTTCTGCAGCAGTTTCTCTTTGCAGGCAAAGGCATCTCTGCATACATCATTACGGGGCTCTGTAAAGAAATGCTATTTAATTTATTTATATTTATTTACCTGCACAGGTGTGGTTTGGAGCTCTAACCCCCGTGTTCTCCCCCTGCAGATGCTGCGGGAGCACAAGTCTGTGGTTATCCAGAAGCACGTGAGGGGCTGGCTGGCGCGGCGGCGCTACCGCCGCACGCTGCGGGCCATCGTCTACCTGCAGTGCTGCTACCGCCGCATGATGGCCAAGAGGGAGCTCAAGAAGCTGAAGATAGAGGCCCGCTCCGTGGAGCGCTACAAGAAGCTCCACATCGGCTTGGAGAACAAGATCATGCAGCTGCAGCGGAAAATCGATGAGCAGGTGAAAGCTCCCTGGCCTCTGGGAAAACGTGTCCAAGTCGTGGTTACCTTTCTCAGCACTGTGGGCATTCACAGAATGCACTGAGTTTTCATTGTAAGGCTCGGTTCTCTTTTCTGATGAACAGTGATAGGAGAGAAGGGGAGGCCACAGCAGAAGGGGAGCAGTCAAACAGCCACTTGTTCCTCTCAGCAGAACTGAGAAAAACACCCACTCGCTTAACGCCAGTACTGCGTTTGAAGCACGTCAGTTGCTCTGTTTTAGGGGAAGGTGGGGTGATTGTGTCTGATGTATGTGGGCTCTCCATCTGATTTTAGTTTAGGATGTGCAGGCTTAGAGACTGGACTGTTCTGTCACCTCGTTAAGCAATTCTGCAAAACCAGACCAAAACCTTTTTGAAATGGGGAAGCTGCTCCTGTGCTCCCATGTCTGGGTATATTCTGTAGGGAAGGAAAAGGCTCCCTTAAACCAAAACTTCTCTAACAGCTGCTCTCTTTGTGTTGTGTTTTGCAAAGAACAAAGAGTACAAATCCCTGCTGGAGAAGATGAACAACCTGGAGATCACGTACAGTACGGAGACGGAGAAGCTGCGGAGCGACGTGGAGAGGCTTCGGATGAGTGAGGAGGAGGCCAAGAACGCCACCAACCGTGTCCTCAGCCTGCAGGAGGAGATTGCCAAGCTCCGCAAGGAGCTGCACCAGACCCAGTCGGAGAAGAAGAGCATTGAGGAACGGGCAGACAAATACAAACATGAAACTGAGCAGGCATGTATGGGGTCTCAGGTGCATGAGAGGATTTACAGGGGCCTAGCAGACACTCAGGTTTTGCTCAGGCTTAATTGTTTCACTTGTGTGCCTGGTATTTTTACTGTATTTTTATAGCTGTACAATCCTAAATAGGCTTGGTACCTAACTGGCTACACCTGTGGTAGAGAAATAGGCTAAATCCATATATTGTATGTAAATACATGAATCCAATCTATGCAGATTTTGGTATTGAAACCATTTTCAAAGCCAAATCCTTGAGCTTTCTGACTTTGTCAGAGGTAGTGAATTCATTCATTTTACCTACCTAGAGAGAATAATCACATAGATAGCAGAAATCTGTCCCACATTCAACATTCAAAGGTGCTGCTCTATCCTGCCTAATGTAGACAGCCAGCCTATTCAACACATGTGCAGAGTGCCTATTCAACACATGTGCACAGTCTAGTTCAACAGGTTTCAGCTGACCCCTTTTCTTTGCTAACCACAAACATATCAAACAGCCTGATTTCTGTCAGGAGTACTTGCAGATAATGGTGCAAGTTTGAGTATTGGAAGAGCCAATCCATCATTATGTGATGCTGCAGGGACAAGTTTCAATATCAGATAACCATAAGGAAAAATATTAATAGATAAAGCAAAGTTGAATGCATGGTAACCATAATCAGAGACAAATGAGTACCTGGCAAACCTGAACACATATTAAGTGACACAGCTTTAGGGCAGAGACAAGATGTTAAATTTTGGTGTTACCCAATGCAATGGAATTTGCCACAGAACTACCAAATGTGTTAGTATTTTATGAATATTTCTGTTTTAATGTGCCATTTACATCTTTGGGACTTTACAAAAGTACATGGCACTGTGGAGTGCTTCAGGGCAATTTTAGCATCTGATCAGAAATGGGGTTCAGAACATACAGGGGAATCTGCTGTGGTACATATTTAAGAAATGGAATTTGGAAATGAAGATACAGCTTAGTTTGCCAGTTCCACTTTGTGAAGAACAGTTTAAATATTTGAACTTTTGGCACAAAGGTGCCATTGTTGTTAGAGCTACTGATGAAAGATGAACTGCATTCTGAGTCAAATATTTTATTGTCTCTGTAGCTGGTATCAGAGCTGAAAGAGCAGAACTCGTTACTGAAAACAGAAAAGGAGGAGCTGAACCGCCGCATCCATGACCAGGCGAGGGAAATAACAGGTTGGCTCAGTTCTCTTCATTCAGGTTCTCTGCTTCATGTTACCTACTAAAGCAACACCCTACTGCATAGATTGGGCTAATTTGCCTTCTTTTACATTCCTTTTTGTGCACATTTCTGTTTTTTAAGAACTTGCAAACATGAGAATTATTTACCATTTGAATTTCCACAAAATCCTAAGGGTTTGGGGTCTTTTTTTTAGTGGGGGTGACTGTTCCAAAGCACTTTAATTTTTAAAAGGCAGCTCTGATATTTAAATTCCAATTTTTAAAAGGCAGCTTCTCCACTACCACTTTTCTGGCTGCTGTGACTGTGTAGGCAGCAGCCAGGAAAGCTTAACTCTGCATATGAGGGCTGTGATGAAGGGAGCTGTGATGAGGAGGGTCAGGATGCTTGAGGTGTAAAGCACCTCACATTTTGCTTTTACATAACACAGCAATGGTTTAGTGCCCCTTCTTCCTCCCTCCTGCAATCACCTAGAGAAGGTATTAGCAGAATAAATAACTTGTCTGGGTGAGCACTTCTGTGGTTGCCACAATAATGCTTTGGCCCTTTTTACTTTTGGCTTAATGATTGCCTAGAGAAGCACAAACACCAGCTTCAAATGGCAGGCTGTTCCTGTGGTGCAGACACGGGCCTGTACCTCCTGCATGCATGCACTGCATGGTAGGTAGGGCTGGAATTCTCACTTTGGATCCCTGCTGTCTGTGGCAGAGTCGATGGAGAAGAAGCTGGTGGAGGAGACAAAGCAGCTGGAGCTGGAGCTGAACGATGAACGGTTGCGGTACCAGAACCTGCTGAATGAGTTCAGCCGCCTGGAGGAGCGCTACGATGATCTCAAGGATGAAATGAACCTGATGGTGGTAAGTGGCTCCACAGCTGAGAAATAAAAACCTGTTTACAACTGTGTTTAGGCAGAGTCTATTAGGAAAAGTTGGTAAGTGCTGTCAGCTGTATGTGTTGGTGACCTGTACTTGAAAGGAGAATTTGGCCTTTTAAATCCTGTTTATTTTGATTAGTTCAGCCAAAACAAATACATTTAAAATTTGTTGTTGATTAAAAAAAATTAATTTTAACATCTGTGATGAAGGCTAAATGTCTGCTGTGACTTTCCTTATGTTGGCCACCCTTATTTTGCCATCAAGTTATACACTTCTACTGGAGTTGTTTGTGGCATCTTCATCCAGTGATAAATTTTAAGTAGTCCTAGGAATGTTCTGTGTGGCAGGAATATAAAGTATTCCTCAATAGAATGTGTAGGAAGTTAAAAAGTTGCTGCCTGTGCTCCCTGTAATCTGAGTGTTTCTTTCCCACAAAGTGCTGCATCCTTGCTTGGTTCTGCTTTCTGCAGCAATCCTTGGTGGTGTAAGATCTGACCTTTTTCCATGGAGTTGAGTGCTAACTGTACCTTATAGGCTTTTAGGTCTTTGGAGAGACCAGAATAAAAAGTATTTTCTTATTAATTTTGATAACCATGACATAACACCAAGTATTACAAGCTAAACTAAAGGTTGTGAAGAGACGGTCACAGGGAAAACCATATACTGGTACTGATTTGTTCCACTTGCACTGCAGAGCATCCCCAAGCCTGGACACAAGAGAACGGATTCAACTCACAGTAGTAATGAATCTGAATATACTTTCAGCTCTGAGATCACAGAAGCAGAAGACTTACCACTAAGGATAGAGGTAACATTAAAAATCCCCTACAACTTTTCACTGAAACATGGTTGAACTCATTTCTTTCTCTTTTGTATTTCATAAGTGCTTCTGAACACCATATCCTTATACTCAGATATCTAATGCTTTAATACAACTTTTTCCATTTCCTTTTAGAGAAAGGAACTTTCTAACTTATTCCTTAGTTAGTTATGGTCCTATGTAAAAAGACTGTCAAAATGTGCTTTGAATTTTTCTTGCATTGCAGTAAGCATAGAGTAGATACTTGGTGATCCAGCTGATTTACATCTGTGAAATATTTGGTTGTCAGTGTTGGTAAGCACAATCACTTATTCAGGCCAAAGAGGGAATTCAGAGAACCAGTGAGACTTCCTGAGGAGCCTGCCTACTGTATAGTCAATGATTTAAAATGGCAACCTGCATTCTTAGTAGCTACATGGAATGAGTTTCCTGTTGGGAGGGAGAAACTCATGTTGAATCAGGTTTTCTCTATTTCATTGAGAGGAATCAAATGCCAAGAATGGGAGTTTCCTTTTCATATGCAGCAGTACAAATCCCAGAGTGTTTGAAAAAACGATCAGGAAGATGTTAAAAAATGTTCAGAAAAATGACTGGATTCAGCTAATGAATAATAACCATAAATAATTTGTGGTGCAACTCCAAGCCATCGATAATAGTTTCCAAGATAACTCCCCCTTTCAGCCCATCCCATCACAGTGGGACTGCAAACACAGAGCCCTCAGGGTGGAGGTCTGGCTGTGCTTGGCACTTTCCAGAGTTAAAGTTTTCTCTGTGCATCTCCTAAACTGTGAGTCAGGCACAGCACACCCTGTGTGCCCTTTGCCTGGGTTAGGGATCTCCAGAGCAGCTTTTGACAGGCTGTCAGGGCTGCTTTGGAAAGCCTCCGCAGAGAATTATTTTCTCCTCAGGATGCAAATCTCTTGACACATTGGGGCTGGCACAGCCTCTCTGCTCACTCTTTCATAATTTGCCTTCCCACTTATGTTTCTCACCTTGCATAATGGTTTCAGGATGATGCTTCCACATTCACGGGTAATCAGGAGAAGGACAGTGCAATACATGTGGTGGGATGTCACATATGAGCCAAATGCCATCTTTTCCTTTGGCTAGTAGCCTTAATGAATTTCTGTTCCAGAGCCAGGTTTGGGTTTTAGAATATAAATGAAGAAATGAACTTACACAAGAGTGTGAATGAATGCAGCACTGTATTTGTTTAACCCCTCAGCATTCTCCAGTTCTGACTCTAAACTAACAATATAGATTAATTATACAAAACCACATTAAGAGTCAGAAAATTCAAGTCTCTTTCCTTTTGCCTGAGCTGTTGGTGTGGTTTATGACTTTTTCTCTCAACAGTAAAAGGAGATGAAGTGGAAATGGCTGTGCTTGCTTGTCTGCTGCAGTCATTAATATTAATTTTCTAGTTCCTTTTATAGGCTTTAAAATTTTATGGTACAGTTCATAGTAAATACTTTGATCTCCTCAGTACATAAAGTACAAAAAGGCTGATGGACAATTTCTAATGCACCTTCAGATTGCAAACACTGGTCCTTGCCCAGAAAATAGTGAAGAAGCGAGTGAATGAGGTTCAGAAGTGGCTGTATAATTAGCACAATAAAAGGAAAAAGGCATAACATTTATTTTATGTTACCAATTTTTTGTATCACATCCCATTAAATTAACCTTCAAATCACCAGAGAGATTCCTCTTTAGCTGAAGAACTTAGTATAGAAATCATTGAAAACTAAACTGTTGGAGTCCAGGACATCCCTCTGGCTGTCCTGGCTGTCTCGAGACCCTGGCATGAGGTCAAAAATACCTGTGGCTTCAATTTTAGCCCTTGGAAAAAGCTGCCAACTTTGTATAGGGAATTACAAGCCACAAGGGTTTGAGTAGTGCAATAATTGAATTAACACAGGGTGGAAAAGTAGAATTCTGGGGTTTTTAGAATGGGGTTGCGGGGGTACAAGATGGAGGGATTTGGGCATGTCCTAGCCTCCTTCTCCTTCTTCTTGTCCTCCGTGTCTTGGGGTGATGGTGATACTTTTCTATTGGTTTAAGGCAGAGACACACTGTCTAACATAAATGATAGATATTGGCACATTACTGTAAACATAGTACATGTAGTTTTTAGTATAAAATGTCAATGCCACCCGAGGCGGCACGCAGATTGCCATGGCCGACCTGCTAGACAGAGCTCAGCAGATCAGAGAAAGAATTTTATAGATAAGGAAAAATAAACAACCTTGAGAGGCTGATCCTACACATTTCAGACTCCTTCTTTGGCTGCACAGGCTGGGAAACAAAGATTTTTGAAATCTTGGGGTCATCTTGACAACACAGACCCCGAGACTAAACCAACAAACAAAAAAGCCCTTATTTACAGTTGTTTCCAGGTGAGTCTAACCACAAACTTTTTCTTTTTTCTATTCCCCCCCTCCAGACAAGTAAGACTATAAGGTATGCTTAGTTATAGACCTCCAGTCTGCTAGGTAGTGTCTAGTGCTTTCTTTTGCTAGGCTTTAGGCTTAGAAACATTTTCTACTAGTAAATCCTTTTTTAAAATACTGTTCGATAGCTGATGAAATATTTTAGATAGTCAGTGCTGAGAATCAAGTAACATGTTTGTGTTCCTCCCTTTCCCCAGTCTGTTTCCCATCTTTACTCACTGTTGTGCTTCCTTGTGCTGTGGAAGAGGAATGCTTCTTGACTTGCCTCTGTTGTTTCTAAAGCAGGAGCCTAGTGAGAAAAAAGCAGCGCTGGACATGTCTCTGTTCCTCAAGCTGCAGAAACGGGTTTCAGAACTGGAGCAAGAAAAGCAGTCCCTGCAGGATGAACTGGACAGAAAGGAAGAACAGGCTCTCCGTGCTAAAGCTAAGGTAGACTCCTTGCAGCTGATCAAATGCTGACACCAGAGTGTCCCTTCTTGTGAAACAGTAGCTCTGTGAATGCTGACTGGCTTTCACTAAATCTTTATCTTCCTCTGGCACTTGCTGTGATAATGACAAGTTTTGTACCGGTGCTTAGGTCTAGGGGCTCGTTATTTAGTTTTCCAGGGTCCTTGAGATCCTCTGATAGAAGACAACAAGAACTAAATGTGCTTGGGACTTCACTTAAAAAATAGAAAAGGCTGAAAGGCTATTTTTATTAAGGAATATCCATAAGGAAATCTACTTAAATGATGACAAGAATGGGTAATTGTTCATTTTAGGCAGAAGAAGAAATATTTCAACCAGGATGTATAGCCAAAGCACTGGGCTTAGACATGTTAGCTGATTGTAATTTAAATTCTCCTGATTTGGTCTCCTTAAGTTCTTAGAAAATTATGAAACCAGTTTTGGCAATTGTTTCTTAATATATTTCTACCAGTGAATTTCTTGAGCGTGCTGGGGTTCATCCTGCTCTGTTTCGTTGCCAGTGGCAGTATGTGATTTTATTAATATTAACCAATTATGTGTCATAAACTCAGAAGTAAAGGAGACAATGCCAATATTCAAACTACAGCAGTTAGCTGTACGAGAATGAGTGGTTTACAGTTTTAAAGGAAAATAATTTGAGTTCTTTTGTTTTCCTACTTCAGTGAAGGATTTTTAGTTTTCACACTTGTTTGCATTCATTCATAGGAGGAAGAAAGGCCTCCCATAAGAGGTGCAGAGTTGGAGTATGAGTCACTCAAGGTAATTCTAAAACAGAGGTTTCTGTGTTTCTAGTAGGACTCTTGCCATCAACTGTATGTGCTGGTATTGAAAATTACATCAGCCCTCCTATTTCCAAACAGTAGCTGGATAAACCAGAACAAATATTCCCCAGCAGTCATTTCATTGTAGGACTGCTCTTTTCGAGGTGTAGAATATGTGGCTGGGGTTGCAAAACAAAAAGATCCCCTAAGCCAGGGGGAGTTCTCTGCTAAAACACTTAGTACAACTTGCAAGTTAATTTGAGCAAAAATACAGTGATAAATGTAGGTCTTTTTTTTTTCAAAAACATTATTTTTTGCCTATCTTAGACCACTAAAACTAAAAATATTTCCTAATAGTGATGCAGAATTTTCTTAGTCTGCTGACCACTATTTGTTGTGAACTTTTTGTTTAGCTGAAGGGAGAATAAGAGGAAAAAAAGACTGGCAAATTTGTTGCTGTCTTATCTGTCTGATTCATGTGTGTGTACTCTGGTTTTGCATTTCAGACAAAAGGTAGGTCCTGTCAGTGAAATCCTCCCAGCCACTATTGACCATAGTCAAGGGGCCAGGGGTACAGGGGATATTGATGGATTTCTTGCAGTTACACATAGTTTTTACCATTTCTATCCATAATTTTGTACCTGTGGGTTACAGACGTGTTGCAGTGCTGCTGGCTGACAGAATTGTCCCTGTTTCTTGCAGCGTCAAGAACTTGAATCTGAGAATAAAAAACTGAAGAACGAGTTGAATGAGCTGCAGAAGGCCCTCACAGAGACACGAGCTCCAGAGGTGACTGCTCCTGGTGCCCCAGCATACAGAGTCCTCCTGGAGCAGCTGACCTCGGTCAGTGAAGAGCTTGAAGTACGCAAAGAAGAAGTTCTCATCCTGAGGTCTCAGCTTGTTAGCCAGAAAGAGGCAATTCAGCCCAAGGTAAGTCACACTCAGCAGGTGCACTGTGTAGGAGAGTTACACTGCATCATTAACATGCCTTTTTTATTAACAGTCTGCTTGACATGGCAGAAGAAAGTAGTCTAGGTTTGAAATCCTTTCTAAGTGTAATCCATTGGTCCATTATTAGTGCACAAAATCACAGCAGTCTGAATTAGGAGCTTCTATTAATCAACCAGTCTGGGGTTTCTCTGCCAGCACTCATGTGAAGATGCACAACCTGTACCAAAGGTCTGATCGCCCCAGACTCCTTTAACAGCCCATAAATAATCCTCATTGGGAGCTGTATCATTTCTCTAGTGTGTGGTTGATCTGGAAAATTGAAAGGAATTCTCAGGAATTCCTTTCAATTAATAGTTTAGTAAAAGGAACAGTTTGTTCTACATCTATATGATTGCACGTCAGTAACATTTTGTAAAGATGACTTCTGAAGATATGTAAAATCCATATTATTGCTTGTTAGGTGCTATCTACTTTTATAGAAAGAAGAGTAGATTATAACAACTGAAATGCACATCTTCTAAAAAGCTCTGATGACATATTTAGGGAAGTAATAGCTTTGCAAATAAGAATCATTCAACCTGAAAAGGTATCATGTAAATCAAGGAACTAATAATTTCCACTGAACTGAGCTATCTTGTGTTTCATAACTGCAGCAAGGAATGAACAGATGTGTCATCTTTCCTTTGCTGCTGCAAAGTTATATCTATATTTGGCTAAGTAAACTGGGAGTCTGTGGTGCATGAAGATGTGTAAGTCTTATTTTAAATGATTGACTGTAAAGAAAACAGAACACATTTTTATGTAGTATTTAGAACATTATAAAGAAATACTTAGTAAATCTTTCAATAACATTCTCAGCAGTGGTGGGATACAAGTGTTGATTTTACAGTGAGTATGAGGGAAATAGGAAGGTGACCTGTGGGATGGCCAGCAGCCAGTTTGCAGATAACTTCTGCTTTTTAGGTTGGACAACTGCAGCATAGACAGATTTTTCTAATGTTTTGTTTCTCTTCTTTCTTGCCTACCAATTTGATTGCCAGGAGGATAAGGTACACATTTTCTTCTACAGTTACAAACCAGAACTTCCTAAATGCTAAAATAACCCTCAACAATATTGATCTGTCATTTCCCTGCCTCTTAAGTAGTCTGGGTGTTCTTGCATTTTACCTTGATATGATTGAAAAACTTTTCCCATAATTCTGTAACCTCTGCATCCCCATCTTCATGCTTTGCACAGGTTAATTCAAAACAAGCAGATTTAACAGTTTTGAACTGTTGGTTTATGACAACCCGAATATGAAAGCAGGGATTTAGGAATTAATCTAGTCAGCTCCATCCTGTTTCTTGCTGAGTATGTTTGAGGGTTAAGGACAGTGATCCAGGGAGCAATGTGATCTGGGTTCTAGACCTCTGTTAACTTGCAAAGTCCTTATATTTCCCAACAAATTAAGTGTCTGTGGTATGAGGAAGTACCTTACTTTAGAGTATTTGCTGTCCTCAACAAGCAACAAACATTGTGGGCTCACATTGTCATCTCTAGATACTGGATGGGAAATGCTGAATGTTTAATTAGAAAATGTAGTTGTGTACATGTAAGAGTATAAGAAACTGAACAGACTCTAAATGATAGATGTTCAGACTGCTGAAGTTTGATAGATTGACAGGTGAGATACAACAGTTTTACTCCGTAGTAAATTAATAGTAGAAAAACTTCAAAGGGCTCATAAAGATGTTGGGAATAGTTCTTAGAGGAGCTAACATATCTTACTGGTTTTCATATTGGATAACACAAATCATACTAGACATAGAGATCTAGGCTCCATCATTTGTCCACAAAGGTGGTATTGTAAATAAATTTTCAAAATTGTGCTCACGAAAACTGCATCTGCTTGTTTTGAAAGTCAGAATGTCAGAATTCCATCTCTTGTGTTCATTAAAGTCCTGTAGTACTCCATGGCAATGACTCAGATCAGACTGGCCAAGGGGACTGTAAACATCTATTAAGTATTTCAAGTTTTACTGAAGAAAAGCAAAAGTGCCATAATAAACATCCAAAACTGAAACAAAATGGTGCTATCTAAATTAGAAAATCTCAAGCGCTTGTCAATTCTTTTCTGCTTTGACAGATTATTTAAATACATGAGTGAGAAATAGTTCTTATTTTTGAGCTTTGAAAGACTCCATGTAATGCTGTGTTTAAGAAATGTTAATAGAATTAAGCTGGCAAAACTATGCTGCTTCAGTTTTAGTATTAGCAGCTGTTCTTGGTAATTTGAATAAAATGCAAAGTCAACAGTCTGTGAAATTTATTTTGTTCTGTTTATGTGATGAACAAATGGAAAGAGACTAACATATGTACCCACTTACTAGGCAGACCAATGTTTCACCATTTTGTATGCATTTATTTTAAAAGATAAACCAAATGGACATAGAAATTATGGACCAACCTCTTGCTTAGGTACCCACACTTATTTAATGTGGCTACTCAAGAATTAGTGTTCCACATGAAGAAAATATGGATTCAAGGAGTAGTTATGTTGTTAAATTTACTGGAAATTACCGTTCTTTTTCCAGCATACAATGACAGATGCTACAATCCTCTTGGAGGATGTACAGAAGATGAAAGACAAAGGAGAAATAGCACAGGCATATATTGGGCTGAAGGAAACAAACAGGTACAAGTTCTTTCTTTATTTTGTGATCACTTGGGGTCTGCTGTGACACACTATGTATATTGTGTTAAGTCAGTTCCACCCATGTGTGTCTAGAGAACACTCATAGCTGGGGTTATAATTTGATTTCATTAGTTAAATTGTTGTGGGCAGTATTTGAAAGGATTTGGAAATAATGGGGAAATGTAAAATCAGGCTTTCTGGATTTCCATTTCTTAGCCTTTAATTGCTGCGTGGCCCAGCCTGGGTGCCATTTCCAGGCTGGTTTGTCACCCTCTGAGCTGCAGTGGTCACAATAGTCTGTGGCAATATGTTTGTTGTAAAAGCACAGAATGCTGTAACCAGCTGGGCTGTCACTGAGAGCTGAATTGCATCATGCATAAGAAAAACACATAAACAAGAAAAGTAATTTGCTGCGTTGTTTTAGAGCATTTTTTGTTTCTCTTTTATGGTAACTGTAATATAGTGTGTAATGTCCTTGCCATGTCACCTCATCACCATCACATATATCTCTTGTATTTTTTTAAACACGTTTCTTGAAAGGCAATCTCCCCAGGACTATCATATGCTGAATGAGGACGGAGAACTTTGGCTGGCTTATGAAGGGTTAAAACAAGCCAACAGGTTACCAGACTTCTCAGAATGTTTTTTTTTCCTTCATTTGTATCTTCTTTTCTAGCTAACTGTGCCCCTTGCTATGGGTTTGCTTTAGCTACAGTACTTCTATTGCTTTAACAGTTAGAAAAAAATTCAACACAAATTATAGAAATTAAGGAGTTTCCTCAAACCTAGTCCCTGGAGCTTTCTACTTGTCAGGTTTTATAATTTAAAAAGTTTAAGATGGCACAACAGCCAATACATAATTCATAAGAATACTTGCACAAAAGTAGACTGTAAAATACCAGAAGCTCCACAGCTGGAAAGTATTTGTAGCCATGTACTATTTGTGTGCCTTTACACCAGGTTTCAAAATTATTGTTCCTTACAGCTTTTCAGCCTAAAGAAGTACAATCATTTTATTAATTATTAAACTATTGTTTAAGTAGCTTCAGTGTACTCTTGAATTTCAAACTGAAATGGGTCTTCCTCTCCTTGTGTCTCAAGTTCAGTAAATTAAACATTCTTCTCCCATGCCAGATTCAAAATGTAAGTCACAAAATAACCACGAAAGAGAAGTAATCTTCAGTTCCTCGTGGTGCTGTTGAAGCCCCAGTGGGACCACTGTGGTCTCTGCAAGGACTGTGCTGGTCATGGGGTGCTCTGGCTCTGTGTGCTCGTCGGTGTCCCTGACTTCCAAAACGCTTCCTAGTCCTGCCCTGACAGCTAATTCACTGCCTCAGCCCTGCTGATGTGCTTCAGTGTATGCCTTTGGTAGCAGGAACTTCAGAAGGTGGAATTTTGCAATGACTGCTGCTAACTAAAGTCTTTCCTTTCCTGGTGCTAACACATTCTACCCCTAACATTGTTGTGTAACCCTGTGAAGATCTCACCTAGAGCAAGTGTTCTGCAGAGCAGGATGGGAGTTGGTTTGCTCTGTGCCTCTTGCCCTGGCACTGTAAAGACAAGAAGGTCTATATTAAATGGCAGAGCATTGCAGGTGAATGACTCTTTGCCCTTGTGTACTTCATCAGTCTAGCTACTAATAAGTGTTCCTGCCTTATGCATATTTAAACCCTGAAATATTGTCTAATTGGACACTGGTAGTCACTAGTATTGTCATTTCCTGTGTGTGTACAAAATTATGAGTCAGAGCCCTTGGACAGTGCCTTGCAAGCAGGAGTAGATCCCCCAGCACTACCTGGCAAGAGGCTGGTATGTGTTATCCTCACTTCACAATGAGGAAAAACTTGAGATGTGAAGTGCCCAAGGGGAAAGAACGAGTTACTGGTGAGGATAAAGCTCCTGGATCTCAGTCCTGAGTCTGATTCTGTTATTGACTTTTTGTGCATTTAGGAAGGCAGCCCTCTGAAAGATGTTGGGTTTAATGCAAAGATAAAGATTGTACATGTGCATTTGTAATTAAATGTTTTCTGACTGGAAAAGTTAACTCTAAAAATACTTTCTGTTGCCAATATTGCAAGTTGCTAACTTAAGTGAAAATAGTGTCATCTTCATCTAGGATTACTTGATTTGTTTAGAGGTAAAACCTCTTTAAAGCCCCTTCAGTCAAACTGAGAAGACTTAGCTTTACATTTATTGCCACAGTGGCACCCTGTACAGTACGTGTTCAATCGAAGGAAACGCAAAGCAGTGTCACAATTAGCTTCTCTCTCTTCACTTTTTGATCATGCTGGCTTAATTTAATTAGAAGGCATCCTAAAGGGTTTAAAGAGTACTCTGCCTTTTTAATTTTCCTTTGCAAGCCATGGCTAATTGTTCCTGAGCAGCAGCTAAAGCTTTACACTCCCTCTGAGAACCGGGGATGTAACTTTGAGTGTGCTCACACAAACTGTTGCTCAACCTCCTTAGGCTGCTGGAGTCTCAGCTTCAGTCTCAGAAGAAGAGCCACGAGAACGAGCTGGAATCGCTGCGAGGGGAGATCCAGAGTCTGAAGGAGGAAAACAACCGGCAGCAGCAGCTGCTGGCCCAGAACCTGCAGCTGCCTCCCGAGGCCCGCATCGAAGCCAGCCTGCAGCACGAGATCACCCGGCTGACTAATGAGAACCTGGTAAGAGAAAAGATGCTGCAGGAGCAGGCATGGGCACTGACAGACCTGCCACACCTGTAGCTCCTTATCATTTTTCACATGGCAGCTTCCTGCAAAAAAATTGCACAAGGGTGATGGTTTTCTTGAGTGTAAGCTAATGGGAGAGTTTCAGGAAATTGGTTTGAAGCTTCTGGATCCCAGCTTCCAACTGGTGAGTTAGTCATGGCTAAATAGAATGCTGATATCTAGGGAAGTCATAAAAACTAATAATGCCAAGGAGGGGTGTTTCCCCTGAAATATGTTAGTTGATTTCATTGAAAAACTCTGATGTAATTCTTTAATTATTTTATGTAATCTGTCTTTCCATTTCTCTCTTCCCTGCGTGAAGCTACAGTGATAATCCACCATTTTATGAGCTCCAGCTATTCAATATATTTTGACAAAGAAATAGTTCCATAAAAAGAAACTTGGTTAAAAGTCACTTAGCTAATAGCTGGTATTCCATGTGTACTGCACAACATTTTTGTGTGAAGGAAGGATTGGGCAAAATTCCCTACCTTCTTCCACAAAGGAGTATGTTCATCCTATGTGGGCCAGTTCATTTCTGGGGAAATCTTCTGAAGAGACCTGTGTTGGCATATGTTTGGCTTGTTATTGGTAAAGGGAAACAAGCTACTTCAGCCAGAAAAATCCTGGCTGTGAAAGTCATTGCTTCCTCCAAACAAGCCAAGGTGTAGTGTTTCTTGCTAACGTACATGACAGAAGTTATCACTGTTGGGCTCTTGTCTTAATACCCAAGATTTTGAGCAAAGTATCAGATAATTCTGATACATGTTTGAGAACTGACTAAAAGTGTAAGTTTGCCTCAGTAGCCACAGTCTCTCACAAAGGTAGATGGTGAATGTTGCCTCAGCAGCTCCCTCCTGCTGCTTAGTCATATGTTATGTTTTTTTGCCATTTTTCCTCCCAGAGACCTACTCATCACACTGTGTTCCCAAGACAACACACAGTCATGTGATTATATCCCAGAGAAGTTCTCTTTGTTTTCAAATACACTGAATGTAATTTTACTGGTTAAATATAGACTTGTTCCTTAGTATTTCACATCAGATGCTTGAGTATTGCAAGTCTACTCCAAGCCAAGTGTATGTTTCAGTTCCACTCTTAGCCCTGGAGTGGAAACAATTTGCAGCTTTCCAGATGCCATGTTAGAATTGTAGTGTTCACTGCAATCCCATCTTGATTAGCATAACAAAATGTCCTGTCCCTGTTCTCACAAAGGTTATATTCCATGCTCTCACAGTCCTAATACGGCCCATTTTTAAAAGATTTGACTGTTCTGCAACTCATCTACATCAGCTTCTCTCTGAGAGGTGTTGGTGTGAACACAACTAAGGCCTAGAATACCTAAAAATAGGAGATTCTTGATCTTGTTGTATTCTGATTTAATCTGTATAGTGCTCACTGAACTTTCAGTGTCTCAGAGGGAGGGAGAAAACCAATCCTGTCCCTATTTTTGCAGTTTTTTGAGGAGTTGTATGCAGATGATCCCAAGAAGTATCAGTTGTACCGGATTTCCCTTTACAAGCGGATGATTGTATGTAGCTCACATGAACCCTGTTTTCTGTTGTCTCGGTCGCTGTTTCTGAAGCACTAATTGAAAAGCAGGCTGTCTCCTTTTTTCCCTTTCAGAGGAAATCCCCCTGCAGAGAGCTTCACAATGCCAATTACTTCCTTCACTGCTTTTTTTGTTAGTCTTAGTGTCCTTTGTGTAATCTGTGTTTCTTTTTGATGCACAGTTTTGTTACTAATATGAGCCTTGCACTGTGAGCAAAGCAGTTGCTTTTGAATACTACTTAATACTGCCCTGGAAGAGGTGCATGATGCAAAAGATGTCCAATTTTCAAAACTACTCTTTGGTTTGAAACTTTGATACATTCAGATTCAGTTCAGACAAGTAGAGGACTGATCATACAGGTCCTTACCAAGGTGAATAATGCCAGCAATCCAGTCATAGGCTGAATTTATTCTTATTTTAATATTTTTCAGAAATGCAAAATATGAAGAATGTCATTGGTGATAATATTTTCACAGTCATTAAAAACAGCACCATATGTGAGCTTGAAAGAATATAATTTATGAATTTCCAGATCTTAATGAAATCTGTTAAATCTGTTTAGAGAACCACAGAAAAAACTTCATTTGTCCTCACTAGAGGTTGTTCTGAAATCATATCCCTTCCCTGATACATTCAAAACAGTCTGTCAAGCTTACATTTATCTTTTTTTTAGTTTCAGGAGAAACTGAATTATCTGACAACAAGTATGTAGTGTTATTAATAGGATTTCTGTTGTAAAATTGAACAGTGCTTTGGATGTGAAGCATGGCCTCGATTCTGTTGTCAACAGTCTAATATCTTACTGCTCAAGTATATTGTATCAGCTTGTAAACTCTTTCACTACATGATTAAGGATTGTGCCCATGCTGCAGTAAAATTTTTCAGTACTTCAGAAGAAGTGTAGTTTCCCAGATGATTCTTTTGATGCAGGGAGCTCACAATCCCTTATGTTCCTACCAGTGCCAAGAATAATCCTCCTGTTTAGGTTTTTCTTCTAAGCTGCTTTCCAACACTTAACCTGGAATGGCTTTCAGGTTGTTTGAGCTTGAGATTTTGCTTTCCTTAGAACAGCTTTCCCTTTTTTAATTACACAATTATTTTATGAATGTACAACAATAGATATGTCATAGAACTATTCAAAGATTTCTGTGGAGTTTTCCTTTGAAGGACAAATACAGTTTATTAAAATAATAGAACTTCTAGGTGCATATAGTAATTCAGGTACAGAATAAAAACATGTAAGAAACCAGTTTCAGTGTAAGAAAATGTGATGACAGCAAGAAATGGTGTTTGGATATTTGATTTGGTAAATCTGAGTGCAAGTTATGGTCTTTCTAGGAATCTCTGTCATCTTCTGATAACATGGAGTCTGAATAAGGAGTCAGTCTTAAAGACAGGAATAAATGATGCAGACATACAGGATAGCTGTTTAATAATAAAGAAAATAATTCCTGTGAGGCATTTGGAAGAGCAGGGAGGAAGCGTTAGGGAGATTTGTTTGCAGCAAAATATCTTCTGCTGTACAAACTGACCTCATTCTGAGTATCTGCAGGATCTACCGGCCTATGAGCTTTGCCTTTGTCATGCTGCATATAACTTAATAATATTTGCAATATTTGGCTTGTGTTATAGACAGTGTACCAGCTTGCAACCCTTGGCCAGAGGATGGCACTTCTGTTCAGCTTTCCTCACTGCCTCATAACTCTATAACAGCACTGTTTTTGTCTCTGTCACACGGCACAGGATTGTTCCCATATCTTAATCTTTCCCTTATTTAAATTTATAGGATTTAATGGAGCAACTGGAAAAGCAGGACAAAACTGTTCGCAAGTTAAAGAAGCAGCTGAAAGTATTTGCTAAGAAGATTGGTGAACTCGAAGGTACTTTTATATTTGAGAGAAAGATTTTGGTTTACTTTGTGATCTGATTGTCATCATAGCCATCTGTTTTTGCAGTTGTGAGGTCTTCAGTAGCTTTAGCCTCTGTTGATTGCAGAAACTGGACGTATGCTCAGACCTCTGTGTTCCTTTATGAACCTTTAGTAGATGAGAAAGGGAGACTGGTGTTTCTCTGAAGGCAGAAAGTATTCAAACATAAAGGATGGTTTCCTGCACTGTTTGTGAGCTCAAAGACAGTATCTGGTTTTGCCAGGAGAAAAGCAGTACTAAATATGAACCAGGCAAAAATGAGTTACCCAGTTTTCCTTTGAATGTGAAGATTAGTTACTCCAACTAGGTGTTTTTAAAAAAATATTACAATATTGTTCAGTTACTTCTCTGGACAAGATCACAGTAATGTTCATACATAATATAGAGTGGGAAAATGCTCCTGAAAATATAATTTAGTCTGTGTTTATTGCCTAATTAACTTAAAAAGATGGAGTAGGTCTGACTGGTATGGAGTTAAATTTCACCATAGCTGCCTGTGTGATGCTGTGTTTTGGATTTGAGTCTGTAACACTGCTGGGAACACACTTGTGTTTTGGCTACTGCTGGACAGTGTCAAGGTTTCCTTTTTTCCCCACTCTGTCCCCTCAGTAAGCTGAGATGGGAGGGCACAAGGGCACACAGCCAGGACAGCTGACCCAGACTGGCCAAAGGAGTATTCCATATGCTGCACCTCCAAATGTCAGGAGCCACAGGAGGGTATTTTGCACACAGGTAGCTGTTGTTTGAGACCAGCTGGACATCAGTTCCCTCGGGGTGGGGGTTTATCATGAGTGATTGCCTCTGCTTTGCTTCCTGCCCCCCAGCCTCTTTTCCTTCACTTGGTAAAACACCTTCCCAACTAACAAGTTTTCTCTGTTTTGCTGTTAGTATTCTTTTCCCTGTCCTGCTGGAGCCAGGACTTTCCTAAGGAATGTTACAGAAATGTCTCTGGTATCTGTTGGTTTCACTGGAAAATGTAATATTTCTTTCCATTCTCTCTCTGAAGTGGGCCAGATGGAGAACATATCACCTGGACAAATCATTGATGAACCTATTCGTCCAGTTAACATTCCACGGAAAGAAAAGGATTTCCAAGGGATGTTGGAATATAAGAAGGAGGATGAACAAAAACTTGTCAAGAATCTTATTTTAGGTAAGCATCTTTCTCATTTCTGGCCTTCTCTGTGTCCATGCACTCTGAAAAATGAATTTGCATTAGGAAATGAATAGTTCATTTTGGTTTTGACAGTGTTCAGTTTATGTGCTCAGTTCCTAAATGTGGATTATCTAACTGTCCTTCCTGACGAGTATAGTACATATTAACATGCCTGCATATTTTTAGCAGGCACTTATATTTTCTTATTCTGTTCTTTTACAAAAAAGTGGTCCTTAGTTTTGCACTGAGTTTTCACTGGCTAGATATAGCTACATATATATAATATATATACATGTATATGCTATTAACTGGGGAGGTTGCAATTACCTCATATAACGTCTTCCAATGACTTGACACTTAACAAGACAATGTGTGTTTGTTTTTCCCAAGAGCTGAAACCACGTGGGGTAGCTGTCAACCTGATTCCAGGACTACCAGCATATATTTTGTTCATGTGTGTGCGCCATGCAGATTACCTTAATGATGACCAGAAAGTGCGGTCGTTGTTGACTTCCACTATCAATGGCATCAAAAAAGTGTTAAAGGTTAGTTAGTCTGCTTAGTTTAGAAAAAAAAAACGTTAATTTAAAATTCACTTTTGGTTAGGAAAATGAGGAAAAGGCTTTCAATGAATTGGCTCTGGATTTGTGATCAGTGAACTGCCACTAAAGTCCCAAGGGTTGTATTAAAAAAATAGCAATTACATTGCTGGCATTTCATCCCTATAGTAGCAGAGATGCATTGAATTAATGGGAAAAGAACTACCTTCTTTTTGTTTTGTATAGTCTCCCTCCTCTGAAGGTCAGCTTATAAAGTTTTGGATGTAGTCAGGGTTTGCAGTGAGTCTTGTTTATCTTCCCCAGAGTGCTTAAATAAACAGTTTCATTTGCAGTTTTGGTTAACAGATTCCTCATTTGCTTCACCTACAGATTACACTG
Source organism: Chloebia gouldiae (assembly GCA_003676055.1). Lineage (NCBI taxonomy): Eukaryota > Metazoa > Chordata > Aves > Passeriformes > Passeridae > Chloebia > Chloebia gouldiae. The sequence goes on from QUSF01000015.1 coordinate 6,241,673, forward strand.
ATGATAATGTTACTGCCCAAAGTCTTTTCAAGAGTTGGCTGGGAGAGTTCAGCCCAGGTGTATTTTGAAGGCATTATTAAGACATGAATATGTATTATGCTTACATGTTTTTTTTTATTTTTTAAATGAGAGAGATGTGTCAAAAGCCAAGCCTTTAATCAAACTACAAGTTTTGAAAAAATACTTAGTAAACAATCCTACAGGAGCTTAGATATCCATAGGAAGTTTTGAACATTTTTAAGTGAAAGAAGTGCACACTGTGAAGCTCTAGAACTATTCTGCATGTACTCGATCTGTGTTCATTGGTGAGAAGGGTTTGTTGTTTTGTTTCATTTTCCATTTCAGGCTGCCAAAATGGTTGTGATACAAGTGACATTCATCAAAACTGAATTGTTCCCTGCTCTTCCTGCTGGCTCTGTATCATTCCAGTCTTCCCCACTGGACTCTTCACAAGAGTCGTTGGGTATTTTGGGAGTATAGTCACATTGCCCTTTGATTTCTGCCCAGAGCAATTAGGATAGGTCTCTAAACACAGAAAAATCATGTCTGTGGAGGAAATCATATTAGTGAAAAATACTAAGGAAAAGAGGGAGAGTGTTAAATGGCACTTTGCCAAAACTCTTGCTTTCCTAATACATTACTGTAATACACAAAGCTTTGCAAAGCATCAGAATGAGGATCTACTAGGAAGTGTATTTTAAGCATTTAGTTGTGTATCTTGCATTCTGTTTTATTTCTCCTGCCAGTCCTTGCTGAAGTGTGTTTGTTTTTATCTTCAGAAAAGAGGAGATGACTTTGAAACAGTGTCCTTCTGGCTGTCGAACACCTGCCGATTTTTGCACTGTTTGAAGCAGTACAGTGGAGAGGAGGTAAGCAGTGCTCTTATTCTGGTTTCTCTTGCTCTCCAGTACTGTTGTCAGCACTGCTCTTTAACAAATCCTGCGTAAATGGTCTAGTCATAGTCTTTTAAAGTGGCTAGACTGTTTGGAACGATGGTGACAGCATCAGTGGAAAGCACAGGGATGTAAGATTTGAACCAGCTTCCCTTTATTGCAGGCTGGGACCCAGAGTCTAGATGACACTGGGCTCCCAAAAGGGCCAGCTCAGATTAAGCAGTAGGATCTGGCAGCTACCATTATGGTTTTTAGCAATGATTCACTGCACTCCCTATAAAAAAGCCCATATTAAGCCTTTTAGCCTTTAGTATGGCAGACCAGTTGGTTTTTGGAGGCTGTGATATGCCCAGTTCCTCTTTCAAGCTTTACTGGGTGTTTGACCATAGCTGGCCATGTGAAAATGCCCATGCTGGAGTGGGAGGAAGTCTTGCCTGCCAGAAAGCTGGCAGAGTCTGTTCCTTGTCACAGACCTGAAACTTTGAGTTAAAGAAGCAGATGCTGTGGACATGACACTGAAAAGCAAATCCTAGCATTATCCCCAATCAGACAAAGTTCCCCACTAAAATTTTGAGGATCTGTGACTTAAGGTATTATTTGTCAGTTGCATGAAAGAAAATGCAAATACTGGGTTTGTGTAATAATTTATGCTATACTGAAGTATTAATTTCTGTTATTTCACAAATGCAGGGGTTTATGAAGCATAATACACCTCGTCAAAATGAACACTGCCTCACTAATTTTGATTTAGCTGAATACAGACAAGTACTGAGTGATTTGGCTATTCAGATCTACCAGCAACTTGTCCGAGTGTTGGAAAATATTCTGCAACCAATGATTGGTAAGGCAAAGCTGAATTCCTTAAAATTCACAACATAGTACCAAAATGAAAATTGTGATGGTGGTAGTAGATGTATCTTGTATTTTTTCTTAAACAGTAGAGCTTCATTAATAATTATTGTAGTATTCTGTTCAGAGATGACAAAGACTGTTCTGGACAGGTTGGATTAGAGTAAAAACTAAACTGTGACTGGTTCTTCTGGCAGTGCCAGAATAAATTGGTATACCTTACTCATGCTTGGCATGAATCAGGCATTTGCAGGAAGAAGCTGTCAGGACATTCTGATATTTGTTGCCCTGTCTGTTGGGAAATATCCCATGATAAAAATAGACTTTAATTACATGAGAACTCTTAACTGAAATTAATATGGAAAAATTGTTTAGTTGTTGTTATTGACAGCAGAGAGGAATTAAATCACAAGCAGTGATAAAACTAACATTCAGAGAGGGGTTTTTTTTTTTCATTAAGAATACTTTTCATGTTCTCTTCAGACAGTACTCCCACAGAAATTTTTGTGATGCTTTCCAATCACAACATTTAAAAGAAGGGAACAGCTCTCAGTTTGCTGACTCTGCTGCTCATGTGACCCCAGAAGGAAAACAGTACTTTCCTGAGCTAGATTCAGACTGTCCTTTTAAACACACATGCTGGATTCTTTGTAAAAACCCTGTGAACTAAGATTTTGCCAAGCATAGCGGGACACACAGTTTCTGGAAATCATGGTAAACTGTGGCTAGCAGGAAGCCCAGCCTTCTCTCTCTGCTTTGCTGTCTTGCCCACATTCTTGTGTATGAGGAGCTGTCAGTCATTGCAATAATGGTGTCAATCAAATGCAGTTTCAGGAATGCTGGAGCACGAGACCATCCAAGGTGTCTCAGGGGTGAAACCGACAGGGCTGCGGAAGAGAACGTCCAGCATTGCTGATGAGGGCACCTACACCTTGGACTCCATCATCCGGCAGCTGAACTCCTTCCACTCGGTGATGTGCCAGCATGGCATGGACCCAGAGCTGATCAAACAGGTGGTCAAGCAGATGTTCTACATCATTGGGGCCGTAACGCTCAATAACCTCCTCCTGCGCAAGGACATGTGCTCCTGGAGCAAAGGAATGCAGATAAGGTGGGACAGCTCGTTACACTTCTCCTGAATGCACTGCTGGAAATCTTACTGAACTCTTGACATTGCTGAGTATCATTTTGATGGAGCTGCAGATATCTGGAATATCTGTCTTTCCACACACAAACAGGTGCAGATGATGTTGAACTGATTTGGTGCAATTTGGTTAAAAACAGCTTAGTTGACTTTGGCCAAATCCTACCTGACATTCAAGGAAATGTGGTAGAAGCAAACCAAACAGTGTTTCTTTATCAAGTGGGAGTCAGAGCTGTAGAGCTGTAGGTGAAATGTTGATAATTGCTTCCTCAGCTTTTAGAGAAGAATAGCAAACATACCTGCTGCTTGTATTTGTACACTCGTGGAGCAGTGGATGATGCCTCTTTTTCTACACTAGTTTGCTGCATCCTGAGGTAAAGCCACCTGAATAATCTCCTGCATTTCACTTGTGACATGGATTTTACTTGCATATGTCAGGAAATTTAGCCAGGGCATTCCAGTCCCTCAAGTTACATCCCAAAGCCTCACTGTACTTTAACATGGGCAAAATCTCATTTGCCTTTCTTCTTATCACATTCATGCAATTAATAGGAACAGAAACAAATGGGAAAAACTACTTAGTGGAAATCTTTGTTTCTTGCAAAGAAAATTTTTCTTTCTAGTCCATAGTTTCTAACTGTTATGGAAGTCAAAATCCCTGCCTTAATTGGAAGAAATCAGTGTGAAGACAAAATAACAAAACACATAAGGACAAAGAAGCAGCACTGGGAAAGAGAAATTGCACATGCTTTCCATTTATCCATAATCAAGCATTAATGTTCTTGACGCTCTTACCTCTTTGTGCAGGTACAATGTGAGTCAACTGGAAGAATGGCTACGTGATAAAAATTTGATGAATAGTGGGGCTAAGGAAACCCTGGAACCCCTCATCCAGGCTGCACAGTTGTTGCAAGTAAAAAAGAAAACAGATGAAGATGCAGAAGCCATATGTTCAATGTGCAATGCACTGACTACTGCCCAGGTGAGCAAATCCTCACTGTCTCTCTTGCTGTCCCTCCTGAGCAGCTCTGCTCTGTCGGTGTTTGCTATCCCTGCCAGCACTGCTGTCACACATGAATTGCAGGTTTCTTACTTTGTTTTGCTAGAACAGATTAAGTTGGAGGGGTGAAAAAAGGACCAGACCCTTTTGAGTCTGATGTTGGAGATAAGTTTTGAACAAACGAGGAAGCTCAATAGATTGTACAGGGTGCAGTGGTGTACACAGGCTCTCAGTTTTTGGAAATCCTTAGAGAAAAGTCTTCATTCAAAGACATCTTTGTACTCCAGACAGCTCTGCCTAGGGTAGTAGGAATTGATCTTTCTGCCATCAGAGTTGGTATCCAGCCAAGTGGATGGGCAATTCAAGCAGAGCTGTTGTCTGTGAGTCTGCAAATAGGAGTGTGAAGTTACTGTACCCATTAGCCTCAGAGGCTGAACCAAGTGGGTCTCAGTAAACAGACTCCTATTTATGAAAGCTCAGATTTTGTACAGATATGTTGCACTTCTTTTTCAAACCATGCTACATTTGCATAGATCTTGTACAGGAATAAATGAACCCAAGCATCTTCGATGTTTACTGAACAATTCTCGCCAGGAAAAGGAAGAAATTTCCCTGTGTCTTTCACAGTTGTGTCAGCTCTAGCAGTTGTACTAATTTTGATTTATTAATTCACATTACTGCAAAATCACTTAGTTTTCTACTGAATAAGAAGTTAGAATTCCATGTGCTGTGTTTTAACTTTTTAACAAAATGTTTTGGGTTTTTAACAAAGGAAATGGGAAAAAAACAAAGAGTTTTTAATAGGTTTTACAAGTTTCACCTATATTATCATTTAAAGCCTTTGTTATGTAATTCTTTGGTTTTAGCCCTGTTTTTAGAGGAATAGCTCACTCTCTTGAAAAACAGAGAAGTTGTAAGACTACAGGAGGTCATGACTACAGGGTAAAAATTAGGGTGAGAAATACATGATGTTTTTGGGGGTGGGTAGGAAAACAATCAGTTTCTTATGTGATATTTCCATCATTTGGTTTTTCATCACATATGTAGAAATTTAGAGTTTCTACCTCCAAAGAGAATATTCTGAAGGAGGCAGTCATTTAACATAGCATTGAGCAGGGTGATAGAATTCTGTATTAATCAGTAAAACAGAAAAATAACAGATACTTTTAAATAATTTTCTTTTTTTAAATAGCTAGTTTTAAAATTATATTATTAGTAATTATGGATGCATCTGTTGATTGATCAGTAACATGAACCTGAAAGTGATTGTTCTTCTTCACAGATTGTAAAAGTTCTGAATTTGTATACTCCAGTTAATGAGTTTGAAGAGAGAGTCTTGGTGTCATTTATACGTACAATACAGGTATGTCTGTCTTTTCATCAAAAACCACTTTATTATTTCCAAGAAAACCTCTTGGATCAGCCAAAATTGTGTGCATCCTGAAATACATTCAGGAAAATTAATTAAACTAGGCTTTTTAGCTATCATAGTTTAACAGCATTGAAAAGGTAATGTCAGCCTTAAAATTTAAGCAGTCAGAAGTTCCTGCCTCCAGACTTACATGAAAGTGTTAGTTTCCCTGTCAGTATGTGAGAGGTTTTTGTGCTTATTCATCTTTGTGTATGTAAGCTCACTTACATGTATGACAACTTTTCAAGCACTAAGTTTTATATACGCAAATTTACTCAGACCTGTGTCTGCATTTGAAGCTCTGTGCTTTGAAAACTGAGGCCTATATCCATACCAAAATTCTTAATTTACCCCTTCTATTTTTGTATATATTGATGAAAACAAAAAGTTTTCAAAACTCCAAAGAGAAGCAGCCAGTAGAGCAAAATTGAAGAAACAAACGTGAACTTTCTGATCTATTAGAAATTGAATTACATGATAAGCAAGATAAGGGAGACTGGGAAGGTAGAACTGAGATAAAGCTGTAATTCCACTTATTGAAAAGATGGTTACTAAATACTGGGCAAAATCTTCCTTTTGCAGGGAATCTAAGTATTCCCAGATTGCACTGTAAGGGGGAGATGTGCAGAACTGAAGCAGATCAAAGTAACTACAGTTTAAAGACACAGTTGGTGAAAATGTGTCAGCTCAGGTTAGCAGAGTGTGTTTGCACACACGTCTGTAAGCAGAGGTCAGCCTTGTGAGGTGATTGGTACCAGCTGCTAAATGCTGACATCACTTTCCTCTCTTTGCAGGTGCGTCTGCGAGACAGGAAGGACTCTCCTCAGTTGCTCATGGATGCCAAACACATCTTCCCTGTTACTTTCCCATTTAATCCATCCTCTCTGGCTTTAGAAACCATTCAGATCCCAGCCAGCTTGGGCCTGGGCTTCATATCACGTGTCTGATCCCAAGGATATCCTGTCAGTGTTAGATGGAGAACCAGTTGCCTGATATCTGTACCTGTTAAAACATAGTGAGCCACTAAACCCACGTTTTCTGAACAAAAGCCTGTCTAAGCCCAGATGTGTAGTTAAGGTAGCTGGGAAACTGCACAGCAGCACCACAGGCTGAGCGCTCATAGAGAGATGTCTCTGCATTCATGGGGACATCACTGATTCACACATGTCCAGAGTATGGAAATCGGGCTTGGACAAAAATTGTGTCTTCAGCTGTCTAGAGACATTTTTAGACCTTTAGTAACATATTTAAATAGTGTAAATTAAAATCCATATGTAATCTTCTCAGAGGTGGGGACCAATAGGGACAGTCACAGTCCTGGGCATGGAAGACTTGAAAGTAAGGCATTTTGTAATGGAATACACAGTCACGTGGGAGCCTGTTACATTTAATTTGTAAAAACTGAATGGAAAACAACAAACTGGCAATATATAAAGTTATTTCTTAAACCACTTCCTCATTTATGTCAGTTTGACATAAATTGTAGTGATAAGTCCTATAGCTCACAATATGCTCTAACCTAGGTGTTTATTTGTTAGAACTGTGGTTTACCAAGCAAACTAAACTGCTGCTGCATATTCTGTTGTTTTAAATGTATGACAGTATCATACTAAGCACTAAATATAAGACACTTCATTTTTTGTTGTCAACCTTATTTACAGTCTGTTGCAGTCTGTTATTTTAACTGGACTTTTGCACATTTTATCAAGTAACACCTGTAGAGGAAAATGGTAACTAAGCACAAGTAGCACACTGGAAATTACACGTTTAGTTATTTTTAAAAGTAGTTAGCTAAAAATACAGAATCTTGAAGCAAACGATCAGAAGTCAGTAATGATTTTAGTATTTATTTAGGTTATAGAGTCTGTCTAATGTTGTTCTTTGTTTGTAGACCCCAGAGATGACAATGTGTATTTTAAGTATAATCTCTTGGTTTTTTGCCACTTTAAAAAGAATAACAACAGAGAAAAGTCTTCTTTCACACTGGAATATGAGAGGAAAAACTTTATTAGAAAATTTTTGCAGTAGCCCAAGGCTCTCATTCTTAGAAAGGTTGACTAACAAGAAAGTTAAGCAGGTTTTGACTATGATGCTGTCACTTGACTATGATTCATGCTGATTTAATGTTTGGAAATCAGAGTGCATAATGAGAAACTGAGGTACTTTGAATGTTGCACGTTTTACTGGAAAGATTTTTCTGTCTCACACATCTTGGATCTGCTATTTAAAACTCACATTTCATAATGTGAGGCATAAGCGTGGAAGCCTCACGTAAGGTTCCAGTTCTGTGGTGTATGGCTCAAACATACATGTAAAAATAAAGCCACACACGTTGCTCAGTTGCGTTGTGCAATATTTTTAATGTATTATAATAATCTGCATCTTGGTGTTAACATTAATTTATTTTACAATATTGATAAATAACCTAGAGGTACACTATTAGACTGGTTGGTGCTCCTCTGTTTGCCTGCAAATTCACAGAGAAAATATTTGCTGTTAAGCAGACTGAAACATTTCAGTTTTGTTTTACTTGAAAGGCAGACATGCTGTTTGTATGATGGCTAAAATTGGAAATAAAGACAACATAAACTTTCTCAGTATCATTTTTGAGATGCTCCTTGTATTCAAATGGCCCATATTACATTTGATGGATCATGCCAAGAATTTATACTGCATTGTAAAAAGGCTCTGAATGGTCTATGAAGGATTTAGGCTTTCCTCTACCCCATATACCAAACACTCTTTTTTCAAACATTACTTGATTTCTGAAATTCTGGCTGCTGTGAAGTGGCTCCAAATAAGGTGTAAGGTCGTTTTCAGACTGTCAGGTACTGTACTTGTGAGAATGTAATGGCAAAGCCTTCACATCCAGTAACAGGGTTAGGAAAGAAAACACATGAGAACATGCTGACCTCCCAGGTTTTTTTCTCCTATTGAAAAACAAACAATTGGCATTACAGTATGTTCATACTGTAGATCAGGAAATGTATCCACTACTTAAGCGTTAGTGTTTAAAATGTATGCCTAAATGTATTTTTGTTTATTTTTGAAGTTTGTTTACCTGTAAAAAGCCTTATTGTATTGTTTCCATAAAAAAGTAGTGTCTAGTAAGTTATAGATATCATCCTTAAACTCAGTGGTTTGACTGGTATTACTTTTCTATCACATTAAAAGTATATGCTGCTTGACAAGTTTTAAAGGAAAATATTTTTGAGTTGGAATAGACGTGTAGTTGGTAATTAATCTAACATTTTACATGGCAGTATTTTACATGCACTTTTCAGAAATAAAATTTTAGTGTGAGTGTATAATAAAACTTTCACCATAGGACTAAAATCTCTTTAACCATGGAATATAATGCAGAATTGTTTTAAAAACTTTTTTCCTTTGAATCATTGTTATGCTCTTTTAATGTGGACATATCTTTTATAATTTAATTTATTATCTATTGAGATGATAGATTTTATCAGATGCTGGAAAAATACTTGTCAATGACCCCTTAGAAATATATACAGTTGTTCTACAGATTTTGCACAATAATTACCTCATTCAGTTTGGTGTATTTTTATTCCAGTGATTGTTTTATTCTGATGTTTAGGACACAGTCTTCTATCCAAATTTTGAAAAATTGCTTCTCATGCTTCAAACTTGGATGGAACATAAAAGTGCTTAAGTCAGTTTTCTGAGATTAATCTATTACAGGAAAAAGTAGCATCAGGTTCATTAAAAGTGGGTTAACATGCAGCAACATTTGTTCCCAACTTGGAAACACCAGCAATTGCAATTTGAAGGTCTATATGTAATTTATGATTTAAACTGAACACATTTCAAATACCATACTAAAACTATGAGTAAACACTTGGGTTTTTTAAGATGCTGATACTTCATGCGATGAGCCTTTAAACATAGGTTTTCACTTGATGCCACTACAGTACATAGATGAAAAACAAAACATTGTCAGAATTACATGAGCTCTGATCTGTTGTAGTGTCTGATGTTGTACTTAGTAAATGTATGCATCATAAAAGCTGTAGCCTAATAGCTATCACTGGAAAATGTCCAAATAAAAGTACAACTGTACAGTTTGTTTCAGGGTTTTTTTGGTTGGTTGGTGGCTCATGAGCTGTGTGCTGGCATGGACTCCAGATGGTCACAGGGCTCCCTCTGCCTCCATGGCAGGCTTGGTGTTGACTGCCAAGGGAGTTGGTTAAAATCTGAGGATGTGTAAATACACACCCAGATAGCAGCAGTGCACTATAAACTGCTGTGCTTGTGGGAGAATTCTTTGTTCAACATAACCCATTTCTTGTTAGGGTGTTTTGTCGTACAGTTCCTGAAATAAAATTTGAGTATCTACACTAAAACATTCCACTTGTGTGCTATGAAAGCTCCTCTGTCAGGTGGGGAGAGAGGGCTGGTGGGTCTTGGCATGTATCCACCTGCTAAAACACAGCACTGTGTTTTATCCTCATAAAGGATATTCAACTGTAGCACCTGTTAGCGCTTTAAACCTTCTAAATGCCCTCAGAGTTGTTGATCTGTATCTTATTTAGAGCTTGTCATAGAAATTCCTTTGCAGCACTTTGTGGGGAGGTGATTAATGTTTCTGTTGGTTTTCTCCGCTGGGTCAGGACTGCTCCCTGGGGTCCCTCTGGCAGCCGCAGTCTCCATCATTCCCGCTCCCTGAAGGTGTGTCCGAGGTGCCAGGACGGACAGAGCCGGGATCCGGCTGGGCGTGGAGGCTGCCCGCTCTGCCGGCTCTGCGCTCACCGGCCCGGGCGGGGCCGGGCGGGCAGCGGGAGCGGGGCCGGGCCGGGGCCGGGCGGGCAGCGGGAGCGGGGCCGGGCCGGGGCCGGGCGGACACCGGGAGCGGGGCCGGGCCGGGGCCGGGCGGACACCGGGAGCGGGGCC
>QUSF01000015.1:6252280-6293709 GCA_003676055.1 Chloebia gouldiae
ACCTGCGGCGGCTCTGCGGAGCCTCGTCCGCACCGCCGCGGCTGTGCCCGATGGCGCTGGCCGAGCTCTACACGCAGGTGAGCGGGGCTGGGGAAGGGCTGAGGGCGAGGGGCCGTGCGGGCTCCGCCGGAGCGGGGCTGGGGCTGGGCTGTGCGGGCTCCGCCGGAGCGGGGCTGGGGCTGGGGCTGGGCTGGGGCTGGGGCTGGGCTGTGCGGGCTCCGCCGGAGCAGGGCTGGGTCTGGGCTGTGCGGGCTCCGCCGGAGCAGGGCTGGGTCTGGGCTGTGCGGGCTCCGCCGGAGCAGGGCTGGGGCTGGGTCTGGGTCTGGGCTGTGCGGGCTCCGCCGGGGCGCTTCGTGCGCCCGCGGGCACAGCGCCCAGCGCGGAGCCGCCCGTGCGGGACACCGCACCACAGGGACGCTTCTCTTTGAGAATAACACTCCTTTTGTGAGACTCTCGGCCTCTGGGAGCGGGTCTCGCTGTTCCAGCCAGCGATTAGGCAACGTGAAGGTGTAACTGCCCTTCCCTGGGCACTCGGGCTCGCAGTGCTGCGCTTTCTGTTGGGCAAATATTGAATGTGTGCGGCAGAGCTTGGCCCTAAAGCAAAGATTCTTCCTCCTTAATGCGCCTGCTGAAACTTTCGCACAACTTTTCCCTTTTCTCCTGTAGTCACCGGAGTGTTGTGACGAATCGTTTGTTTGCTTAGCTTTAAATAACAAAACCAACAGGGATATATGTTGGTGATTTCATAAGCCTGTCCCTCATCTGTTGCAGCAGCAGCTGCTCCCATTGAGGCTGGCGCTGCAGGGCTGGTGGCTCCTGCTGCCGCCGCCGCGCTCGCAGCCGCTGGAGCAGCGAGCGAGGTTTTCCCAGGAATGCTGGACAGGTGGAGGGGGGAAGGAGTGCGGGTGTAACCTGACACGGAAATGAGCAAACTCCCGTCTGTTTACCTGCGAGGCAGGGTTCGGACACAGCCAGCTCTCCAGGCTGGGTGCATTTGCCAATAGAGGCTCCTGCAATTTTAGGGGCCTTTCCTGAAGAATCAGTGCTTTTATCACATTCTTCTCCCTCCCTTTCTCGTCCTTGACCTAGTGCAGTTCATTTTCTTGCATGGGAACACACTGTGTGCCCCTGAGGCTGTTTGGTGGTGATATTCTTAACTCACAAAGAATAACAGCCAACAAATAATTCAATTTAACAAGCACTTTTTGTAAGCCAGGAGGAGATCAGCATAGTGTAGGAATGATACAAATAACAATTTACAGTTGGATAAACATGTAAAACTCAAATATAAAGCTAATTTAGCCATGTCTTTCATGTGGCTATTAAATAGATACTTGAGGAGCTGGGCCTTTGTCCCCTTGGTCAGATAGATAAAAACATTGACATTACAGTTTGGGGCTGTTTAAAAAATACCTTTGTGATTTTAGATATTGTGTGAAAAAATACCATCATGCTGAAAGTATCAGCAAAGAAGTGTCATGGAAGCAGCTGAGGTTTCCATGATTGTTCGTCCCCTGATGAGCACCAGGTTGGTGTGTGGCTCACTAGAAGGGTCAATGTCTGTCCTTAGAGATACTGAAAACTCAGCTGGAGAAGTCACTGAGCAGCACAGGCTAACTCACAGGACATTCGTGTGCAAGTCCCTCCTACCCTGTTTGGTGTTGATCCTTGGGGTTAGAATTAAGGAAGCTACAGCTGTGCAGTGCAGTTTGCAGGGACCTCTGTAGGCACCACCATGGTTCAGTGGCATTCTGGGGGCACAGACACTCATGTTCTGAGGATCTACCAGAGCTTCCAAAGCGTCTTCCAACTGAGAGGAAAAAAATTGTGCCAAAACCAACAGTTGCAGCACCAAAACAGAAGGGAATGTAAGTCCCCAGGGGTTCTGTGGGTCTGCTCACACTCCATTAAATGGCAACTAATGTTAATTTTTCAAGTAAACAGCTGCAGCAGTTCTCACAGGTTTATTTACACAGTTTGTTTCAACTGACCATGAATATAGCTAGGGTGAGGGAATTAAGGAAAGGGCTCTGGCTATCAAAACAAAAAGATGCTGGAAGAGTATACATTATAGTTTCTTGTGTGAGTAGGGACAACAATATCATTTTGTCAAACCCTGTCACGATGAGGACACACTTCACATCAGTAAAGTAATTCCCTGCTGACTGAGGTTTCCAGCTGTGTTATGTCCTTTTAAGGAATGCTGTTTCCCACAGCTTCTCAGGCAGAGCATTTAAAGAAGTTGCTTTTGCTTCTGCATTTTAACTTCAGCATAGGAGAACTAAATGGTTCAAACAGCATAACTTACATTCAAATATCTATGCTTCAGTAGGTTAGAGATACCTTGCTGGGATGGAGCTAATGTCACTTGATTGCTTGTAAGCAAAGAAACTAGCCAGTGATCTTTGAAGTTTGTCCTAGAGCAGGGAAAGATGTTTGGAGGTTGCACTTCAGTCCCATTAAAAGAAAGGGAGCTGTGCACTCTTTCTTAGGTATGACAATGTGCCTATGGCAAAATGCATTCTGAGTTCAGTGTCTATACTTGGATTCAGGGAAGTGATTGTCTATTCCTGATTGTCTGAATTCTGGTAGTGAGATGCTTTCTCTGGTTCTTGCTTATTTGAAGCCTCTTAGAAACAAGGTCTCTCCTTAAGTGTATTTTATTCTTTGTTCAGTGTTAAAGGATTTGAAGAGCCTGGTGAAACTCTGGCCCTTGCTCACCTTCCTGCATGCTGTGTTGTTCTGCAGACTCTGCTCTGAATAGAAGCAGAATATGCATGTCTGAAATTAATGAGTCTGCTTTCTTTTTTTACTCTTTCATGAAAAATAACAAACCCACAAAAAATATATCCTGCTGTGTAAAGCTAATAATAATCCCCAAAAGTCCTGGAATAGGGTTGCACTTGATGTTTGAAAGGTATTTTTTTATGCTAGCCTGATATTACAATAGTAGCTAAGCTAACAATTGTCTTGTTTTTCTGTTACAGTACAATAGGGTTTGGATCCCTGATAATGAAGAAGTTTGGCAGTCTGCAGAAATCACAAAAAACTACAAAGCTGGAGACCGTTTTCTCCATGTGCAATTAGAAGATGGAACTGTAAGGAGAAAAGCCTGAATTATTGTGGGGTTTGCTGAGATATGTTTATGTAGCAACAAAGCACTCACTGTTATGGGATCTAAACATGTACACATTTCCCTTTTTCATCATATTGAAATTGGTACAGTACACATCTGCTGCCCAAAAATATGAGGAGTGCAATTCCACTGTCTGTGTACATTAATATGGAGAACATACCTCAAAGATTGCTTTGGAGACAAGCCCTGAAACTCATCCTTAATTGAAGTGAAAATCAGAAGTGCAGGACAGGCATAGTTCTCTCTCACAGAGCCAGCTGTTGCTTTTTTTGCTGGTTTGTGTAAGATTAATTTTAGTATCCAAGTTCTTTACAGATTTAATACTTGGAAAGCATTTCTGGTTTTCTGCATTCCTGTTCCATAAAGATAAATATTAAAGGTATGATTAAATGGATTTGTTGAAAGAAACAGAAGTGAGTTTTAAACTTTCTGTAAAGAAAACTGAGGTGTTGCAAGTAAGGATAGTTACAGAGGTGACTTGAGTTCTGACCAGGTCTTTACTTCTATTCAGTTGCAGCTGTTCTATTATTCTCATCTATACTTGAAATATTCCTCTTTTTAGAGAGCTAAATGTGTCCCATTTTTACAGATTTCAATACAAAACATTGTAAATAAAGAGAATGAATTTTTCTTTTTCATAAGCAACAAACAGCTCCAATTCCCCCAAGTTCAGGGCATGTATGGAATCAATGAAATAGAAATAGATGATGGAGGGCTCCATCAACTCTATAACTTCATGTAAAGGTAGAAGATTTGTATTTATGCAAACATAATGCATTTTATGACATTTCAATGTTTTTTGTTGACAGGAGCTGAGTTACCCTGTTGATCCAGCTGCTTTGCCACCACTACGAAATCCTGACATTCTTGTTGGTGAAAATGATCTCACTGCACTCAGTTATCTGCATGAACCAGCTGTTCTACACAATCTTAAAATTCGTTTTGTGGAGTCTAGACTTATCTACACATATAGTGGTAGGCTAAATGAAATTATTAATTTTTTAAAAATACTTTTTAAAGAAGTATTAATATTAAAGTATTAAATAAATAAAAGTATCAATATATAAAGGTATTAATATTGATTCAGTTTGCAACATGATGTGTGTAATGCTTTCCTGAAGCGTATTTTAACTCATGTTAACTCGTTTAAGATGCCAGTATAGACTTGTTTGTTCATCAGCATCTTCTACCTAGAAAATATTGCTTCTTTGTATTATTTCAGCTGTTGCTGCCAAAACCAGGCATTTTGTATAACTAACCTGTGGGGTTTTTTTTTTTTTGTTTGTTTTGTACACTTGGCTGTAGGGATAATTCTGGTTGCAATAAACCCCTATAAGCAGCTGCCAATATATGGAGATGCCATTATCCATGCATACAGTGGGCAAAACATGGGAGACATGGATCCACACATATTTGCTGTGGCAGAAGAAGCATACAAGCAAATGGCAAGGTTCAGTATGTTATTTAATGTCCATAAATAACACTTGAAGTCTGGTGGCAGTCAGTGTTAATTGTCATTTAATTTTACTGTGTATGTGCCACTAGCTTTTAGGAATACCTTTGAACACATAGCTTAATTAGAGGAGAAGGAATTCCTTAACCAACTGAGGAATTTGAGAGCCAAAACTGTTTTCATTCTTGATGAGGGATAAAACACTGACTTAGTGAATAGTAATGACTTCAACCTAGAGGTTACAGCTGAAGAGCAGAAAGAGAAGAATAGAAGTAAGATGGAACTGATGTATGAGACTTGGGCACAGCTGTGATTTCAAACATTGTTTCATATATATATATATATAATTCCTACATTTATACATGCCCTTTAGACATGTCTGACATGAACTGTCTGATTATTTGGTTTTAGAAATAACAAAAATCAGTCTATTATAGTCAGTGGAGAATCAGGAGCTGGAAAGACTGTGTCTGCAAGGTATACTATGAGATACTTTGCCACTGTGAGTAAGTCAAGCAGCAATGCACATGTGGAGGATAAAGTACTGGCATCCAATCCAATAACCGAGGTAAGTTTGGGAGAGTGTCTGTCAAGTCTGTACTCATCAAGGGAAGAATTCTGAGAACTTCTGGGAAATGTTGTTTGAAATATTTCGGGATGCTTCATCTGTCTGAGTTGGATACTTAAATTTGAATTTCAGCCTCTGAATATTACTGATGGAAAAAGGTGGTCAGCCTCAGGAAGACCTGGTCCTGTCTGATTTACCAGTGGCCCTTTAGAGGTGCTGGTTTGCCTAATTAGATGATGATGTAACAATACTGACCAAGTTGATTTTATTACTTGAACCGTTATGTTGGAAAAGTATACTTTGTCTCATTTTCACTTTATGTAGCATTTTACTCTTTGGCTTGAGGCTTGTCTTCACTTTTGGGCCTCAAAATGTAATAACACAATTTAGTGCTTGATCAGAGATTGATCTCTGAGCACCTTTGATTTTAGAAACTTGTAGCTGACTCAAGTTTTGACCAAGCTATTCTTAGGGGAGATGTGAGTAAAGCAAGTGTAAACGTTTATAATTTTTGTAGGCTGTGGGCAATGCAAAAACCACACGGAATGATAACAGCAGTCGATTTGGAAAATACACTGAAATCAGTTTTGATCGCAGTTACCAAATCATTGGAGCTAACATGAGAACATACCTGCTTGAGAAATCCAGAGTTGTATTTCAGGTGGGTAAAATAAAGTCTAAAATAATCAATGTCACTATAGCTCCTGATGCACTATACTAGTTCGGTATGGAAAATGTTATGTGAAGTTCTGAAGAATGTATCCAATCAGCATTTGATTTATTTTTTAACAGAAGCTAATATTATTTATGATAAATTACTTTATTCCATGTTCTTCCTTGTGTTAAGTGAAGAATGCTTCTCAGGGACAATTCCCTGAAATAACTGCAAATCTCAAACTTGTGGTTACAACACTAACAGAGACCAATTGTACCTGGAAATGAGCAGCATATACGGGGCAGAGAGAGTCTGGGGAAAAAAAAAAGTCTGAAAATTTATAAGCCCAAGGTTTATTTCATGTGACTCACTTCAGTGTCATGGCTTATGATAATATACTAAAGAAGGTATTTAATTTTACAAAATGGTTTTTACAAAGGTTTTCTTTTTTAGTAGTATTGTAACTTTTTAAGTACACTGAAAAATCCTTCTGTATATCTTCTGCCCTGAAGGATGGTTTGGAAATGGAGTTTTTTGACTTCCCACCGGGCAGTGTTTCAGCTAACACTCCTACACATTTTTTTGTTACAGTGTTTGATGGTTCTTATTAGTAGATGGTTATTCAAGCTGAAGAAATTATTAACATCCCTGGGGAAAGAACTCTGCATATTGGCAGTGGAAATAAAGTTTACTTGAATGTATCACTTTCAAAGCTGTTGCTAAGAGGTGCCATTTTAATAATCAGCAATTTCTTTGCTAACCTATCTTGCAGCAAAGTTTAACCTTCAGTTAAATTATCACTTTAAAATAGTGTTGAATATCAAGTGGTTTTTTGTTTGTTTCTTCATTTTATTGTTAATTTTTTTTCTGTGATGTTACTCTTTGCTTTATTTTACAGTCAGAAAATGAAAGGAACTACCATATATTTTATCAGTTGTGTGCATCTGCTATGCAGCCTGAATATGAACATCTTAAATTGGGTAGGTCTCAAGAAAATAACCTTCTCTTCACTTTTTGCAGTGCAGCATTTTAAGGCTGGGTTTTCAAGTGCTAGGATGTGTAGTGAATTACACCATAAATCTCACAGCCTTAAAACGGGACCTGTGTTTTAAAGTCACTTAGCTGTTAGTCCTGCTGGTTTTGAACTTGGTAGCAAATCCCTGGAAACTCAATAGTGCACGATCAAGTACCTGAGTGTCTTTGGAGATCTTATTCTCATACTTTCTGTAGTGACAATGCTATAACAGCTTAGGGGCTTGATTCATTTATCTACAGAGAAGCTGGAAGAAGCAGAATTTAGGTTTATGTTTACACAGTCTCCATTCCATTTTGTTTATTAGATGGATATTAAGATTTCTAAGAATTATGAATACTGACCTGTGTCAGCTTAACTGAGGTGGGCACATGGATTTCCCTTAGAAAAAAGAGAACCTCTATCTTGTCACTGAAACACTGTAATCTGACAGCATCTTTAGTTTTTTTGTCTTACTTTAAGAAGTGGCTCTCCCCAGTCCCTAATTTTTGCAGAATTACAAGATTTGCTTCTTTTCTACAGGAAGTGCAGAAGAATTTAACTACACACGAATGGGTGGCAGCACTGTAATAGAAGGGGTTGATGACAGAGCAAATATGGTGGAAACTCAGAAGACATTTGCCTTACTGGGTAAATTCTTGGGGGTACATTTTCAGTTGATTTTTTTTCCCCTGAAATGGGCAAAGGTGGATTGTTTCTGAAATATCCAAAATGTTAGTAGTAATTACCAAAATAGTTTTTTTCATAGCTTGTCCATTGTGGTGTTGTTCTGTTTTCAAAGTGCTGGGCAGGAGCAATTAGCAATTAGCTGGTGTTAATTGTTATTGGTCAGAAGCATTGAGGGCTGGAGTCTTCTTGGCCCACAAGTGAACATGATGTGACAGAAGTGGAATTGGAAGCTTCTTTGCCCCTGTAAAAGCTTATGTAAAAGCTAAATCAGACTTGAGCTGGCACTTGGGGAGGTACAGGAACTTATGCCCAATCTATCATTGGATCAGACAGGCAGAAAATTGGCAGAACCAGGGATTTGCATCCTACTCTGCAGAGATGCTGTACAATTCTTGGCTGCACAACAAAGCAAGTAACCCAGCATTGTTCTGGTTTAATTAATTGTGCTGTTTCTGCTTATTTCACATAATCAATGAATGTTTTTTTAGGTCTGAAGGGGGATTTTCAGATGGATGTTTTTAAAATGCTGGCAGCAATCCTGCACTTGGGCAATGTGGAAGTAGCAGCTGTTGGAGATGAAAGATCATCCATCAGTGTAAGGAAGTAGCTCATTCAGATACCAACATTTTCTATTCTATTTTATGCCAGAAGTGCTTTAGCAATAGTTTCTCTCATATCTGGGGCTCAGAGCAGCATTAAATCTGGTGTACTAATCTTGATTGATTTCTCCATCTCCATCTGTGTGGAATCACAGCGAGTGCTCACACAGATGCTTTTCTGTGCCCAGCTTCAGAAAGTCTTAACAAAAGGCAAAATGTGGCTAAGAGTACTCCATATCCAATTGATCCACAGCTGCTGGAAAATCCATTTTGGAACTCTGCAGGATGCAGGAACCAAAGCATAGTCAAAGCTGCTCAGAATGTGTCCCAGTGAGTTATGCAAGTCTGAAAGGCAAGAGCACCTAAAAATAGACCAAAGTAACTTTCTTTCAGTGTCTTAATCCAAAACACCTCATCCAGCCCAAGTTTTTCTCTCCTATATCAGGCATTCTATCCAGTATTATTTGTTTACCTCATCTTGCTATTTTGCCAGATGGAGAAGTAAATATTAAAAAAATTAAAATCATAGTTTAGTGTCAGCAGCGCAAGTATTTCACAGTTAAAGAACTAAACAGTTTAAGAATTAAATGTACCCTAATAATACTTATTGGTCTTCTTTAAAGATGGAAGATAAACATCTCAGAATATTCTGTGAGCTTCTGGATTTACACTGTGACAAAATGGCCCGGTGGCTGTGCCACCGAAAGATTGTCACCACCTCAGAGACCGTGGTAAAGCCCATGAGGAGGGCCCAGGCTGTCAACGCCAGGGATGCTCTGGCAAAGAAGATCTACTCCCATTTATTTGACTTCATTGTGGAAAGAATTAACCAAGCTCTGCAGTTCCCCGGCAAGCAACACACTTTCATTGGTGTTTTGGATATTTATGGGTAAGAATGTCTCTGGAAACAAGAGTGCCTTTTCTTTGGAGTAGGTGAAAAAGGCACTTTTTTGTCCTTGTAATGAGTTTGAATGGGTTCGTTTTACTAAAAGTCCATGGCCATGTAAGTTCTTTAGCACCCAGATTAGTGGAAATCCTCTGCTACTATAAATACCGTATTTTTTTTTTTTTTTTTGTGAATCAGGTTTAAAATTATCTTCTGATATGATACTTTTAGATTTAACTCTGGATTTTTTAGCTTTATTGTGTCTGGTAGCATTAGCTTTTAGAGAAGTTTTGAAATTCCTTAGCATCTTCATTAATTTTACCATTAGTTAATTGTCTTTGAAACATTAGGATATAGAGTTTCAGGGATGCTGCCATTTGATTTTGATGTCAACGGATTTTTTTTCATATTTGAATTGTGTTTCAGATTTGAAACATTTGATGTGAACAGTTTTGAACAATTTTGTATCAATTATGCTAATGAAAAACTACAGCAGCAATTTAACCTGGTATGTTCTTTTTTTTTGCTACAATTCTTTATCTTATTTTGCTTCAGGGTGGATATCAGTAAATGCTGTTTGTGCTTGAGTGATGGATATTTCTGGATAGTGACTATCCAGTCATAAATGAAAATATTTTATTTTTATATGTAAACATAGGTACGCCTACATATAAATGAAAATTTAGAAGTTTTTTTTACAGACAGACAACAATATGCTCCAAAATATAATTTTTTTCTAATATATACAACAACTATGCACAGGCAGGCACTGTACTTATTTTCCCTTAATTGTAACCTTCTTTATGTTTTCATAATTTTTGCAAATCCAGCATGTCTTTAAACTTGAACAAGAAGAATATATGAAGGAAGATATCCCATGGACTTTAATAGACTTTTATGACAACCAGCCTGTCATTGACCTTATTGAAGCTAAAATGGGAATTTTAGAACTTCTGGATGAGGAATGCTTGGTAATTTAATCTTTGCTCATTAAAATTTAAAAAAACCCCAAGTATATAGATTTTTACAAATGGGGCTTGTAATCCATATTTTACCCTTTTCAATGGGAAATAGAGCATTTTCTTCAGAAAAGGAACATTAATGTTTGCCCTCTATTTGTCAATCTTGATGGGAAATTACTTATTTTATTTTCTCTTATGGTATTAAGAACCTAAAACTGGATCTCAGAACTTAGCCAGAAGTAAGGCAGAGCTGGAGCTCATCCCTGTTGGGGCAGGAGTGCAGTGGGAGCCTCATCCTTCCTCACTTCCTGGACTGGAGGGCAAGCAGCAGTTTGCTGCTGCTAGTCTTGCTCCAGGCAGCAATTTGGACTGCTCAGACCCCAGGGAGCAATATTTTTTTAAATTTAGTTAGTCTACAAATCACTACTTTTGATACAAAAACTTTGGGATTAATACAACCTTCTTTCCAAAAATGATTTGCGACAGGGAGCCACTGGTGGGTCTGAAGAGACAAAAGCTGGTTATCAGGCTTTGTGATTCACTAAAGGGGTTTTATGCAGAATGTTTATTGACTCAACAGCTCTGCTGCTCTAACAGCCCTGTTAAAGAGATTGTCCTTCTTGTTCTTACAGTTGCCTCATGGAAAAGATGAAAACTGGCTTCAAAAGCTGTATAATAATTTTGTCAATAAAAACGCACTCTTTGAAAAGCCAAGGATGTCAAACACTTCTTTCATCATTCAACACTTTGCTGATAAGGTAGAGTGTAAACAACCCAGTATTATTCCCTGTGTTTCTAGCAGTTGTTCATTCAGAAAAAAAACAAACTTAGGAAATAGGAAATATTAACCACACCTATTTGGAACTTCTATAAAATTCATCTCCAATACATAGTGCTATTTGTTTATTGGTAATTCTGCCTGTAATGTGCCATTTAAATGTAAGAAGTGCTTAAGATAATGAATTTAAGAACATAAATCATCAAGATAAAAAAGCAGAAAAATAATAGAATGTATAACTACAACAGTTACAGTTGTAGGTCATACACGTTTTAGTCTCAGTTATTTACATTTCAGATGTAGTATTCCTTTTTGGTGCCTTGATTTGAAAACATAGCATAATGAAGAAAGGAGGAAAGAAGTTCCTAATGAAGGCAGAAGGATTTGGATTCTGGCAATTTGTCCTGCTTCTAAATTTGCAGGATGCATGTATGTAATCTTAATATAATGGATTGGGAAAAGCAGAGTTTCAGCCGTTGTGTTATAGATTAATAAAGACCTCTTGGTTACCACAGCTGGGAGAGTAAAAATTACTGTTTTTCCAACTGTTTGTTTATTTGTTGAAAAGTTAATGATTTCACCTGTTTGCACAGGTAGAATATAAATGTGAAGGATTTCTGGAAAAAAACAGAGATACAGTACACGAAGTATTGATTGAAATCTTGAAGGAAAGCAAGGTTTGTGACAAACAGTAATGATTAATCTTCTGAATACCTGATTTTACTGGAATTAATTCAGATCTGATTTTAAAATGTTTCTTCTCTTATCGATTTTTAATAGGTTGAATAAATTAATTTAGTCTGAATTTTTATTAATTTATTTAATATTATAGAAGTGTGTCTTTTTACCATCAAATAATATATAAGATGAAAAAACACAATGTTCAACTTCCTTCATATATGTGCATTTACTTTGCAAGTTATGTTGGGGTTTTCTTTTAATATCTCCCTTCAAGAGCATTTTGTAATCCTTGTAACTCAAATATTTTCCTTTTTTTTTTCCTGTAGTCATTACATGCAGCTTTGATAGGTAGTTTATCATTAACAACTGCCTTTGTTTGTTCTTCAAAAGAGATTAAGAGAATGCCAGGGCAAGGAAAACATCAGGTGTCTTATGTGTACCTGCCACTTCCCATCTGCTTGTCCCTTTGAAGTCTATAGCCTTGAGACTTCAGGATTACTCTTAAGAAGCTAACTTCATCTGCCTTGAAAATATATTCATAATTTAAATTGCATATTGTGAAAACACAGCCTTAAGTGTTCTTATTTTTAGCTCTGCTCTTTGTTTATGTCTGTATTTGCTTATATTGAAATAGTTTTTGCAGGCTGCTTTCACAGATGTTGAGTTTTGTGTGTGAAATGTGTGAGTGCTTCACAAGAGATTCAGAATCATTGCAACTCTTTTTTCAGTTGTTGTTTGTTTGATAGCCAGTTCAAAAGCCTGCAATACCTGGCCTAAGTATTAAGGGGTTTGCATTTTGTGTTATAGTAAATGTAAGTTTGATTAAAATGATGCTGCAGTGTTTAACTCTGGTTCTTTCACCACACTTTTAGTTTCATCTGTGTGCAAATTTTTTTCAAGACAGTCCAGTGTCCATTTCACCTTTCAGTTCAACTATAAACATCAAATCTGCCAGACCTGTTCTGAAATCGCCCAACAAACAGCTCCGCACAACTGTGGGCAGTAAGGTACTGCAAAACCTGCTGTTCTGTGATGTTTGTACTTTCTGGGAATGCTGGGCAGTCTGAGACTGGATTCTGTCACTGTTCATGGGGGCCTGTCCAGTTTGCAGGACAGCAAGAGCCACAGTGCAGTGCTTCAGTCTGGATATAATAGGTGTGTTTATTTTATATATAGCAGACTGTTTGGTACAGCCACAGTCTTCAATTTCCTGCATTTAAGAGCTAAACCCTATCTCCCAATGTCCAGGCAAAACCTAACAAATAACTAGAAGACCAAGATTTGACTTTTTACTGAAATGTTTCATTAGCAAAACTCTTATGTCTGGTATTTTCCAGTTCCGGAATTCTTTGTCTTTACTTATGGCGACGCTCAATGCAACCACTCCTCATTATGTGAGATGCATAAAGCCAAATGATGAGAAATTGCCTTTTGAGTAAGTATGTTAGTTGTGCTCAGCTGTGGTTTTCTGTATCACTGTAGTGGTGTATTAGCAAGCTAAACTCTTATTGTTGAGAAATGTCCCATACAGAACATGGTCTTCCTTTCTAGATAGCTGAATTTGAAAAAAATACTGTCTTCTTATAGAAATTGAATGTTTAAGTATCATTATTGTTACCTTAAAATCCTTTAACCTCGTATTTTTCAAGTTAGATCCTAGTGCTTGTGTATTTGTCAGAACATTTTTAGGGTAAAGGTTTTCATCCTTTGGTTTAAGTTGATGAATATTTTGTATAGGTGTATTGCCCTTATGCAGTATGGATTAACCCTAATTCATATTTCGGGAATAAAAACCTCTGCCATTTTCTTTGTGGAATTCCCTTTTGTCGGCAGAAATATGTGAAAGAGCTTTACAAGTCAGAAAAAGCATGAACAGTGTTGAACACAGCCTCACATTTCCCCCTGTTTTTATGGGGAAAATTATGGGGAAAAACATTATAATGTTTTAATACAGTCATATGTGGCAGATAATTTTCATAATTCCTATGACCAGATTGATAACCAGTACCCTGTGAGTAGGAGTTAACTTAGATGCAGCTGTTGGGCTCTTTTGTGGGCAGACCTGTGGAAGCACTCTGGTGTCAGTTCTACAACTTCCAGCTGGCAGGCAGTACACTGACAAATGAAATTAAAACTTTTATCATATATGAGTAGGAGGGAAAAGGACAGCTTTGATTCTAAATTAAATCTTTTAAGTATATTAATTCATTTTCTTTTAACCAGACAAAATCTTTCTATGCAAAACATGTTACTGATGATACTATATCACTATCACTGCAGTGAGCTCTCATGATTCTGCACAGAGGGCAGAAATTGCTTGGATACTGTAAAAATATGTCAGAATTAGACTCGAAGAGTGCACCAAGAGCTTCTGAAAGAACACTGTAATCATCTCCCAGCCACAGGGGTCTCTTGGCCAGTACTGAATTGACACTGGAGGTGTGCTCTGTGGGCAGATCAGCTCTGGTCCAGAACAGGAAAGGGCCTGCCCTTTCCATGCCTTTTGTTTGTTTTTAATCCAGGTATTAATGAGCAAATCCTGGTTTATTCATAATGAATGGGCTAAAGAATACCTAGAGAGTTACTACTTTCTAATGGGTTGCTGAGGGGGTTTATTTCTGTGTGTTTTGTGTTGGGAGTGGAACTATTGTTTACCACGTACTGCTATGAACTGTCACAGTTAATATTGAAAGGAAATAGGAATTTTAATGGGAGAAAAAAAATTGCAGCCTTCCTTTGGTTTTGAGAAAGAAACAGAAAACGCAATTTTTTAATATATTTATCTTTGTAATAAGTGATATGAAGTAAGATTATATAAGAAGCAGGGAGCTTTGTGCCCTATGAGCAGAAATACAAATCCAGTTGGTAGAATGGTTGTAATTATTACAGCAGGCCAAACCCAGCAGAAATGTAAAGTATAACACTGCTTTTTTTTTAGGTTTGATTCCAAGAGAGTTGCTCAGCAGCTGCGAGCATGTGGTGTTTTGGAAACTATTCGGATTAGTGCACAGAGCTACCCATCCAGGTAGGGATAGCAGTGAGCCTTCCTGTGCCAAAAAATACCTAGCTGTCTGTTAATGAAATTAATTTGTTCACTTCTAATTTTCCAGGTGGACTTACATTGAGTTTTTCAGCCGTTACAGCATTCTCATGACACAGCAGGAACTCTCCATAAATGATAAGAAACAGATTTGCAAGATTGTTTTGCAGAGGCTGATCCAGGTTGGTTTGTCTGCACCAACCAATAGATGCATTACAGCATGTATTAGTAATAAAAGGTAGTATCTCTTCTCAGACAGGAAAGGTATTTACTGTTTTTTATTTTTACTGTTTTTCCTGATTTACTGTGCTGTATACAAGCTTGTGGGTCAGTTAACCTTGTGCTGTGACAGTCATGATGTGGCCATAGACAGACAATTTAACCACTCTCTGCTTAATATTGTCACTTGCAAAATGGAAGATATCTTGTATTTATAAACCAGTAAACAATAAATGGTATACATTTGTCAAGTATTATAAGCACGAGAGAGGGTTTGATGGTGGAATGCAGCATATTGGAGAGCTGCTTAAAAATTTGCTATTTTGCATGTTGCTTCTCTTTGTTAGATGAGCCTGTGGTGATGAGGCGGGTCCTGGTCAAGCCAGCAGGCCAGGACTGAGCTCAGATTCAGGGATGTGTGACACCAAACACAGGCACACTTGCTGAGTAGCTCTGGCATGGGCCAAGGGGGAGAGCTGCAATTTAAAAGCAGCCTCACCCCAAGTTTTTGCTCATACAGCTCACTGGTTCCAGGCTAGAAACGTGCATCAGAAGTTGCTCATACTGCTGAGCCCATGGAACCAGACTTGTAGGAGGAGGTGAAGGGGTTGCTTTTAAGGCCTTGATGATAAGTCCAGAGTCTCCCTTTAATTTTAGATCATGAGTGTACAACTTTTGATGTAGTTCCCTGTAGTTTTTCTTGCTAAGTGTGTTTCCCCCCTACATACGCCTCAGCAGTAGAGAGGACATTCTTATTTCGGAAAATTGTGTATTGAAGGAGACCTTGCCTGAAGTGACAATTTATAAAAGGAAGAGAATATCTGGTCAACAAAAATAAACTAGAAACTTAACATACCTACTTGTTTTCTCTTTTCAGGATCATAACCAGTATCAATTTGGGAGAACCAAAATTTTTTTCAGAGCGGGGCAGGTTGCTTACTTGGAGAAGCTGCGCTCAGACAGGCTGAGGCAGGCGTGCATCCTGATCCAGAAGCGGGTGCGGGGCTGGCTGCAGCGGCGGCGGTTCCTGGCCGTGCGCGGAGCGGCGCTCACGGTGCAGCAGTACTTCCGCGGGCAGCGCACCGTCAGGTACTCCTGGTGTGCAGGGATGGCTCCTGGGCCTGCTCAGGGCACACAGGAGGTCCAGCTAATGCCCCAAGTGTAGTTTCTATGAAAGAGCCATTCAGGTTTTCTTTCCATTTCCTCTTGATTGTAGTTATGAACCTGAACGTGTTCAAGTTTTTCAGCTGGTACGAGAGAAGTACCCCAGCAGGTTTCCAGCGTTGTCTGCCAGATTCCCAAGAGGCCTGTCTGCATGTGAGCTCAGTCCTGAGCT
Source organism: Chloebia gouldiae (assembly GCA_003676055.1). Taxonomy (NCBI): domain Eukaryota; kingdom Metazoa; phylum Chordata; class Aves; order Passeriformes; family Passeridae; genus Chloebia; species Chloebia gouldiae. The sequence goes on from QUSF01000015.1 coordinate 6,268,296, forward strand.
GATAATAGATGGCCCAGGTGGGCTTTCTGCTGAGCTTCAGAAACAAAGAAATCAAGGGTGTACAGATTAGTATGGACAAATTGTTGCAGAGGAAGTGCACCAGGCATTGACAAAGCAGACTGAAAGATGGCTCTGTGTAGGCTTAGAGGTTTTCATAAAGAGACCATCAGAACAAATGCTTGTGGACACATTTAAAAGTTGTAGATAACTCCCTCTCTTTCACGTTGATTGACGAACAAGCTCTATTTTTGGCAATGGATGCCTGGTTTTAATATCTTCTCTTTTTTCTGTGTGTATATGTAGTTTGACTGACCAAGGCAAGGAGCATGAGAAATCCAATGTGACCTAATTAAGTTTTATTGTCTTTTGAATTAAGGCAAGCTATAACTGCAAGAAATCTGAAGCAAACATGGGCAGCCATAATTATTCAGAAATACTGTCGGGGTTACCTGGTCCGTAGACTTTGCCAGCTCATCCATGTGGCTGCTGTAACAATACAAGCTTACACAAGAGGATTTCTAGCAAGAAAAAAGTATCAGAAGGTACAGCCTAGCAAACATCTTATTTCAGTAACTGGAAACAACTTGTGCTCTGTAAAAAAGATGAACACAATGGCAGTTATTCCCAATTCTTTACCTTTTGCATCTTATCTCGTATTTTCTGCTCTGTTTTTTGGTTTTTACCAAGATCTCTGTCTGGTTTATGCTGGATGCAGACCATTTACTGTGATTACTACAGTGGCTCAAATGTGTCTGCAGTCTGGATAGTTCATTATTTTGATATTCCCATGAGCTGCATTGCCCTCACCAGTGTGTGTAGACTCACAGACTGTTACAACTGATGTGGATTGAGCTGATTCCAGACAGGTGCTAATACTTTGTTTTAAAGATGCGTGAAGAGCAGAAGGCTGTGGTCCTCCAGAAATACGCCCGAGCGTGGCTCGCCAGGCGCCGCTTCCAGAACATTCGGCGCTTTGTGCTGAATATCCAGCTCTCATACAGAGTTCAGCAGCTGCAGAAAAAGATAGAAGAGCAGGTGAGGGGAAGCAGTCAGCTTCTGATTTGTACTATTTTTTTTATCCCATGTGCTCTAGTCAAAGATATTGAATTGAGAAGACAGGAGAATATGTAAGGGTTATGGTCCTTTATAATAAACTACTAGACTTTCTACACCCAGGGTAGAAAGAATCATCTGGGGTTTCCTTGTATTTCTGGGTTAATTATGCAAATCAGAAGAGTCTGCAATTACCTTTCTGGGTTTTTTACTGTTTCTTGAGTCCATCCAGTCTCTGGATGGGGTTTTAGTGTTAAGATGAAGGGTGTGTGAGATATTCCTCTGGTGCAACACGTTTTCTAACTTTGGGGAATTCAATATTATGTTTATTTTGCAGCTTATTTTTGAGATCCATTCCAGCCAAATTGTCTTTAAAATGGCAGTTTTAATCTAGTTGATGGAAACAGTCCTGGGTTGAAATAATAATGACTGATATGGGATGGAGAGCAGAAGTAGGTCAGGTATTCCCTTTAAAATTCTATGGAACAGTTTCAGTGCATTTTTCTGTTTCCTTTTACCCTGTACTGCTCATTGTAGAGTAGAGAAAATCATGGTTTGCTGGAACGATTGACCAATCTGGCTTCAGCTCATATGAATGACGTGGATACAATTCAGAAACTTGAATCAGAACTGGAAAAATTAACTGCTCAAAAGAGAACATATGAAGAGAAAGGGAAAAGGTATAAAGAGGACAGTGAGCAGGTAAATTACAATTGCCATCTGTGTGCTTTTATTTTTAAATGATGTTTTCAGTTACTGGATTTATCAAATGCATGATTTGAGAGTTTTTAAGTAAATATACTCTTTTGGGGGGAGGCAGCAGGAAAGGAAGAGAGTCCATTTATGCTTCTTAAAATGTAAGATCTCCTGTGACCTATTACTTCCTCCTTTGTAATTTGTCTATTTTACTTACTTTTTGCCTGTACAGAAAATCTTAAAACTTGAGAAACAGAATAAAGAATTACAAGAACAGAAGGAGACCTTAGAAATAAAACTCCAAGAAAAAACCGAGGAAATGAAAGGTACAATAACTTAAGGGAGTTTCAAAGGAGTTATAGTGGGGTAAAGTCAGGTTTCCAGCAAAAGTAAATTACTTTTGTTCTAATAAAAGCAATATAAATGCTGAAATTGTAGTAAATTGAAAGTTGGTTCTTCTCTTGCTTAGAATGTGTAGCACAAGTGTGCAAAATATTTTTATTTAATAGTTAAATTAAATTTGTTCTTTCAGTAGCAGAAACTCTCCTCCTGTTATGTGTCCTTTTTCATACACATATATTCCTTCAAAGCTTCATCCTTGCTTCTTTAATACACTACTTTTAGGAATCTAATTTCAAAGGACACAAGCATTACATGAGATCAAGTATACTTTAGATGAATAACTGCACAATTTGGTGCTTCAGAATATTATTGTTTCTATAGCATTACTTGTAAAATGTACTGTGATAATTTTTGGCACTTGAGAGAGTAATTTCAGCCTCAGAATATGTTAAGGATTACTTATTAAAACAAAGCTTCTCATTGTGGTCATACTTTTTAAATAAATGGACACAATTGCACGAAGGTCTTTGAAATATTAAAATATTTTTGACAGAGAAAATGGATGACCTCACACAGCAACTCTTCAATGATGTACAAAAAGAAGAAAACCAGCGAATGTATGTAATTTGAATACTATTTCTTTGAAACAGCATTCATTTTTTCTCCTTTCCTCCCTTTCTTTCTCCTTCTGCAAATGTATTATGCTGACATTACTCAGGAACCTGTCCATGTTCTTGGGCATTAGTGCTGGTACTGAAGTACTTCATGCAGAGTTTAGGAAAAGCACATTCTTATTTGTGGGTGAGTCATATGCAGGAAATCAGACTGTTTTTGCTTTTGCAGTTTCATGTCTTTTCATTTGCCTCTGATAATTGAAAGGCAACTCTGATCATAATGGTTTCTTTGGAGATGTCCTCAGAATTTGGCCACACCAGTCAGAACTCCTGAGAAGTGAATGTGAGAGGACAGAATGGAAGGATTCACTGTGAGGGAAAGGCAGTGTTTGCAAAGGACATTCAGTTAAAAATATAAAGGAGAAAACTTTTTTTTCCCCTTAGATATTTAATTTTCAGTAAAAATCCTGTTATAAATCAAAAAATGGCTGTTGCTTTCAGCATGCTTTTCTTGGATCAAGTGGTTATTTCCCAATAACTTTTCCAGTCCAGGACAGAGAACCTTCAGTACCAGAGAAATGCTGTTCTCTGAAGTGTGATGAGAGCAATCAGTCACTGCTCCTGAGGGCTGGAAGCTCTGTGGTGCTCCAGCTCAGTCTGATTTCAGCTGCCAATAACTTCAGACTATATTAAGAGGATTTCTTTTGCTAGTTTTTCTGATTTGCTCATTACCTGTGTGATGCTGGAAGCCAATCCAGCAGAAATATACTGTAAACTGTAAGAGACTGTAAAGAAAAACTAAATATACTAAAACTGTAAGAAAATACAGAGATGTTCTCCTCCCATTATCATCCATTATGTGGGTGGGTTCTGAGGATGTAGGATAGCATATTCAAGTAATTATGGTTCATTTAAGTGTTCTTCAAGGAAGCATGTCCTTCAAATTAAAGCTAAAGCAAAGCCCACTTTTTCACTTACGAATGTAGATGAATAAAATTATCTTTTCGTTGTGTTCTTTAGGATACTTGAGAAAAATTTCCAAAACCAGAAGCAGGACTATGAAAAGGAGATTGAATTGCTCAAGGGAGAAATTAAGATTCTGAAAGAAGAAAAAACTCAGCTACATCAACAAATTCAGCAAGACATCATCATTCAGGATGGCTTGAAAGTGGAAGTAGGACAGCTTACAAAACAAGCACAGGTAAACCATGATGCATTTCATTTTGGAACCTTTGCTAGAGAAAGGAAATGGAGAATGTGCATGTTTAGTTTATAGATCATCTTCACTAATTTTTTAATTTCCAGTCCATTTTTAGAAGAAGCTGTAGTTAAAGAGCTGTATTTGATACATCACTCTATTGCATTGTTTTCATGTATTAGACAATGCAAGTTGCTGCTTGCAGTAATAAGTGCATGTTTTCAAGATTAATTGTACTTTAATGTTTATAAATTTAAATATATAGATCTGTTTTCCTTCCATTTTCCTGAGAAAGTATTAGTTCCTCAGGGGATTTTCCATACACGTAGTTTATAAACTGAACCTTAAATTAGTGTTAAGTCACATTTTTGTTCTCTGAGTCAATTTCATGGCACAAACATTTTTTTAGTACCTCACATTACTGTTTTGCTCTGATGCTTTAAACACAACACATTTTAAGCTTTTCACCGTATTAACTTGTTCTTAATTATAATTATGATTTAACTGATACTCAGCCCTTGTCATCCACTCCTTGTGTTAATATATGATTTCTGTTTGATTCAGAAAATACCTGAGCTGCAAAAGGAAATTGAACTTCTTCAGACACAGAAATTGGATGTTGAAAAGCAGGCCCACTCACAGAAGAGAGAATTGAGGGGTAAGCCTCATCCCAGGCAGTGCAGAGAATTCCTAACTGCAGTTGAGCCAGGCCAGTTGAAATTGATCTCTTCGATGTCAGCTATGACAACTCCAGTTCTCTTTCCCATCCCATGGTGGTTTAATTCCATTTATCTGTATATATACAGTGTACAAGGGAAACCCCTTTGAGGAAACTCTGAATTCAGATATTTCTCCTTTGTGTTTAGAAATAAATATGAATTATTTAAACTTCACCTAAAATTTAAACTTCACTTGGAGTTTAACAAGTGACCCAAAAATGTGTAAACAATACATTATCTAGTTTTCATTCATCCTGTCCTTTGTCCTAGGTCCAGTAATGTCAAATACACTTAAATAACTTGCTGAGTTGGGTTCTCTTTGGAAAAATGTACTTAAGAAGCTCTACTATTGTGAAATTTGTTTAATGATAATAACCTAATACAGCAAACCTGTATTTGCAGCATTTAATGTAGTAACCTAGCACAAGATGATAAATCATCTGTACAGCTCTAGGAGTTGCCCAGATTCAGACCAAGAAGATGTAACTTTGCACTGAAAGTTTAGAAAAAAGCAGTATTGGTGGTACCTCAACCTAATTCTCCTTCATGTCCCAAAGTAGAACTTAGTCCCTTATGGTATTCCTCTGGTAAATCAGATATATATTTACTGAGTACCATGGAAGAACCTTGTTAGATTTAGGAAGAGGATGGTTTGATCTATATAATGAAATATGCAGAGAAAATAATGAATTTTATAAACTCTGTATGTTTTTTTCCAGAAAAGATGTCAGAAGTTACAAAGCAGCTTCTTGAAAGTTATGATTTTGAAGATGTAAGAAGCAGGTAATTCTGTTCTGAGGCATCTTCAAAAATGCTAAAGAAATGTGTTATGGTCATCTGCACACTAATGGTTCTGCCTTGCATTCTAGACTCTCTACAGAGGATCTGGAACACTTAAATGAGGATGGAGAGCTGTGGTTTGCTTATGAGGGCTTGAAAAAAGCCACAAGGTTAGTTCAGTTCTTCAGTGTTTCCATAACTCCAAGCTGTGACCTAGAATATAAATCAAAAGATCAGTGGGTAACAAAAATGACAGTGTAATGCTAAACTTCTGTTAAGGAAATGAACAAACACTACATTATATGATGAGCTGAGCAGTTTAAAACCAGAAGGTGAATTAAACTTCTACTACGCCAGTAAGATAAGTGTGTATGTGTCAGTCAGGAAAATGTGTTTCCTCTGAGATATCATACATAACTTTCAACTCCTTTAATGCACAGGTGATGTAATGGAATAGCTCTGTGTTAATCATGGTACTTTGTTTTCACTTTTTATTAAATTTGACCCATTTAATCAAGGTCGTTCTACATCTGCCATGTTCTTTCTCCTTTTTGTTTTAACAGAGTATTGGAAAGCCATTTCCAGTCTCAGAAAGAAATATATGAGAAGGAGATTGAAGGTTTGAACTTTAAAGTTGAACATCTTAGTCAAGATATTAATCATCTACAGAAATTATTCCGAGAGGAAAATGACATAAATGATGGCATTCGGCTTGAAGTTAGCAGGCTGACTTCAGAAAATCTGGTAAGGCCCAGGTGTAGAAGTACAGCCCAGATGTGTTTTAGGCTCTCAAAATATTGTGGTCATGTCTTTGAAATCTCAAGGCTCAAACAAATGGGGCCATGTAAGGGCACATGCCTGAGGCTCTTTCCCTGCCTGCTGGGGCAGTGTGTAAGGAGACTGCCAAATTTACTTCTGAGTGTCCAGCTTGCTGGAGCAGCCTCACAGAGACTTTTTGCCTTTTCATTTGCATAAACCTGGTTTGAGATTTTTCTCAGAAGCCTCCTCAAAGTTCTGAGGCTCTCCCCACCAGAGGGCAGCTACACATTCCAAAACCAGCTACAGGCTGCAGAGCCTGACACCTGGTGCTGTGCAGAACTGACACAAGGAACTCGTGTTGTTCCAGAAGATAGCATATGCCATATATTTTTCTGAAAAATAATCAAAGAAATGTTTTCAAAACCAGAGTTACAGAAGTTGAAAACAAAAGGAAAAGTTATTTATGACATTATTTTGGTAACTGTTTTATGGAATGTTGAGGGGATTTTTTCACTGTTAATTGAACTAGGGAAATTAAAGTCATAGTGTAATTTCCTTTAAAGTCTAACAGAACAATGGTAGTAGTTGGAAAGTCCAACAATTTGATTAGATCAGTATTTAGTTTTTGAGAGTGGCCAGCAGCAAGTGCCTTCAGAAAAGTTAAACAAGTCAGACAAGCAGGCAGCAGAACCTCCCCAGAGCCGCCCTCTGGTTTGGACTGTTGGCAGTTCAGGGTCATGGGGTGACTTAGGAACTACGACAGGGATTTGAAAAGAAGGAAGGTGCTGAAATACACAAATGTCCTTTTTCTCTATAAGGTAATCCCAGATCTTAAGCAGCAAGTTGCTGAACTTGAAAATCAAAAATTAGATCTTGAAAACCGTCTTCAAGAGCAGACCATAAAGCTGAAAGGTAATGGTCCCACTGTGGTCTCCAGTCTTTCAGTTGTTTGAGGTGAACTTGATGAATTCCCTGGAACTGAACTTCTAAAAGCTGAATTAATACTCTATCATGACTTCATTGTCTTATTACCTACTTTCTTATTAGTAAAATGGAAGAAATATGATGAAAAATATGTGTTATATCTCTTCTGAAAAAATAAGATGCATGCAAATATGTGCTTCTTTTTACCTTTTTGAGGTCAGTCAGTTCTGTGGTTTGGGAGTCTCCAAATGTATTCCATAGGGCTCTGTTAAGAATATGTTAAATGGAGTATGTCCTTTGAAACAGTAAAAAGGAAAGATCATTTGGAATATAAGGCATACTCTCTGAGGTAGACTTAAGAGAATACTGCAAAACATAGAGTGGGAGACAGAGGGAAAAGCTCTTCTCAACTAGGAAAGCATACTCTACTGAGGATTTGGAGTGTCTGTAACTGCAGAGTCTTCCTAGGCAACTAATTTAAAATTTATGAGTAGTTTTTCTACCAACCTCAAAATCAAATTCTTCATCCCATATAATTTTCTGTGTGGTATGGAGTAGTCACATATTTCTCTGATACATTTTCTGGCAGGTCATTCAATTTCATTAGATAAAACAAAACTATGAGTGTATGAAAGATTTACTGAATACTAGTACTGAATAGGAAATACCTTTGGTTTTGTTGTTTCTGTTTTGTTTTGGGTTTTGCTGCCATTTATTATTAAAAAAATGGAAGAGATGTCAAATCGGCTGCATTATGAGCTGGAACGGGATAGGACACAAAGACGGTAATTAAAAATATTTTTTTTTATCAGAAATGTCGCTATAAGATGCAGTAACAGAGTCACTTAAACTCTTAAAAGTATTACTTTCCACTTAAGATTTGCCTCAGAGTGTTTTGTACAGTTAATTACTAATGGACAAGTATGATCTGACTGTACTTTCACAAAAGATTAAGAGACAAAACTTCTGACCTATCTTTAGGACTACTGAGGCACAGAATGAAGTAGACATAAAAGAAAAAGAGAGTCTGAAGGACACAATCCAAGGAATTGAGGGGCTGAGCAATGGTTTGATGCAAGATGAAGTCCAGGGTGAACTACAAAGCAAGATAAAGCAAGTGACAACTCGACTTGCTGTGGAAAACATGGTGAGGAAATGAAATTGTCATTAAGAAACTGTACCTGAAATGCAGGATAAAAAGAATGAAATGATGATTTTGTGGTATGGACAGAGTGTTTCTTCAAGTAATTGAGGGAGATAAAAATGTATTAGGGTGTTTCTTCCAGCAAATATAAGTAAGAGGACATCATAATATTAATTGTGGCAATAACATGAAGCAGTAGAAAATATTTTTTGGTTGTGTTTACTCTGAACTCACTGACTTTGATTATTACAGGATCTTGAAGAAAAGCTAGATATGAAAGACAGAATAATAAAAAAATTAGAAGATCAGATCAAAACTCTGACCAAGACTATTGAAAAATGTAAGCTATTATTATGTGATTTATTTTGTTTATTATCTTTGAATGCTTGGTGTCTGTTTGAAGAAAAAATATATTTTTTAAAAAGTGGAGTTTGGGGTGGAGCTAGAAACTTAATACCTCAGAAAAATGTGCCAGGGGAATCATCAACACAAATTACATCTAAGTTCTTTCCTGGTTTGTTTTGTGCATAGTCACACAGGGGACCTGGTCTAGATGATAAAGATGAAGGCACAGGGAAAGGTCCTGCCAACAGCAGTTAATGCCCACCCTCTCACAAACTCTCTGAGCCAGCAGTGTTAGTTCTGCATCTGACAAGGATCCCCTGCCATCAGCCTTCAAGTGGCAGATGATTCCTGGTGTGGAGTTAGTCTGTACAAAGCTCTTACAGACAAAGTAATTCTTCACTACAGCATGCTCTCAAAAACATTGCAAAGTTTTCTCATGTAGGGGTGTAACTTTACTTTTTTTCTTATTACTGCAAGTAATCCCACTGAATCCAGCGAAGATATTCATGAATAATATAAATGTTACTTAACTCATAATGCCTGGAGCCATAAGATAAGAACATTAGTGTGGATAGGGCCTGTACTCTCTTTATTACAGAGAAAACTGCTTTTCTCCATTAGTTTGTTCTAACATGACCATTAGCTTAAGCATTAACCTGGAAGTAACAGTGCTTTTGTGTTTGGCAGCTGAAGCCCATGTGCCCACTGTGCCCAAAGAGTATGTTGGAATGATGGAGTACAAAAAAGAGGACGAAGAAAGGATCATTCAGAATCTGATCCTCGGTATTTTAGTAAAACTTGGAATTTTATAAGTCATCAACATTCAGAACAGCATAACAAAAGCTACACGGCACCATATTTCACTTTCATTCAAAGTTGCCTTTTTCCCCATTCTCTTACCACCAGTACAGTTTGTATTGCTCTCTTTCCAGTACCAGATATTTCAAGTACAGAAGTGCTTTATCTGTGTAAAAATAATTTCTCTGACTCTATATAATGCTGACTCTGTTATCTTTCTTACTATTTATCCACCTCTAAAGATATAAATCCCAAGAACACACCAGGGACTTGAATTTTCTTCCTGGTCATCTACTAAGTCTGTAAGTCACTGTGCTTATATCCATATGTGGTGGTTACTCTCCTGTCTGTCCTCACCATGTCTTCCCTTCACTGAAAGGAACTGCACTTCATGTTTCTCTTGTAGAAGGATTTTGTCCTCCATGTGAGCTACTTTACAGTATCAGTCTTGCTGCCAAACCAGCTTTTCTCATTAGCTTAGAATTAATAGTGAATTTGACAAATTTTCCATGTACATTTGTACCATGATTAAATTAACAACATCTGCCTTTTATACTCACCTCCTTCTCACTTTTGAATGTTAATATTTTTGTGAACAAAGGTGTAGCCCTAAGCAATGCTGGAATTTGGAGGGACGTCCAGTGGGTTGTTAAATGTAATTTGCTTTTTGAAGTTGTCCTGCCTGGCATAGCCATGCTGAACCTTAGAATTTGCTACAATACTCTCCTATCCCTCAGGAAATTATAATTATTGCTCATATGTGAGCCATACTGTTACAGAAGTTGTCAGAAAAAATCTATTCACCAGTAAATCAGTTATCAACTGGTCACTGCAGAAAGGAACAGCACAGTGCCTGTCTTTTTTGGAATGATACGCTGAAAATCAGATTTTCATGTAACAAACCGGATGATTCTCCTCCATGCAGATTTAAAGCCACGTGGAGTTGTAGTTAATATGATACCTGGCCTTCCAGCTCACATCCTGTTCATGTGTGTGAGGTATGCAGATTACCTGAACGATGCTGACATGCTGAAGTCTTTCATGAATGTAACCATTGATGGCATCAAACAGGTTGTTAAGGTAGGAGCTATGTGTGATGGTACTGTACTGTGCTTTTTGATTTTTAACACAAGGTTGACAAGATGCATGCGTGGTGCCTGGGGAATGCCAACACTTCCATTTGCTGATTTCCTAGAAGGGAATGATAATCATTAGTGACACTTTTTGAGGTTTGTAGTAGAATTCCTGTAAAGTCTCCAGGTAGGGTTCTGCTCTGCTGAACATGGAATCCACAGAGTGCATTAACATAAATTATTTTTATCTGAAGATGTTATTGACAAAATCATTTAAAGTATTTTACATTTTACAATGAGTAGGTTATTAGGTGAAGTGTACCTGTGCTTTCAGCAGTGGTCAGTCAGAGGGACAGAAATGAAGGCTGATATGCCTGCCAGCAAGCTGGTAGTGGACTCTGAGGAGGTTTTTGCACTGCTTGGCTGCTGGTGTAATTCAACATGTCATCTATACTGCAGCACTAGAACCCAAACTATTAAAATCAAATTGCCAGCCAGTGTGCAAAATTAAATTATAAACAAAAATTGCTATGCTTTATGCATAACAAATTCAGCTCTATGAATGGTTTATTGTGGGTTTATAATGGAATGAAACACCAGACAAGGAGGAAGCACAGGCAGGAATAGACTGTGGTTTATGCAGTTGAACATGTACAGAGAATGCCTATAAGTTTGTACACAAACAAAGTTATAGCACAGTTTATCCATTAGAGAAGCTTGTGTTTGCTCAACTAATAAAAATAAGAGATAGTTAGAACTGTGTTTGTATGTAGTTCAGTTTCATTTGTGAATGCAGGTGTTGTTCACACTTCTTTACAGGAAGCCCTCCAGCATGCTACATATCCATAGGCACTGTAAAACTGTTTGTTCAGGCTTATTATTTAGCCTGTCACATAAGAAAACTTAAGCAGTATTTACCAAACAAAAGAGAGGTCTTTGCTATGTGTTAGCCTGAAAACAGAGCAGGATTTGTTCAGCACCTTTCAGATGCTCTGTGCTCCTTATGCTATAGATAGGTTCTGTTCTACCAATGCTGTAATAGTCTTAAATTTAATTATTGAATTAACTTTGTGAGACAATACCATAGTAAGACTGCTTTACTTACCATTTTCAGGGACATTCAGAAGACTTTGAGATGTTGTCCTTTTGGCTTTCCAACACATACTATTTTCTTAACTGTTTGAAGCAGTACAGCGGAGAAGAGGTAGGATTGATTTAATAAAATCATTCCATTACTTTTGACAGATTTTAATTTAAATTTAAAATAGCATTAATTAATAACTATTCTCCAGCTCACAAGTGTTCCTTACAGGTATTTATATATTCACATTGCTCTGCAGTGGTGTTATGTGTCTTATACAAATAATAAGACAGTATAGAATTAATGGATCAAGGGAAATGTAGGAAACATCAAAGGGCTAAAATAGGTTTAAGCTGTGACATGGAACTTGCTGCCTATATTGAATCTTTCAACGTGAGTTTAATTTGATCTGGACTTCAGAAATCTGGCCGTGTATATATATATATAAAAAACAGCTTTACTATTTTATAATTAGGGCCATTCAGATACTTACTGCTACCAAAATAGAAGAACATTTCTGGAAAGAAGCAAAACAATAAATAGTTCGGGTTTCTCTCTCATTTCACTTGCTTGTTTAAGCTAAATCTCATCCTGAAATTCAAGTTTCTTTTAGTTCTTTTCTGTTGGAAACTCTTACTGTATTTTTAAGAGGTTTTATAGACTTGGGTGGCCTGAAGGGGGCTTAGAGACGCTGCCTCTCGTGGCCACTGGGCTCACGCAGAATCCAAACCTGTTAAACTTCATTACCAACACTGTAATTGGGGTTGCAGCAGTAGGGGAAGCTTTGAATCCAGAATTTGCTTTTAATCTACATTCTAATGAATATTAAACGCCTCACACAGGTTAGGATTTGGAGTAGACTTTTGAAGTAAGCACCTTGCTAATGAAAAGTCCAAAAATAATATCCCTTTGCAACAATTCGATGCAAAGGTTTTTGTTTGCCATCACAGTTGAAATAATGTTGTTGGCCTTTTCTATGTTTTTAAGTTTTTTTGGGTGGGTTGGTAGGGAAACAAGAGGTGAGCACGGAGGGTTTGCTTTCTGTTTAAGAGATCTAGGAGTTGCTCCAAAGTTCATTGACATCTATGCATGTCTTTCCCTTGGCTTTAGGAGCAGAGCAAATGCCAGCATAAACTGGAAAATTAAGTGCAGAAAGTACCCATTGAAATTAGCTTTGACTCATTCTGAGACTATGTTCAGCCAGGGATGGAATGAGTAACTCCAACACATTGCAGTAACAATTTATAATTACCACATTATATGATTTCTAATTGTATTTACAACTCACTTGTAGGAATTCATGAAGTATAATACTCCACGTCAGAATAAGAACTGTTTGAAGCATTTTGATCTCTCAGAATACAGACAAATTCTCAGTGATTTGGCCATTCAAATATATCACCAATTCATTATTGTAATGGAGAACAACATTCAGCACATGATTGGTAAGACAACAGCAATCCAAGAGCACCTAAATGTAGCTTGTGAAGCATATGAAGAAAGCTTGCAGAGGGAGGCAGAGGGTGGGACAGACTCCTTTCTCCTAATGTTTATAATTAGTTGTTCCTACATGTGTGTTTCTACATATACAAATTTCACTAAATCGTATATTCCCAGAATTTTTCCTCAAAACTTCCTAGTTTAGGATAATGCTGTGAATCTGAACATCATACAAAAATAAAAGACTTTTTTTAAATTGTGTGCTCTGGAAGCCTTTGTCAGTATCTTTTTTTTTTTTTTTTTTTGGTAACAATTAACTTCTGAAATATCCTGAAAGTAGGTTTTGTTCAGTAATTAATGTAACTGAAAGGAGACTCAGGAATTTTGATTTTATCCATTATTTTCTGTTGTATTTTAGTACCAGGCATGCTGGAATATGAAAGTCTTCAAGGAATTTCTGGCTTGAAACCTACAGGGTTCCGTAAACGTTCTTCTAGTATAGATGACACAGATACCTACACTATGACCTCTATCTTGCAGCAGCTCAGCTATTTTTATAGCACTATGTGTCAGAATGGCTTGGACTCTGAGCTCCTAAAGCAGGCAGTGAAGCAGCTTTTCTTTCTGATTGGAGCTGTCACCCTCAATAGCCTCTTCCTCCGCAAGGACATGTGCTCCTGTAGAAAAGGAATGCAGATAAGGTAAAGCCAGTAAAGTTTCAATGAGCCTGAGAATGAATCTTTAATACTTGTATATAATGTCCTTTAAGTCACTGGATATTCTGTGACCATTCTGCTGGAAGTAGCCAATTGTTTTTACTTCTTTTGGAAAAGCAAATGTTCATATTTTGGGCTGAGCTTTCTCGACATGACAACTATAAATTGTTCTTTCCATGGAAACACCAGTGGAGGAAAAGGCAGAGAAAATTACAGTCTGCAGCTTAAAGTCAGACATGGTTAGGATTCTTTCCATGCTAGCTCATCCGTGATGTGACCAACAGTATTTTTAATTCTTTCTTACCATAGTGAACAGGTGCAGTGTCCCAGAGCTGGCAGGGATACAAAAGCTGACTTGCATGTTTCATGCTCTGTGACAGGACAGGCACTGGGACAGAGCCTTGGAGGGTGTAGATTGAACATCATCTCTCCTGTTTCAAGCATCAAGAAAACATGCTCCTAACTGTTTTGCAGAAGAAACAGTGCATTTGTTTTCCATGAGTCAGTCTGCAGGCTCAGGTGAAGGAAAATCAGTAAAATCTTGGCCCATCTGGGAACATTAGAAGAAAGCTGATCATCAGTTATAAGCTTGGCCCTGCTTTATAACAGCAAAGATTGGTCTCATTTCCTGTACATGCTCAATTGTAAATAAATGTTTTAATGCCATACAATGCAGTAGACAATTCCAGTATATGTTAGTAATTTTTTGGAAACAACCGCTAAACTAACTCGCTTTCTATTAGCCAAGCTTTAAAAAATAGACAATGAAGAAAAGATAAGAATTGAAATATAACAAGGATTTAATTATAGTTAAATAAGTTATTAATTGTTAGATTTTTATGATCTGCAGTTATTGTTTTTAACTTAAAATATATCAATTTGAACACAACATTAGAAGAGTCTTTCTTCTTTAGCAGTCTTCAAAGTAACTTGCTCATCAAGGGGAACCTGATGTTTCTGTTCTTTGTTCATGGTTTAACCCAGATGTAATATCAGCTACTTAGAAGAATGGCTTAAGGACAAGAATCTTCAAAGTAGCAATGCCAAAGAAACTTTGGAGCCCCTGTCTCAAGCAGCCTGGCTCCTTCAGGTTAAAAAGATCACAGATGATGATGCCAAGGAAATATGTGAACACTGCACATCTCTTTCTACTGTACAGGTAATGACCTATCTGTTTTCTTCTGGCAGCACTTATTGTAGAATCTTAGCTGTCTAAAATAATTTGTTGCAAAAACCCATTGGAGTTTCATTTCAAAAAAGTAGTATTCCTCAGCATTCCACATCCCACTTGTTAACGTGAAATTTTACCTCCTTATTCCTGATTGTTTTGAGCATTTTAACTGCTCCCCTGGTGAATGCTTTCATGCTTTATTGTATGCCACATTTTTGTTCCACAATATTTTTTTTTTGGTATGTCGCAGAGGTTTTTTTACTGTTTCCCTTAATCAATTCAGCTTTTTCTACATCTTGATCTGCTGACATCTCTGGAAATGAGTCATGGCAATCATCATATATGTAACAACTCAGTAGGTGACAAGTCAAAATTTACTTTTTACTGTAAAATGTTTTACTGAAACTTTAATTAAACATCAGTAAGAATGTCATAATAATGCTTTCTTATTTTTGTCTCCTCCCCTTTTATGACACACTAAAATAATCTTCTGTAATTTGAGCAGATAGTGAAGATCCTGAACTCATACACTCCAATAGATGACTTTGAGAAAAGGGTGACTCCATCGTTTGTTCGGAAGGTCCAGGTAAGAGCTGCAACTGCTGTTTCTAGTATTCAGTTTACAGAGTGCTTCATACACATGAGTTTTGATGCTTTATAGTTGTACTTGACCTTCACATCACATTATTACTAAGTAGCTCATCTTCTAGACACTTGAAAGTGATGCAAGCAAATCTGCTTAACATCATGGAAAAGTAAGATTTGCAATGGGAAGAAAGCAGTGTGCTGGCTTTGCTTTGATTTTTAATTCATTGTTTTCACCCTCTTTCTGTTCTGATTTCAGGCTATGCTAAACAACCGTGAGGATGTTCCACAGCTGATGCTTGATACCAAGTATCTCTTTCAAGTGACGTTTCCTTTCACCCCCTCTCCACATGCTTTGGAACTGATACAAGTCCCCAGCAGCTTCAAACTTGGCTTTCTCACGAGGGTTTAATAAACCCAGTGAATTGGTATTCCCTCAGAGACTCTATAAAGACAGCAGACTTTCATGGTTCATTTCACAGCTGGTGGATAGTATGGCAGCGTGCAGTGAATTAAGCTGTTAAAAACTTGTTCCTTGGTCAAGATTTGAAGAGTAGGAGTAATTTTGTCTTGTTATTTCCTTCTCCCTTTTCTTGCTCTTCTTCCTTCATTCCAGTCCTACAAGAATAACTTTATATCATCACCTGGACACAAAGATTACCATACAGTTTTTAGTCCACACCTGACAAGAAAAGCATTTCTATGACAAGTTTGCATTGCTGCCCTGTCAGCAGCAGTCAGAGGGGAAGACTGGCATGTGATAGATGTTACTGCTTTACAATTTCCTTTGCCTTCAGTTCCTGTAATGAGGGTTTTTTTTTTTCTTCCCAAGGCAATTCTATTCTTTGCCTTGATATACTGGATCTGTTTGAGGCTGCCTTTCACCTTTCTGTGTACAGGGGAACCGAGATCAATCTAAGAGAATGGCTGCTACAAACCCACAATGTGTTTTTCTAGGCAGGCTGGCTCTGCTCTCTGACTGCTTGCACTGCAGCTCAGGCCAGAGCAAGGACTCAGGTGCTCTTCTTGGAGACAGTTTCAGTTTTGTTCTCTAGAGTGCCAAGTTTGGATTCAGTATCAGTTATTGTAATAGAAAAGTTAGATATAAAGTTCATGCTGTGATCCAGGTTTGAAGTACAAGCTTGGTTCTCTGAAAGGCAGGAGTCTTCTCCTGGTTTGGTTCTGTCTGCAGTGCAGTGTATTTCAGAATACACACTGAGTAGGCACGCATCACCTTTCTGCCTTTCTCATTTTGCTGGTTTCCCTCCTCCAGTCCAGAGACTGAATAGGAGCAGATGCAGCAACTGTGGTCTGGTGTTAATGATAAACCAAGCTTAATTCCTTACATTTCACCTTTACTTATGTAATTTCAGTTGCAGGATCCTTAAATGCAGGAATAGTTTCCTTTCTGCTTTGTTCAGCCTTCTCCCTGTGGTCAGGGAGTAAAACAGTAACTTTATTTAGTTCTGAACCCTGTCAGAACAACAGGGGAAATATCATTCACCTCACCACAAGGGTGACTTTCCTTAAATAGGTAACTAATGCTGGGTTTCTAGCTACTCTGTTTGCCATAATTATTAAAATCAAGTACAAAAGCTCTGAAATAGCTAAAGGATTATAATGAATTGAATTAATTTAAAGAACAATTTATCTGATTTTTTTTATTATTACTACAGTGTTAGTACTTCTTTAATTTCACAAACAGCCTTTAAGTATAAAGAGGGAATCATTCTTGCTATTTAGTGCTTTTGGTGCTTATCATGTACAGAGTCATATTCCTCATGATATCCACAGAGATACAGTTGAAATATATGAAGGAAACATTTTGTGTTTTGTTCAATAACAATAAAAGCTGTACAAAAGATCATACATGAAGGTAGACTATTTTAACATATTAAATAAAGTAGTTTTAAAGGAATTTGTAGTTCTTTATGTAATGCAATTGTTATGTTATCAGTATGGAATCATTTGAAATAAGTTACTTGGAACTATGTGAACATTTGTGTGTTGTCAGTCTTGTACTGCACCAGAAACATTTATTTAATTTAGTTGCTTTGCTGTAACATTATGTCTCTTCCTGTCAGCATTGTGTGCTGTCCTTGGCTCCTCATGAATTTCTGGAAATTGTTTCATGGAAGCAACTTTTGTTGCTGCAAATTGTGTACAGCCTTTTTTTGCAGTTTGTGGAGTTGTGTGTCTGTTACCTGGGCTGGTGTGAGGAAAATCACAGCCCACTCTTACAGCCACGTCACAGAGAAGTGTCAAGGTGCCTGTGCTGTTGTGACAAAAATTTTTGATCAAGGAAAACTGTTCTGACAATTTGCTGCTTTGTTACTTTGATAGCTTTGTGTGAAGTGTGCTATTAATGCTGTGTATGCAAACAACAAGGTATATTTTTAAAACAAAGTTTAAAATTAGCCAGCTAACTGTATGCTCTCAGAACTTACCTTGCTTTTGCTGATATTAATATCTTCAGCCAGAATTTAAGTGCAAAATTATTTTTCTTCTCTGTTATTCTTCTGATTATAAGGAGCAGTTTTAGTGAAGGGGCATTAGTGAGGTTAACTTTCCTAGAATCATGCTAAAGGAGAAAGGTATTTCATTCAAATGGGAAAGTGTTGAATGGTGATCCTTACTGCAGTAGGGAAGCACTGAAACGGTTTATGGAGAGATGTGCAAGATGCTTTTGGCATTTTTGGATGTGTTTAGACTTGTGACTCCTGCAGTTTCTGGGAATAGAGCTCAGTAGCACAGGTGCTCCCTTTCAGTCCTGTGCTCCCATAATATTCTAATAAAAAATTATTAGGACTGGTTACTTTTACCCAAGTCTCTACTGTGCTGAGATTAAGTTCTGTTTTTTTTCCCTCATTTTACCTCAGATCCCCTTGACTACTAAATGTGAAATCTAATGGCATTAATTCAGTGTCTTCCCTAGAGTCTTAAAAATAGATTGTGACCTTCAGCAGTTCCTAATTTTTTCAGACATGTTTTCATAAATATCCCAAAATTTTTTTTTCAAGAAGTGCAAGAAAAGCAGCAATTTTTAATCCTATTGACTTTAAATTTACTGTCTTAGAACAGGAGAATCATAGAAGTATAATCAAGGAAGAAACCAGCATGGACACTACTTAATTTGTTAGACTTGTAAATTTTTTTAAGAATATGAGATACACTTAATATTGGCAGTGCTGTTTGTCAGAATACCAAGTTGATAGTTGGAAAAATCAGTTGTCAGTCACCTTCCCAGTATATTTCAACTCCAATATTTATTAACAAGCAAATACTTGTTTGTAAACAATCAAAAAAACTGCTGTATGGAACAGGTGGGTAAGGTCTGGCTTGCCTAATAGTTTCTGTTCTTCATTCTCTGTTCTAAAAGAAGACAGTTAAAATAAAGTCATTATCAGTAATCCCCAGTATGTAACTGATCTGAGGTGATGCAACTGGAGAGGCTGAGCTCTAAATACCTTTAAGTAGAATTAATAGGAAGGTTGTCTTTCTACATTAGCAGCTGCACAGGGCTTACTTAGTCTTCTTGAGAATCTGCGGGTTCTTTCTCTCTGAAAAGGTGGGCAATTTTTTTTTTTATTTTTTTATAGCAAGATTCATTGTACAGAATTTCTCTGTAATAGCACATTTCTTAATGATTCACCATCTTTAAATTTCTAATGTAACTTTAATAATGTAGTAAGGTTAAAAATTTAGGCTACAATGCTAGAACCTCTAATGGTTTTAGACCTTTTTGCTTTAAATACCTTTGTAAAATTGTCATAGTAATGGATTTGTATACTATGTCAGGAGTGATACTGCTTTTTAATTATTCAGAACTTTTGGTGGCTTCCTGTAGTAGAATTTTGTAATGTGTTATAATCTCATCTGATAGCAGGTATGATTCCTCCCATACATTACTCCAGAAAATTCTCATATTTTATCAAAGATTAATTCTGCCCAGAGTATTTATTCCAAGCCTAATAGATCCTTGTCAAAAGTGTCTGGAGCTACTGGTGACATTTTGCTCAAATAAGATCAGTGGTTCCTCAGGGAACCACTAATTCTGAGAACCTGGGAATAACAGGTTACTCAGTTGTGGATATCCAGTTTAAAGGACAGAGGACAACTGAGCCCAGGCACTGCAGACATTTTAAAGCTCCCTGGAAAGGGTGGCAGCTTGTGGTCTTGGGTTCACATTGTCAAAAAAATACATTAAAAGCTTCAGGCCATATTTGCTGCTTTTCATCAACTGGAATATAAATCTCCTTGACTGTTGACTAAAATCTCCTTGACTGTTGACTAAAATCTCCATGCAAACTTTAAATTATTACTGCAGTTCCTTTCAGGACAGATTTCTTCTTCCCACATATTTTGGGATGAAGTCATGCATCCCCTGGAGACAACAGCAAAACTTTTATTGACTTAAGAGTGGGCAGACTTAAGAGTGAGATTTCTGAGTTTATTGTCTTACTTTTCAAATAGACCACTGAAATACATAAGAATAAACAGCAGAATGGAGACAAGTACACAAAGTAAAGTTTGGTTTGATTTTTGTATAATGTCCAGCCACATAAATTCTAAAATGTCATAGGTCATTGAATTTCCTTTGTTCCATTTAAATCTCTCTTGGAATAACTACTTCTGATTGTTTACCACAAATTCCTTTTTTATGTGCAAGTCTAAATATTGTTTAAAACTTCCATTTTTAGAGGGGGTGAAAGGTCCCATTTTCCCTATGAAAAATGTACAGACAAAAATGACACTGCAATATTATTCTCATTTGTTTGTCTGACTCTCAAGTAGTTTTTAATACTCTGTTGGTGATAGTGCTTTGATCTTAGAGATGCCTGGCTTGAGAACAAAAGTGAATTTGTAATGACCCAACTGTCAGTGTGCTTGAAGCATCAATTTCTGCTCAAACAGCATATTGGCCACAATATTTTGTAGCTGCTGCTGACCAAATCCTAGGTCATATTTTCAGCTTTAAAGATAATGCATAATAATGACTATTTTATAGTGCAGTGGAAAAATAAAATTTATTGATTGGTGCAGGTTTCTCAGAAGTCCAGCTGTTGCTGTGGAATTCAGGTTATTGTCTGCTGGCAATGGCTAAGAACAAATTAAAAGTACTTCCCCACATGTAGTGAACCCATATGCACAGCACATATTATAATGGTGTGTAAGTATGTTTTGCTACATGTTTTTCTTCATAAAAAAGACTCTGCAGAGCATGTGACTGTCTTGTATATAGTGACAGTTCATCCAGCTCAAGAGATTAGTCACAGAGAGAGATTATGCAGCCTACAGATGTCTATATACAGCCTAGGCTCCTTAGCTGGTGCAGCAGTGGTGGGAAGCTTTGTGCTGGGCTGGAATGCTTTCCTCCTTCTTCTCTTTCAGCTCCCGTGATCCACCAAGATGGACCAGACCTTTTTAGCAATTGTGTTTGGTCCCTGCGACAAGTGCAACAAGGAGAAGCCGCTCCGGCCTGTGTCTGTGAAATCGGAGCAGCGCAGCTACTGCTCGCTCTGCGTGGAGATGGTACGTCCTGAGCAAAAACGGGGAATGCAGCAGTGGTCGCTCAAGATGGATTTTTCTGGACAGCAAATAAGCATTGCTAGGCCCACAGATTGCCAAACAAATACCTCTGCAGACACCTGGTGTTTCCACAAAGCAAGGTGGCCCCAGGGTTCAAGGATTCTTTTTGTGATTCTTGATTGGAAAATGGCCAGGAGCTTTTTACCCTAGGGTACCACATTGCTGTGCAAATGTTATGTGCCCATCTCTTCCCTGAGATACATGTGTGCTCTGCTTGGCCTATAATCCTGAGTTTCCCACTTGCCTTTGAAAGAACT
Source organism: Chloebia gouldiae (assembly GCA_003676055.1). Taxonomy (NCBI): domain Eukaryota; kingdom Metazoa; phylum Chordata; class Aves; order Passeriformes; family Passeridae; genus Chloebia; species Chloebia gouldiae. The sequence continues at coordinate 6,289,580 of QUSF01000015.1, forward strand.
TACCAAGAACAACAACAAAAAGATTAAATCACCGCAACAAAGTAATTCACTAGAGACAGGAGATACGACATTCACCTAGTCTGTCTCAAACACCAGTGAAGGGCTGTCACAACTCCTTTGTGCCTTCATTTCCTTCTGTGACAAGGTTGTCTCCTGGGCTATCTGCAGTACTTGAGAGAGAGCTGGAAGTTGCTACAATGAGGAAAGGTGGGGAAAAGTTGCAGAGCAGTGGAATGTCTTCTGTTGGAGGCTTTCTAAGCTTCAGCGATTTGTGGTGAGGTGATATCCCACTCTCCTGGTAGGGAGCTCTGCTCCAGAGACATCACGGTGGGGTTTTTTTAGGTGAAATACAGAGCTAAGGTCATGAACCTGTGTGGCTATTGAAGAGCTGGCCTCCAGAACTCCTTTTGTAAACTTCAGAATTTTGCTGTCCAGCTTGCAGTAGTTTTATTTTATCTTCCTTAACCATTGTGCATTATCAGCTGGAGATGACATCCATCACTGTTTCCTCCCCAGAAGTGTTCTCTACCTTAGAGTCCAACAGTTTGTTGTATTTGAGTGTCAGATGAAACGATCTCTGCAGAAATGCCGAAAGGCTTAGCAAGCTGTGTTTACATGGCACTGTTGTACAGGGAGATGAGAGCACTGATTTGGAGGTGTAGGTGGTACATGTATACAGTTTGCTGGCTGACACAGCACATTCACATGCATTACTTTGTTTAGGAGGAAGTTTAGATGAAATGACTGCAAGACAAAAAGCAGTCCCTTCCCAGTTTATTTGCTTCTCCTGACTGAAATTGCTGCTTTGTTCAGATCCTTCTTGGCCGACAGCCTTCTTGGCTATTTATTCAGTAGATTTTTGCATGGCTTGATAAATGCATGCTGGAATTGCAGGAAACTGGCTGTTTGTTATTTACAGTTCCTGCAACTTTCTCCCTGTTATTGGCAATATGGACGTCAGACTTTTAGCAGCTGGAACAGCTGGTAGGTGGAAGCAGAATGAAACATCAGGAGGAATTCCATCAGTACCTAACAGCTTGTTAGGCTTCCTGTTGGCACTGCAGAGGGGTCTGGGGCTTTCTGGTAGATCTGGCTTTAACTTGCTTCATAGTTTCTAAAAGGTTTAAAAGCAGATATTCAGAACACAGAGAGCTCTTTGCACATACACACAAGTGGGGAAAATCCATCCTTGACTTTTAAATTGTTTTTTTTCAGAGCTGTGTGTATGCTTTGGCTTATATCAAAATGCACAATATATCCTTTGCCACAGTTGTGTTTGTGGATGCATGTGCATATTGTGGTGTCTAACTGGCTGATCTTCCTGCAGCTCCCTGATGTGCCATGTAACTCCTAATTTCAGTCCAGCAGATGTACACATGCATTTTCATCAGCCAGTCTTGGTGATTTCCCCAAAAACAACATATGTCGAGGGATAACAGAATTAGAAATTGCTGATTCCCAGTGTTGACATCATCCTACTTCAATTGTTTGCCTTTTAGACAAAATAATCTTCTTCCTCTAGGGTTTTGCCTGCTTTGGAGTTTGGCACTAATCAGTAGAAACTCAATGTTTGCTGCTTTAGTTTCACCACAAAATTAACTTAGAACTTGAAAAGAGATCAGCTGGTGAATTAGTGAGAAAGGAAACTTATATTAAAGGCCTGACTTTTGAGGTAGGCAACAATTTGTTTTATACTGCTAGATCCTTTATTTTCCCCAGTGTTACTATTACCAGAGTAGAACCAACCTTTTTCCATGCATCCCCATCACTCATCACTGCAATCTGGTGTATTTGCCATGTGTGGCACTCGTTGATGTAGTGCTACTTTATCATCTAAATTAATTCAGCCCTGGTTCATTTTATTGAAAGCCTTACTCTAACTTATATTTTTCATGGTTAGCTAATGATGACATGAGCAGTTAAGCTGGCCAGATGAATTAAATACTTTTAATTTTTTTTCCAAACCAATGAAATGCACATTATGTATCACACACTTCTACAGCTCAGTCTGTTCAGTAAAGGCTTCCCTGTCACCTCCTGGCTCTGCTGACCCCACAATCTCAGGATTAGTATCACCTATCAGCCTGCACATGTAGGTTCCCAAAGACTCTCACCTTCTGTGCTGTTCTTTGTAGACTTTTTAATCCCATTCCACAAGACAGTGAGACTGTTCACATCAGTAAGGCAAGAAACTGAATTTTTCACTGTTAGAACTATGCCAACTGTCTGACACATAGGTGTTACCTATGCCAAATTCCTGAGAGCTGATGCTTTCCTATCAAGGCAAAGAATTTCCTACACGTGTTTTGTTGGGTTTAACTTCTGGGCCTCTCCACACTTATCAGGTGTTGGAAATAAGGCATTTGTTATAGATTAGAATCCTTCAAAAATGAAGTTTCTTCTTCAGAATCTACTTCTGCTAGTCCCCCAGGACACAGCTACATTATTGAGTTTAATACAAGTAGGTTTAATTTTTCGGACCCGAAGATAATGCACGGGAAGAAGCTTTCTGTCACTTTCCTGCTAAAAGGTCTTTGGGTTTCCTGGTTTTGCTTTTTTTTTTGTTCTTTTGGTATCACTTTAAAAATACTCAGTTTTTATTTCTTTGGCATAGTCTGTCCTGGGAAGCATTTCTGATGTGCTGATTACTCTTGGGGGCTTGGAAGGATGTTCCTTTATCCAGCAATGTATGAACTTATACTGCCTACATTTTCTTTTGTGATTCTGAACATAAACTGGATGGATGAGTTCAGGGTTGCCTACATGGCCATCAGGCTGGTTGGGTTAGATCACACCAGTTTCTGTGGACAGTGAGAAGACTGGAAATAGATCCACTGCATTTGATGCACAGTGAAGTAAGCTGGCTTCTGCCTGCAGAGCCATTGACTAAAAGGGACCCTGTGGACATGGCCAGACCAGGCTTGAGTTCAGCTCCAGAGCGATGGTGAAGAGCTCAGCAGCTCTGCCTCTGCATCCCAGTTGGACAGCAACGCTGCTTCTAAACCCAGTGTGGGAAGGGACTTTTATTTTCTCTGAGACCCACACTTTATCCAGGATGTGCCCAGAGGCCAAACAACAGCTACAAACATTTTCTTATCTCCCTCTCCAATCTTGGCACATCCCCAGGTTGAACAATAGCCACTAGATTGTCTATTTTCTGGCTAAAGGGAGATAATGGGAGTTAATTTGCACAGAGTTACTCCTTGTAGATCAAGGACAATTCTGTAATAAAAAGGGAACATTTTCAAGGAACTCCCAGGGAACAAAAAGCTATGTGCCATGGTTCTTTCTCTGGAAGCATCAGCTGCTCCCTGTGCCCAGCACGTATTCATATGAGCAGAACCCAAGGAGCTGAGCCCCTCGATTCACACCATACCAAAGTGGGGGTCTATTTATTACCTCTTTGGGATTTTGGAAACTGCTCTGTTTCAAGAGATGGGAACGCCACAGACTCTAATGTGCTCATCTGAGAGTAGCATATACAAGGGGTAGCTTGTCTAAAGGAGCGAAACAAAAAGGAAAGGAACCCTGATAACACCAAATTTAAAAATCAGGAATTCAAAGCATAGTAGAGAGGAGAGATTTCACTACTGCATCTGTCCTGCTGGCCTAGGGCCAGAGACCTGCATTGCTGATTCTCCCAGTACCCTCTACCCATAGGAGTATCAGGGAGTGATGGAGCTAAGATGAGACTTGGTAACCCTGGACAAGATCTGTCTTCCCAGTCTCATGTTTTAAAATGCAATTGGGGTGGCCGACAGCTTTTTTTTTCCTTCTTTCCCCCACATTGTGCAACTTGTACAAACAAGTTTAGGTATGCAGCAGAAAAATCCAATGACATGTGTTTCTGGGGAAATGAAACCTCTGGGCTGTGAAGAGGGCCTGAGATATGTGTAGGAACGAGGTAGGAGGTGAGGCTGGTCCCGGCTGCCGGCTTGGAGACCACGGGGATGCTGGATCAGGGGATGCTGCAGCCACCGGCAGCAGCGGGGATGCTGCAGCCGGCAGGACCGGGGATGCCGCAGCCGGCAGGACCGGGTATGCTGCAGCCGGCAGCGGCGGGGATGCCGCAGCCGGCAGCGGCGGGGATGCCGCAGCCGGCAGGACCGGGGATGCCGCAGCCGGCAGGA